>CM033646.1:26980479-27486813 GCA_019512145.1 Engystomops pustulosus | reverse complement strand
AGCTGCACTCAATCAAGCATTCCATTAGATCTAAATGTTCTACTAGTTGTAAGGGGCAACTATAACGCACATGTAGGGATTGAGAGAAGCTAAAATACCTAAAAACACTTAGGGTGTATTAGTCTCCGAGAGGGACAGTCTTGGGACCGCTCTTGTAAGGGCCATCAATTCTAACAAATGGACCAGATCCTGCACACACAGCGCAGTGTATATACAGTGACACCTTGGACCAGATCCTGCACACACAGCGCAGTGTATATACAGTGACACCTCTTTGCACAGGTAAGTAGTCTGCAGATAAGAGGCAGCTTCTATAGAGTATAATGGCAAAAATAAAATCAGTGATTCAATAAAAAAAAGTCTTTTAGGGGATGGTCCTCTCGGAGATTGTCTTGACCATGTCTACATGCCTAAATGCACTGAGTTGCCGCCATGTGATTGGCTGATTAGAAATTAAGTGTTAACGAGCAGTTGGAAAGGTGTACCTAATAAAGTGGCCGGTGAGTGTATATATATATATATATATATATGTACACATACTGTGATCCTGCCGTGTGTTCATCTTTTTATTCCTATGTAGGCGTTTTATAGTCTAGGTGGACATGTTTTAGGGTGTGTTCACACGTGGTAGTAACACAGGCATCAGAACAGCTGACAAGAGGAGATTTGCCTGGTTACATAGTTGTTAACATTGCATGTGGTAACGCTATGTTATTGCTATGTCAATACTATGCTATGCTATTCTCAGCTGTTCTGATGCGTTTGAAAACTGAAAAATGTCCTTATAACTCTCAGCTGTTCTGATGCGTTTGAAAACTGAAAAATGTCCTTATAACTCTTACAATTATTGTGCGAAAGGATGTAATGGTCCAATAGTCCAGATTCTAACAAGGTATAAAAAAATCACAATTCCCTTTCCAATCGCTCAACAATACCTTGAAGATGAATCTTTACACTCACCGAAAAATTGTATTTGTGCTGCCAAGCAATAGTGGTAAAAAGATGAACTCTCCTTTGAGAGTCTTTTTACAGAGAAAATCTTGCTTGTGGAATATGGATATCATAAGTAAAGATATCCACAGAGCTCCTCATATAGAATCACAGAAGTGAAAATGCTCAATAAATACGGTTATTGAGGACTGTAATTATGGTCCTTTAAAAGCCAAAACAACATGGATCTCCAAAAGCCATTTTTATTAATTTTTGGAAACATGGAAAGATTATCAAAGCTGACCATTCATGGCTCTAGCTCCTGAAACCCAAATTAATCATATTCGCTGAAGCTGTGCCTAAATTTTTTGTAAGATTTGATTCATCACCAAATCTATTTGGTCCAAGCCACTGTTGTTTTGTTGCTGGAAATTGGAATATAACCCCAGTATTCTTCTTAACCACATGGTTTTTTTTAAATGAAAAGGTCCCATCTGGTCTCATTAAAGTGGTGGGGCACTCTTTTACATAAGTTACCCATGTGCCTTTACTGCCTTAATAACAATCACTGAATGTTCATCAAATGATTCAACCTTACTGATACTTACATTAGTGCTGTCTTCAAACACTCTGTGGATCTTTGTTTACATGTCTGAACACTGAGAATAGGAGAAGCTGTAGCAGGAAGGCTATGACTCAATTCTGCTTTCCCTTCTCCCTTTGCCAGTCAGTGAGGCGGACTGTGAGAGAAAGAGGCACAGTGGGTGATGCCATAAGGACGCCCTGAAGAAGTAAAAAACAGCAAGATATATAGTTATATGCAGAGGGCAGCATGGTGAGAACAAGGAAAGGCTGAAACTCTCAAATAAAGATACATAAACATGAAGGGACCAACCCCTTTAAGTGTTTAAAAATTTGTATGTTTTCAGTGCTCACTAAAACAATTATAATGAAAGCCTATCAGAAGTGGCACAAACTGACACTAATGGAAACCATCAGAAGTCTTAAAGAGGACCTGTCACCCTTAAAAATGGCACCAGGAGCTCCTTGTTCTACAACAGTCCCAGCAGTGTTACACTGCTAGCGTTATCGGAAACCTGTACATTACAAACGCCGGACCGCTCTCAAAGCCCACTCCATAGGCCGAAATTCATGTGGCAGTCACCGCCCCTAATCCCGCCCCCTCATGAATACGCGGGACCGATTTCAGGATGGTCGGCGTTTCTAGTGTACAGTGCTGCAATGTCTGCTAGCGTTATTGGAGGTTTCCCATAACGCAAGCAGTGTAACACTGCTGGGACTGGGTTGTAGCACTAGTAACTGCTTACTTTAGTAAGCCTTTTATGTGGGTGACAGGTCCTCTTTCAATTGACATTTTCACAGATCCTTTAGATTTCTGTTATTTTTCTTTAGGTTTGTTTGAAGCAAATCAGAAAATATTCGGATTCAATTCAATAACTGAAAATGATAAGTTTCTAATCAGTTATTCAGCCCTTTTAAAGTAACGAATGGGATTAGGCCACCATAGTGTGAAGGGAAGCTCTCCACTCTGGCTTAAGGTGCATGCACACTAACGTTGGCGCAAGGGAGATGAGGAGGGGTTGAGCGCTGCTCGTCCCCACCCCTCTCCATAGAAAATAGCAGCTGCACGGCTGTAGATAATGCCAAAAGTAGAGCAGGCTCTATATTTTTGCGGCTACGGCTCGGAACCGATCCCGCGCACCATAGCTGTCTATGTTCGCCCGCAAGCCGACGGTCGTGTGCATGAACGCTTAGATTCTGGGCAGGTGCCCCCTCTGCCTGGTTACCTCTAATAAAGCAGAAGTTTATAATTGGAACCATTGTCATTCCATATAGTGAAACTGTCCTAAATGTCCTAAATTCCTCTCTGATTTCTCCATTTGCATCAGAACAAATAATTCTCAATGACATAACGGCTGCTGAGAAAAGCGGGGGGACACAGAGCTAATAAATTATCAACCTCTCTCAATGGGTATTTTAGAATCACTTTGAACTAATGGAAACCACACACTGCCATTACATAACATTAGCATCTTCACTTTTCTAACAGATTAAAGTAAACTTTTAAGTTGCTTCTAATGGCCGGAGGCAGTGAAAGTTACTTTCCGAAAGAAAAAAAAAACCTAATATACAATTATCAATGCAAAAAAAGGACATGGGAGAAATTGAAGCCATATTTTAACTTTCTCCATCATTTCAATGTCATAAAGAAAGCGCTTTCATTTAATTTTATCTATTGGCATGAGGAGAATCTGAAGAGGTGACATACTAATTGCCCATGAAAATAAAAGCAGATGGATGTTTTATTGCAGTTGAAGGAAGTCAGCAATATTAAGGTAAGAAGTCAAATAGCAATTGATTTTACTGCGACATTACGGAAGATTGATAGAATCATATTAGTTACAACATTCCGAGGATTATTCATTTTGACGTGAGATAAAGGATTTTAAAGAAAATGAAATTCCATCTTTTTTTCTCGAAACCTTTATATATGCATTAAGACTAGAGATGAGCGAACATACTCGTCCGAGCTTGATGCTCGTTCGAGCATAATTCACTAATGTTCACTAAGACCGGAGTTTCTAAGTAAATATCGCACAGGACCACCGGCAGGAGAAATTTTGAGACCGGCGTTTTAAATACCATTCTTTATTGATTCTTCCCACTGTCCTTATTGAAACACTGGGGCACATTTACTTACCCGGTCCAGTCGCGATCCATCGGCGGGTTCTCCGAAGCTGATTCGGGTCCCGCCGGGATTCCCCAAGGTAGTGTGCCCGATGTTCACCAGAGGTCGCTGCTGCGCTGAAGTCCGCTGGAGTTCACCGGAGTTCACTATCCTATTCCTGGTGCAGGTAAGCGTGTGTCAAGCGACACATTTTTTTTTTTAATTCCGCGTTTTTTCCAAATACGTTGGGTTTTCTGACAGCCACGTCCCCCGTTTTCCATCGCATGCATGCCGGCGCCGATGCGCCACAATCCGATTGCGTGCGCCAAAAACCAGTTGCAATTCAGGGAAAGATGAAAAATAGCGATTCGGGCCCTTAGTAAATGACCCCCACTGTGTAAAGCAAATCAGAAACTATCACATCATCTTTACACATTTCTGCTTGATATAATCTTGCCGCAAAACATTGCTTCTTGCTTCTTGGAATCTGAGAATCCTTAAAGTGTAACTAAACTTATAATTTGAATTGTATAAATCAATAGTGCAGATGATAACATTTTACACTCCCCGCTTTCCATGTACAAAGCTGCGCGAGGGCTTGTTTTCTGGGTAGCAAATTGTACTTCCTTGTGACAGTATTTAATATTCCATGCCGTGTACTGGGAAGATGGGAAAATTCCTGAATTCACTAAAATTGATGAAAAACACCTAAAAAAGGTGCAATATTCTTTGGGGCCCTGTTTATATAACTTTTAGTGTGCACGCAAAAATCAACCGTCCCCTTTATTATCAAAGTCAGTATGATCATGGAGAAACCAAATTTATATCGCTTTGAGTATGATTTAGTAGATTTAAAAAATTAAAACCATTTTTCATACTTTGGTTTATGGACCTGTCCCACACATACACTGGATAGAGAAAGTATTTATACCCATTTAAATTTTTCACTCTTTGGACATTAGGAGGCATACAGTTCGAATGGCGATTTTCCAAATTTTAAAGTAAATTTCAGATTCAATATTTTTGGAGGACAATTCACTGCTTATCGCCTGCGAAATACAATCCCAGCAGTGACACGTGGTGGCGACATCATTCAATGGGGGCAGGGATAGGACCACTGGTTGCAATTCAAGGAAAGATGAATGTGGCCAAGTACAGAGATATCCTGGATGAAAACCTCTTCTAGAGTTCTGGACCACAGACTGGGCCGAAGCTTCACCTTCCAACAAGACAATGACCCTAAGCACACAGCTAAGATAACAAAGCAGAGGCTTCAGAACATCTCTGTGACCATTCTGACTGCCCAAGCACGAACCCTGACCTAAACCCAATTGAGCATTTCTGAACTTAAAAATGGCTTCCACCAACGTTCATCATCCAACCTAAGGGAACCTGGGGATCCCCAAATCCAGGTGTGGAAAACTTGTTGCATAGTTCCCATGGCTGTACTAGCTCAAAAGCTTCTTCTACTCAATACTGAGCAAAGGGGCTGAATACTTATGACCATGTGATATTTAAGTTTTTCTTGTTCAATAAATTAGCAAAAATATCTACATTTCAGTTTTTTTCTGTCAATATGGGGAACAGAGTGTACATCAATGAGCATAAATATCAAAGAGTGAGCATAAAAATCAAAAGAGTACTTTCCAAACTCACTGTACATGCTACACCAACATATACTCACAGCACCATGCTCATACACCTCATATGTAGTCTTAAGCAGCAGCCTGCATTATTAAGATATTGTCTTGTAACACCCCTTAATAATAAGATATCCAGAAGCAGCTTCCACTCAATCAAATTCCCAGCAGCAGCCTCCACTCAATAAAATGCCCAGCAGCAGCTTTCAATCAATGAGATGTCCAGCAACAGCTTCCACTCAATGAAATGCCCAGCAGCAGCCTGCACTAAATAAATCGTTCAGCTCCAACTACCACTCAATAAAATATCCTGCGACCTCCACTCAATGAAATGCTCAGCAGCAGCCTACACTCAATGAAATGTTCAGCAGCAGCTTCACTCAATAAATGCCCAGCAGCAGCCTACACTTAATGCAATGTCCATCAGCAGCCTACACTCATTGAAATACCCAGCATCAGCCTACACTCAATGAAATTTCCAGCTGCAGCTCCCACTCAACAAAATGCCCAGCAGCAGCCTACAATCAATGAGATGTCCAGCAGCAGCTTCCACTCAATGAAATGCCCCGCAGCAGCCTGCACTTAAAGGGAACCTACCACCACGATTCTACCTATAAAGTTAGATCAGTGGTAGATGGATGTAAGGGACATGAGGATAGCTCTTTTTAGAGCTAATCCTCACGTCCCCGCTAACTTTTGGTACACTTTATGGAACTAATATGTAAATTTTGTTATGCGGCTACTGGGGCGTGGAGTAGCCGAGCACGAGGCTACACAGCGCGGCTACTCCATGCCCCAATAGCCACATTACTCCTCCTACCCTGTTGCGTGCGGCGCGCAGCCCGCGCGGCTAAGCAGCCCCAGCTCCGAGACCGGAGCTACTGCGCATGCGCAGTAGCCGGCTTGTCGGACGAGGGCGCGCAGCTACGAGGATTTACATATTAGTTCCATAAAGTGTACCAAAAGTTAGCAGGGACGTGAGGATTAGCTCTAAAAAGGCCTATCCTCACGTCCCTTACATCCACCTACCACCCGATCTACCTTTATAGGTAGAATCGTGGTGGTAGGTGCCCTTTAATGCAATGTCCATCAGCAGCCTACACTCAATGAAATTTCCAGCAGCAGCTTCCACTCAATGAAATGCCTAGCAACAGCCTGTACAAAATAAACTTGGTACACTTTATGGAACTAATATGTAAATTTCGTTATGCGGCTACTGGAGCGTGGAGTAGCCGAGCACGAGGCTACACAGCGCGGCTACTCCACGCCCCAGTAGCCACATTACTCCTCCTACCCTGTTGTGTGCGGCGCGCAGCCCATGCGGCTAAGCAGCCCTAGCTCCGAGGCCGGCTTGTCGGCCGGCCGGCTTGTCGGACAAGGGCGCGCAGCTACAAGGAGCTACAAGGAGCTGCGCGCCGCACGCAACAGGGTAGGAGGAGTAATGTGGCTACTGGGGCGTGGAGTAGCCGCGCTGTATAGCCTCGTGCTCGGCTACTCCACGCCCCAGTAGCCGCATAACTAAATTTACATATTAGTTCCATAAAGTGTACCATCACGTCCCTTACATCCACCTACCACCCGATCTACCTTTATAGGTAGAATCGTGGTGGTAGGTGCCCTTTAATGCAATGTCCATCAGCAGCCTACACTCATTGAAATACCCAGCATCAGCCTACACTCAATGAAATTTCCAGCTGCAGCTCCCACTCAAAAAAATTCCCAGCAGCAGCCTACAATCAATGAGATGTCCAGCAGCGGCTTCCACTCAATGAAATGCCTAGCAACAGCCTGTACAAAATAAACTCTCCAACACGCGCTCTGAGTATGACTAGATCTTATTAGGCGTGCTTATAACACTGGCGGTCACACCACTTTTTAAGCTATGGTTGTACTTCTTCAATTGCTTTTGAATTCAGATTGATATAGCATCAACATCAATGAAGGAACTACGAGTCAAAGTCTTTTAGGTGATGATGTCCTTTATTCCTACTTTTTGGCCTCACTCATCGTATCTACACCGCAGTTCGTGATAACCCTGTGCCTAGAAACTTGTATTCTATAGTTTCGCTTTGCGGTGGGTTGATGGCCTACAGAAAATAACGCTACAATGTTAACCGGCAACACCAATGTAGGTATCAGGTTATGATAAGACATAATACTTCATTGCCTTCAAAGTGGTTTCTTTATTGTCACTAGGTAAGTCCAGTATCATTGGAGGATAATAAAATATTTCCAGCATACTGGAAATTATGGCTTCTCCGTGTTTTCTGGTGGAAAATCCGTATGGAAAATCCGTATGCATTTTCTTCTCCCTTGCTAGTTTCGTACTTTCTCTGACCCGCACTCCACTATGGGTGTGTTGGGGTGGAGACCGGGCGAGTGGAGTCCATACCTGGGAGTGAACACCTGCCTATCATGTACTATAGTCTCTGATGGAAAACTGATGGAGACCATAGTAAAAAAACTCCACCAGTTCCAATCATTAGGCCAAATCCGAACTGGTGGTATTTGTGGCTATAATATAGTTTCACAATATAATTCACTAATGTTCACTAAGACCGGAGTTTCTAAGTAAATATCGCACAGGACACCGGCAGAGAAATTTTGAGACCCGCTTTTAATACCATTCTTAATTGATTCTTCCCACTGTCCTATTATATGAACATGGGCACATTTACTTACCCGGTCCCCAGTCGCGATCCATCGGCGGGTTCTCTGAAGCTGATTCGGGTCCCGCCGGGATTCCTAAGTGTAGTGGCCCGATGTCCACCAGAGGTCGCTGCTGCGCTGATCCGCTGGAGTTCACCGAGATTCACATCCTTTCCTGGTGCAGGTAAGCGTGTGTCAAGCGCAACTTTTTTTTTTTATTCCGCGTTTTTTCCAAAACGTTGGGTTTTCTGACAGCCACGTCCCCCCCTTTTTCATCGCATGCATCCGCGCCGATGCGCCACAATCCGATTGCGTGCGCCAAAAGCCATTTGCAATCACAGGGAAAGACAAAAAATAGGATTCGGGCCCTTAGTAAATGACCCCCACTGTGTAAAGCAAATCAGAAACTATCACATCATCTTTACCACATTTCTGCTTGATATAATCTTGCCCGCGCAAAACATTGCTTCTTGCTTCTTGAATCTGAGAATCCTTAAGTGTAGCTAACTTATAATTTGAATTGTATAAAATCAAGTGCAGATGATAACATTTCCACTCCCCCGTTTCCTGTGTACAAGCTGCGCGAGGGCTTGTTTTCTGGGTACAAATTGTACTTCCTTGTGACAGTATTTAATATTCCATGCCGTGTCTGGGAAGATGGGAAAATTCCTGAATTCACTAAAATTGATGAAAAAACACCTAAAAAAGGTGCAATATCTTTGGGGCCCTGTTTATATAACTTTTAGTGTGCGCAACCAAAATCAACCGTCCCCTTTATTATCAAAGTCAGTATGATCATGGAGAAACCAATTTTTATCGCTTTGAGTATGATTTAGTAGATTTAAAAAATTAAAACCATTTCTCATACTTTGGTAATGGACCTGTCCCCACATACACTGGATACAGAAAGTATTATACCCATTTAAATTTTTCACTCTTTGGACATTAGGAGCATACGTTCGACATGGCGATTTTCCAAATTTTAAAGTAAATTTCAGATTCAATATTTTGGAGGACAATTCACTGTTATCGCCTGCGAATACAATCCCAGCAGTGACACGTGGTGGCGACATCATTCAATGGGGGCAGGGATAGGACCACTGGTTTGCAATTCAAGGAAAGATGAATGTGGCCAAGTACAAGATAGTCCTGGAGAAAACCTCTTCTAGAGTTCTGGACCCAGACTGGGCCGAAGCTTCATCCTTCCAACAAGACTGACCCTAAGCACACAGCTAAGATAACAAAGCAGAGGCTTCGAACATCTCTGTCCCATTCTGACTGCCCAGCACGAACCTGACCTAAACCCATTTAGCATTTCTGAACTTAAAATGGCTTCCACCAACGTTCATCATCATCCACCTAAGGGACCTGGGATCCCCAAATCCAGTGTGGAAAACTTGTTGCATAGTTCCCATGGCTGTACTAGCTCAAAAGCTTCTTCTCTACTCAATACTGAGCAAAGGGCTGCATACTTATGACCAGTGATATTTAAGTTTTTTCTTGTTCAATAAATTAGCAAAAATATCTACATTTCAGTTTTTTCTGTCAATATGGGAACAGAGTGTACATCATGAGCATAATATCAAAAGTGAGCATAAAAATCAAAAGAGTACTTTCCAAACTCACTGTACATGCTACAACCCAACATATCTCACAGCACCACATCTCATAACCCTCATATGTACCTTAAGCAGCAGCTGCTTATTAAGATATTGTCTTGTAACACCCTTAAAATAAGATATCCAGAAGCACTTCCACTCAATCAATTCCCAGCAGCAAGCCTCACTCAATAAAATGCCCACAGCAGCTTTCAATCAAGATATGTCCCACAGCTTCCACTCAATGAAATGCCCAGCAGCAGCCTGCACTAAAATAATCGTTCAGCTCCAACTACCACTCAATAAAATATCCTGATCCTGCGACTCCACTCAATGAAATGCTCAGCAGCAGCCTACACTCATGAAATGTCCACCAGCAGCTTCACTCAATAATGCAGCAGCACCGCCTACACTTATGCAATGTCCATCAGCAGCCTACACTCATTGATACCCGCATCAGCCTACACTCAATGATTTCCAGCCTGCATTCCCACTCAACAAAATGCCCAGCAGCAAGCCTACAATCAATGAGATTTTCAGCAGCATGACCTTCCACTCAATGAATGCCCAGCAGCAGCCTGCACTAAATAAATCGTTTCGCCCAACTACCACTCAATAAAAATCTCCTGCGACCTCCACTCATTAAATACCCAGCCTCAATCCTACCTCAATGAAATGTCCACCAGCAGCTTCACTCAATAAATGCCCATCAGCAGCCTACCACTTAAAGGGACCTACCACCACGATTCTACCTTGAAGGTAGATCGGTGGTAGGTTGATGTAGGGCCGTGAGGATAGCTCTTTTTGAGCTAATCCTCACTCCCCCTAACTTTTGGTACACTTATGGAACTAATATGTAAATTTCGTTATGCGGCTACTGGAGCGTGGAGTAGCCGAGCACGAGGCTACACAGCGCGGCTACTCCACGCCCCGTAGCCACATTACTCCTCCTACCCTGTTGTGTTGCGCGCGCACGCACCATGCGGCTAAGCAGCCCCTAGCTCCAGGCCGGCTTGTCGCCGGCCGGCTTGTCGGCCAAGGGCGCGCAGTCAAAGGAGCTACAAGGATCTGCGGCCGCACGCAACAGGGTAGGAGAGTAATGTGGCTACTGGGCGTGGATAGCCCGGTGTCGCTGTATAGCCTCGTGCTCGGCTTCTCCACGCCCCAGTAGCCGCAATAACTAATTTACATATTAGTTCAATAAGTGTACCATCACGTCCTACTCCACCTACCACCCGATACTACCGTTTATAGGTAGAATCGTGTTTTAGGGTGCCTTTAATGCTGTCCTCAGCAGCCTACACTCATTGAAATACCAGCATCAGCCTACACCTAATGAATTTCCAGCTGCAGCTCCCACTCAAAAAATTCCCAGCAGCAGCCTACAATCAATGAGATGTCCAGCACCGGCTTCCGGCTTCCACTCAATGAAATGCCTAGCAACAGCCTGTACAAAATAAACTGGCCAGCTGTAACCTCCACTCAATAAAATGTCCAATAGCAGCCTCCACTTAATAAAATGTCCAACAGCAGCCTCCACTTAAAAAAATGTCCAGCAACAGCCTCCATTCAATAAAATGTTAAGCCACAGCCTCTACTTTATACATTAAGGATACAGAAACAGAAGATACTGATGAATTGCGGTGGCTTAGTGGTTAGAATTACAGCCTTGCAGCACTGGGGTCTTGGGTTCAAGTCCCAGAGTCAAAATTTGCGTGGGTTTCCTCCGGGTTCTCCGGTTTTCTCCCCCACTACAAAACATACTGGTAGGTTGATTAGGTTGTGAGCCCTATTGGGGACAGGGACCGATTTAGCAACCTCTGTACAGCGCTGTGTAATCTGTGTGCACTATATAAATAAAGGAATTATTATTATTGGTAAGTATACCGGGAGACACCAGAAAGGAAAATGACCAGACTAAAGATCAAAAAAGTACATTAAGCTGGTCCAATAACCTTGTGCTTGTGCCCTTGGTTACTATACACTTTCTGTCTCCTATTATTACTTAAAAGGAGTATGACACATCACTGGATATGCCATTGCATTCTGTTCAGTGACCATTGTGATCTACTAATACATACAATATGGCTTTCCATCTGTCACAACCCTTCATTGACCCGGCTAGGCCACCACAGCAGGAGTGTTTACACGCAACTGGGTACTTGCCCATGACTTTGGCTCTGAAATCCATACTCCACTCACTGAAGTGAAGTAAAAAAATCACTATTGCTTGCCACACTTGCTTAAAAAAATACTACTAATCTATTATAGATTCTACAGCAAGATAAATCATTACTTACCCCTCCTAACTAAATCCTGGAATGGTACTCCAATAGGTGAATATCACCATTAACCTGCTGTTTGGTAACTACCACACAGAAGACTTGTTCTTTACTCTCACGTTCTCCTTCTGGTACATTTGACACTATTTTATTTGTCACTAAATTACTTATTCACCACTACATAAAATCTTAATATCATATCCATCTGTGAGGCTACACGATAGGGTGGATACAGTACAGCCTGAGGGGACTGAGTCCACTTAGTGATGGAGAACCAGGGAATGGCGAGCGGTAGTGGCTTCCTGGGAGTGTGGGAGAAGGAAGACCCAGCTTCCTCAGGGCTCAGGGCTCTAGCAAGATGACAACTATTTTAGAGCTCCCTGATCTTAGCAGAAATTCTGCCACAACCCGAATAAGGATTCAGATTCTCCCAGAAAGAACTCCAGCAAGTCAGGTAGGTCTTCCACAACCTCCCGTTCTCACCACAGGTTGCCCCATTCATCCATGAGTATGGACTTGGTGAAATTAGACAATTTGGGAGATCTGTAGTGAGCCCATGAGGTCATGGGAGCCTTATCAGAGATCCTTGAACCTTTCCTGGCATGACCTGGTGCCATGCATTAATCATGGTAGAACTTCTGTGTACAGACCCAGAGGCTCCACCAGGAGCCTTGCTCAACCTGGAGGAACTGGGTCCCCCGCTCCCAGACTTTAAGGAAGGGCCCTGCATTATGATCACTCCCTGGAAACTGTGGCAGGGTTGTAAGGGGGTGACTGGCCAGCTACATAAAAGACCTTCCTGCTCCATACTCCTGAAGAACCACCCATCCCTCCCTCACCTTGCCCTTCTCCATAAAATTAACACAAGACACTGCGAGACATTGGCAATGGTAAGGCCACAGCAACCCAATTTTATTAAAACATAAATAACAGGTTGTTAACATTTTTAACTGACAAAGTGCAAAAATACAGTCTGTATTGATAAGGACTAACTAAAACACCAAGTACATGCATGCCTCCCGCCACACCGCGCCAGTCCGGGAGGCTGACAAATATGTCTCATGTGCTGAAAATCCCATGTCCACCGCTGGGTGATCATATTAATTGTAAATTCCTATACCCCATAAAATGAATTTTTGTACTCTCCCAAATTCCCAATTACTTCCCATTAGTTTCCCCTCCAAGGTCTTATCCCAGGACTGCGTGACAAGCTCCTTCACCCTAATCAAGGGCAGACTGGTGGACATCTTCACCTGGTCATGCTGGTCCAAAGAGGAAGTGGCTCTGACGTGACCTGCAATTTAAAGGTTAGTGGCTTGCTACACTCCTCCTCTTCCTCCCTTCCTAGCTCAACCTATCATTAACCCTATGCTTGCTTTGACCGCAGGTCAAGGCGGGCATACGGCTAATGCTTTGCCTAACAGTCGTCGCAGAAATTCGGCCTCTACCAGGGCAAGATGCTCCAGTAGGTCAAATGGGGCTTATAGTACCTCCTGCCTTGGACTGATTCATTTTGGACCTGAATTCATTTTCAGTGTATGATACAAATCTTCAGAAGACTGCCATCCTGGGCCGTCAGTCTGTCATCTCGTGGCTATCAGCGTCTGCATTCATCACTCAGAACAAAATATAGTGCGAAATGCTTATACTTTTATCCCATAAGGTAAGAGTCACTCTTTAAGACTTGGGATCACCTGTTTTATCATTGCACTTGAGTCTTTTTTGCGCTTGTCTTCCATCTTTTTATCTGTCTATCTATATGATCTGTCTATCTCAACTGATCATAACTCCCAGTTTCTAATTTTTTTTTTATTTGAGGAATAGTTTAAATTGAATTTTTGAGAAATTGACTCATCTCTATCCTAGAGCCAAACATCCTGGTCATCATAAAACCTCCATACATACTCTTAATATGTGAAATGCACCTTCTTGTGTAGCCAGCAACTAAGTGCTTCCAAGAACTGTCCATTTAAGCTTAGATTGAAGTTGCTCTTGAAGTCTGTGTGTGAATATGGACCTTTAATATGAAACAAAACACTTCAGTGTACACTAAAATGTATTGGAGATGACAGATTAGAAGCAGAAATGAGATCTGATCGGGGCCAGGCTAAGATGGATTACTGAGGTCCTCATACATCTTGTCATGCAGACACTGTTGTGACTAGGAGAACTTGAAAGAACTCTTTACTATGTTGTAATGTTTGGGCTGATTTCATGACCTCCAGATGATAAATAACATTAACCTTTGGTTTTTGTTCTATATTCAAAGTACAATTTATTGGAACTTTTACAAGGTAAGATACAATGATGTCTGGGGACATCTACTGGAGTAAATGCAAAAACACACATCATACATTAACACTTGCCAACTTTCCCAACATGTTCAGCTATAGCTACATTGATGTCCCTTTATTGTGCAATAGTGTTGAAAGATATAAAGGGGATGTCCAGGGGGATAAATAATAGATACTTCCAAAACCAGCTCCACGCCTGATCATGGGTAGTACTAGGTATTGCTATTAAGTGCCATTCATTTCTATACAGCTGGCTATAATACTGGTATAAACAATGGACAGATGTGGGTTTTTGGAAGAAGGCCGCCTTGTTTTTTTACCCCCCTTAAATAAAGGTTTAGGAATAAAATAAATGTACCCCACAAAAACTGTAACTAATTTTGCAAAAAATAAGCCCTCACACAACCACCGCAACAAAAGTTATGAATGCGGCAAGGAAAAAGTGCAGACATAGCAGTAGATCATGGAGTGGGCATGGGGTATCCAAAGATGACTGCATGCCCTCCACCAAATGGCGAAAGGCAGTAGAACACAGAGCGTCACAGGCAGAACTGAGTCCTACTGCTGGGAGGTTTCATGACCAGTAGCTTTACAGAAATATTAGTAAGGTAGGGGTGCACAAGCAAAGAGGCGAGTTGAGCCACTGGCCTCAGGCAGCGCCACATGCAGCAAGTTAGGAGGCAGCATCAGGGGCGCAGTTGTCCCTTGCCGCAAAAATAAATGTATGTAAATCTTTATTGTTTGTCAAAAAAAAAATTAAAAACCGTTTAAAAAAATAAATAAATAAATTAAAAAATATAAAAAAAATTATGATACATTACTATTTGATGGGGCACCGTTCTATAGCCTCAGGCAGCAGAGAGTTTGATTCTGTAATCGGGTTATTATTATATGAGTGACTCTATTAGGATCTTGTACTTACTTGGTAAAGTTTTGTGATAGTGGCCAACCCCTTTAATGGAAGCTTCATACTGAAAGTGAATCCTTGGTCTTCTGTTACCTTCCATTCCCCATAGAGTTCAATGTATGGGGAGAAGCTTCTCTCATACTTACAATAGCTGAAATATAAGTTTCTGCATTATATTTTGCCATAACTTACTAATCAGGCGTGAACCTCACATTCAGTATACAGGCAATCACCTACTTAAGAACACCCGACTTACAGACGACCCCTAGTTACAAACGGACCTCTGGATATTGGTAATTTATTGTACATTAGTCCTAGGCTACAATAAACATCTGTAACAGTTATCACAGGTGTCTGTAATGAAGCTTTAGTGTTAATCCTGATTCTTATTACAATCCAACATTTTTGAAATCCAATTGTCACAGAGACCAAAAAAAAATTGACTGGGGTTACAATTATAAAATATACAGTTCCGACTTACATACAAACTCAACTTAAGAACAGATCTCCAGAACCTATCTTGTACGTAACCCGGGGACCACCTGAATGTACTAGCAAGTATGTAACAAAGGATAAGGGTTATGGACAAATCAGTCTGAAGTAAAACTTCCCATGGAAAACAATCAGAGCTCAGCTTGGTTTGGCAACTAGAACAGTTCTGTGAGTACGGAGCCTGCTACAGGTGGGCAGAAAGTGCGCATAACGGGCTGGACTGGGAGGGGATAGGGGATACGTGGGGTAGAAATGTTTGGAGGTTGGAGATAACAACTCAGGTTATAGGGGGTTTTAAAGTAGGGGTTGGAGTTTTGTGTTTATTTAAGGGCTGGCAGGAAGGGCAAGCCTCGTTCTGGCCAGAAAAATTGGAAATTAACTTTTCCAACAAAATATCTCTGTGTTTTATTTAGTTAGGTAGGTGGCCAGAGTAGAGGTATTTCTGTCTTTTCCCAGACCCTAGCTCGGTCATTGCCGGTCATGATCTCAGATTGTGATGTGAACTGCTCGTCTCTGATTTCTGCAGAAACCCAGCTCAATGGAGATTATTGGCAGCCTAGCTGACCACTGGTCAGTGCTGAGGTACAATTGTGTTCCTAGTACAAGACTTTTTCTCCTGCCATAGCCAGCCAAGTAACAGCTCAGCTAGGCCTCAGAGGAGGAAATTTGTTACCATCCTGTTACCTTCTGCTGTTAGAGTTTTCCTAATAAATGAACAGAAAGTTTGCAATACCTCTGCTTGCTGTGTGTCACCGGCTTTCAGCTACCATCGCGGGCCTACCTCTTACCATCTGCCAGGAAATAGTCACCTCTACTGGGAGTGCCGCAGGGGGAAACTTTCACTTGTCACGCGGCCTCCCCCTCTTCTTGCTTCACCCTGATGGGTGTGGATGAGGCCTATGCAAGGACAAAAGCTACCAGCACTGCCATCAAGCCAGTCACTCCACTTCTAGTAAACTGCTGACCATCACACTCTGTTTTTGCACATGTGCCTGTTAGAGATTTTTTATCAGGGCTCCAAACAACCCTTTTACAATTGTAAGGTGATTGCCAAATTTATAGGTGTTTGTCCCCAGCGCTAGGATCCGTAGCACAGAAAAGACACAGACAGGTCATAAGCTTCACTCAAATCAAAATTATTATTTCAAGCGGGCAGTCGTGTATATAGAAAACAGAAAAAACTTTGCAGAGGGCGTGTAAAGGGGATAAAACACTAAAATTCTATAGGTTAGCTTGAATATACTTTTTGCAACTCCCCTTAGACTATTTTTCCCAAAACAATGTTGATGAACTATGCACCAATTCCCTCAAGAGAACAGAATGTTTAGCACTAAATGTGTTGCAAAGTCTCCCTCTACTGGTCAAAACATGACCTTCAAGCAGAGGAGCTGAAGAAAAAGACAAGGAAAACAACAGTGAAACTCAACTTAAGAACAAACCTACAGAACCTATCTTGTACGTAACCCGGGGACTGCCTGTATATTGAATACAGATTTAATTATCCAGTATAGTCAGTGTCCAATATAACACTGCTACAGCAGAGCCTCCTTAGTGGAGGACTGGAGAGGTGAGAGATTCTGGAAATGTATGGAGGGATATTTATCAATGTGTCTCTCCATAACCAGGATTACACAGTAGTGAAGAAGACCTCTAGTGGGCGCTATCAGGCCCCTGTGTATGAAGGGCGGGTGAGAACCCTGAGCCCAATCCCGGGTCCTCCACCTCACCCCCTGATACATGATGACATCAATGAGCAGAAGATCCTAGAAGTCACCCACAAGATGATGGAGCTGCTGACTGGAGAGGTGACACTGCTGGGAATGCTGGGACATTATACAGTAACGCTATGAAGGGATCTGGGTGATGACGGGATCATTGTGATTGCAGCAGAGAAGCATCTATCTGTCTGTCTGTCGATCATCTTTATCCATCCTAATTATGTTTGATGCAGAAAGCAAGAGCTAAAACCACAAGCCATATCCCTATGATGGCCAAGAAGAAAAAAAAGTGACACATATTCAGTATATTCAATTACATCTGGAGTATGGGTAGAGGGGGGGGGGGGGGCGTATATTTCATATATTTCACTGTATAACAAAATAGCCTGGGTTCTCTATTATACTCTATACACCTAGTAATATGCTCATCACTAAGGCATGTCATACCCGGGCAGCTCTCTCACTGTAATGCATAGTTATGTCCTTTTTATAGCCTTCATATGACATTAGCCCCTGATCTGTGAAATATATTACTCAGCCACATCATTATTTTACATGGCTAATGCTTTATTGATTGACCATTGATATTTATGATAACTTACTGTATGTTTAATTGTGATACTCTACATAACCATAGGAGGCGTACAATGTCTGCATGATATACAAGCTCCAGGATCTATGAGAGTCTTAAAGCCTTGCTTCTAATTAGCCAACAGAAGTCTATGGACTCTCGAAGAAGAATATTTCAGACATAATGCATCATAGTAATAGCACAAAAGTGGGTTTTTATCCCAAAAGACTGGTAGTCCCGTTCTACCCCAGTTGTGTACCACCAAATAGTAATTAGTAGTTATATATGGAATAGGCTTAGAATGGGATGAGCGGTAGATAAAATGTAATTTTTATTATTTATCGCATTAAAATCATCTTAAAAAGATCATTTTGATGAGAATAATAAAAGATAATTTTAATTATATTAATGATAAAAAATTACATTTTATCTACCGCTCATCCCATTCTACCCCTTTTCCATATGTGACTAATAATAGTAATAGCAACTAATGGTGACATCACGGTGAGGACATCCAGGATGGTTACATCTGTTTATGTTGGGATTTCTGTACAAGACATTGGGGGAGATTTATCCAGCTGCCTAAGAGTAAGAATGTGCTTAGTAAGCCCATGGCAACCAATTACAGTTCCCCTTTAAAATGTTTATGAGCACTGGTAAAATGAAAGCTGAGTTGTAATTGGTTGTTATGGGCAACTAAGCACATTCTTACTCTTAGGTAGCTTGATAAATCCCCCCTATTTTATATGAATGTATGATGATGTAATGAATGATGATGTCATCTTAATACATCATAAGACTGATATCCCAAGGATATAGAGACGGAAGTTATTTTGTATTGCCTTATCAGCTATTATGGAGATTCAGCTTATGACTAGTGATGAGTGGAACCAGACTTGCAATGTTTGGTCCCACAAACCTGGACCAGTACTTCATTCAGAAGTTCGGTTTGGGGTTTGGCTCAATTAACAGCCACAATCGGTGATGGGACCGATCACATGTGTTAAGTCTTTAAATTCCCCAGGCAAAGCCGCCGAGAGAACTTAAACATAGATGTCATGTGAGTGCGCCGCCATTTGCGCTGCTGGCGATGCGCTGCCGGCCTTTTAAATGCTGCCAGTAGGTTTGCTGCAGCAATTACAAGAGTTAACACCAATGATCAGTGTTAAACAGAGGGGTTCAGGTTTAGTCCCAACCCGAACATAATTTTGAGATTGGGGGTGGGCGATTTTGAACCTCACTGCGTCCTCTCATCACTACTTATAACCTTATAGATCTATTGTTAGAAATGCAGATATCTCATTATAGGTATCAGACATAATCAATAGCTTCTAAACATAAAGACTGAGGCGAAGAGAAGAGATTATGAAATGAGTTGTTTATTAGAAGATAAAATGGCCTGCTGTATTTCCAAAATGGCGCCTTCTTTTTCCATGGAATATCTCAGGTACTGCAGCTCAGTCCCATTGATTTCAATACCAGACACTAGACATTTTTCGATAGAAGATTTAATATAAATTGTCATAAGAAATTTATGACACTTGGCTATAGATCCTGATGGTTCTTAAACGTCAGAGCCAGGACAGTACCGATCCTTTCTAGTTTAGGCTACATTCACACTAACGTATGGAGGACGTATATACGGCCGACATATATACGGCCGATATACGTCCTCCATAGACGGCAATGGGCGCACGGCACCCTACGGGAACGGTACGGTGCTGCACACATGCGGCACCGTGCCGCTCCGTACCCCGGAAAAAGATAGGACCTGTCCTATCTTTACCCGTAGTACGGCGCCGCGCGACATTACTTCCTATGGAGAGGGGCGGGGGTTAGCTGCGCTCACCTCCTCCTCCTCTCCCCGTGCACTGCCGTTGCCCGCTATAGCCTTATGATGACACAATAGGTGATGACATCATAATGTGGCCCATACATGAAGCACAGACTATTACATCTGCTAGAAATGGTGATTTAGTGCATGAGACATCATAGATGACACAAGGCAGATCATGAAAATATAATTTATACTAAACTACAATAAGACACTAATATTTTTGGAAGTTACACATTATTTTAATAAAGTTCTTCCTAGTTGAAATATCCAAAAGTTTAGGAATATCTCCCGAATTTCCCAGACTCCCTATATAACTGTCTACTCATCCTTGTTCTTCCATGTTTTCTGAAAAAGTAGTATCCGCAAAATAACTGTAAATGAATGGTTTGACGTATATAGGGGGTCATTTATCTGTATTTCTCTTCTTTTTTTCTGTCTTTTTTGAGACTTTTGGTGCATTGCAATTTTTGCGACTTTTGGGGAACTTTTTAAAATGTGAACTGAAACGTCAGTCAGTAAGACACATTTACCATCTATTCTAGCTGATCTAAATGTCACAAATAACATTTATCTTATCAAATTGTCTGAAACGTGAGATATTTTTGGCACAAAAAAATGGCAGACAAAACCATACTTAAAGGGGTTTTCCCATGAAGGGAAGCTCGGCAATCTCCGTCAGCTCCATAGAGGTTAATGGAGCAGAACGGTCATGCACGGCCGCTGCTCCATTAGTCTGAGGAGCGGCGAGGGGTCAGTCGGACCCCTCGTTTTCACGATCTATGAGGGTCTCAGCACTGGGACACCCACTGATCAGCAAGTTAGGCCCTAACTTGCCTATGTGGGAAAACCCCTTTAATGAAAACTTTGAATATGCAGTCACTTGAGAAATTTGTGCAACTTTTTTGATAGCAAATGTTGCAAAAAGAGATCTAAAAATAATACACATTTAACACAAGGAAAAAGTGAGAATGATAAATTACCAAAGAAGAAGATGAAAAAAGATAGAAAAAAACAAACAGAGACATATCTTAATAAATGACCCCCATAGTGTTTAAATCTCTGGTCTGGGTTCTGTAAACAGAGTCAGGAGTCTATAATCCGGGGTTTATGTCGAAGATCTGGGTTATTTCTAGATATGGTTTGGTATCTGTATTTTATAGATCCCACAAGATCCCACAAGACTTCCTATGACAGTCTGTGGCTATACCCACAGTCTAACACTAGATGGCAGTCTTGTCCTGCACTTGCCTATCCCTTAAACTATATGGAAAATTTTCCTGCATTTTTATAATCATCTGAGCTGGGAATATAAATGTCTCATCTGCACTTTCCTTGGGAAGCATATAGAATTGTAAAATATTAAAACCTCAGTGATCCTTGGCATTTATAGATTCATTAAAATGTAATACAAGGATGTTATGGCAATAAAGCAATGGAAGAGATGGGCTCTTATTATGGCCTGACAAATCTGTAATGTTAACTGATTTAATTTAGTATGCAATGAAAATCAGAGGGTAAAAGGTCAGCAAATCTATCAAGAAATCCCACATCTTCTGCCTCTTGTAGAAGAGGGATTGGAGAAATACTTGGAGTTATTGAGTTCTTGAACAATAACCCGGCTTGTTAGAATAAAGGTGAACGTGACTGCAGCAGAAGCATCTCACCTCCCCTTAATAAGCTGAAAGACCCCTCTAAAGGGCTTGTTGTTAGGAGCGTGACCTACCGCTCCTCATGTTCACGGATCCGCAGTGTAAAGGTTTCAGGATTATATTGCAGGGGATGAGTCTGTTGACGTCATTTTCTGCCGTAATGTTAGTTTATGGTCCTGGTTCTCTCTATTAGACATGTGAAAAGTAGACATTTTAAAAAAGACTTTTTACCACCTCTGCCAATAAATAAAAATAATAATATTAAAACTTAAGACATTAGTAAGACATTACAGAGAAATAACATGGTCAGATGAAACCATAGGAATGAGGTCCCTGCTCGCAAGAGCTTACGGTCTATGAAACCAAGTTTTTACAGAGGTGTCACTCCACTGATTCCAGTGCGGTTGGGATTTTTTACTCTAATCTCCACCATTCCCGAGCAATCACTGTCTGAGCTGGCGCAGACACCCCTTAGACAGTAGAAAGTCATTTGGGTACAGTAACTGACAAGAATGATTTTCAGGAGACTGTGGAACCTAGAAAAAAAATTAGCATGTCCTAGATTTAGTGGTTTAAAGTCTTACACGTTTGTAGAAGTGATGAAAGATCACTTTTAAAGGGAACCCGTCACTAGGAATGTGATTTTTAGTGACAAGTGACAAGTTTATTCTGAATCATTTCAGTAGTTTGTATAAGTTTAATTCACATTACCTGGCTCCCTGCCAGAAGCGTGTAGTGAGTCCTGAGGGAGGGGCAGCTGTAGCCTGTGGGTGTCTGTGTCAGTCTTATTTCCTCCTAACTCAACCAACACCATCACCCCTCCCAACTTCCTGCCATGTGCATTAACTAGGCAAAGAAGGGAGGGAGGGGAACAGTGCTACAGCTGCCCCCCGCCCTCCCTCACTTCACGCTGCTGGCAGGGATCCAGGTAATGTGAATCAAATTATTATAAACTACTGAAATTAAGCAGAATGCTGACAAAGGCATTTTAAGGCATAGCATATTCTATTGGAACCTGTCACTGGATAAAAATCACATTCCTGGTGACAGGTTCACATTAAGACCACTGCCTGCTGTCAATGAATGAGGACAGTTATGGCTACAACCTTCATGCAAATGTTGATCACATTTGAACTTCATTGTTATACACCATTGCTGAGCACTATGTTGGTAAAATTTTATGTCTGCAGTAAATTACATCTTTCCATCCTGCTCCCTCCTGCTGTGTAATGTATACGCTCAGCAGAGGCCATAATAGCCTGTGAGGGATGGATTCAACAGTATTGCATCCATCCCCGGCCTGTGCTGAGTGTATACTCAGGGAGTTCCTCAGTGATGTAACTTCCCATTACAGGACAGAAACCTTGCTGGGGGAAACACCCTGAACATTGCTCCTCACACTTTCAGCTGTAGGATTCATCTGGAATCTGCACCACATATTCTTACAAAGGAGGGCTGCAGCGAGATGTAGGTGTAGCCTTAGCACATTTACCACATATTCTTTTAAGTATTTAGGGTAACTAATATAAATGTTGTACGGTCCACGTCTTGTGTTCCTCCGATTCATTTGAGTAAACACACAATGACAGTATAGTAGCATAGACAGCATAGTAGCTAACCTATGCCATTAGAGCTACAGGGTCTGCATAGATCAGAAACATCTCAGAAATAAGGGCACTGATGATTCTTCTTACTCTCTGATGTATGTTTGCTCAACTTTACCTTAGGTAAAATTTTTAGTATGACTTAAAGTATGATAGGGAATAATGTGGGCTTTTTGTTTTACAAACCGGACTAGCACCACACATCATCACTGCAGATCATAGTGAATCCAGCACTGAAGCAAAGTATAGTGGGAATATCACAAATCTTTTTGGATTGTATGTGTTTTTTAATTTTATTTTTCCATCCACCCAAGACTCATCCATGCATAACTTACTGTCAATGACTTTGACTACTTTCCTCCCATAACACAAAATAATCCATACTATGCCCCCAGTTATGTAATTAGCCAATCTTATGCTTCCTAAAACCTGGATATAACTGCTACATAGTGCCCACATGTACCCCCTTGGACATAGAACTGCTTTATCTTATGGTAATTTTGAACACACTGGGGCACATTTATATGGTCCGTGCTCCAGTTTTCTGTCGGACTTTGCACGTTCTTTCATGTGCAAACTGCTTGCACAGGTATTTAAGAAGTGCCTGTGCCACATTTGTTTCACACATGACCCTTTTGTGTTGCTGCTGCACTATTCTTCATGCAAGACTAATTTTTGCACTAAAGTTCCAGTGCTCAGTCGGACTGTGCTCCACATTTATCATGCAAAGTCTGACAGAAATGTGTCGCACTCCCCATGTTAAAGGTGCACCAAAAAAGTGGTGCACTATTTTTGATAAATCTGGGTATATAGCAGGACAGCAAATTTTAATTTTATCATTTCAGGATTGTTTTATTCATACACCAGGATATAACATGTACCAACGGACCTGTTTGCAGACCTTTTCAGAAATAATAGTAAGAGCTCTCTGATCAGCCACAGGCAAGTTTAGGATTGACTGCTGGTTTTATGAATTCTGTAAGTGATGTAGAACTAATGGATTTGAGATGAAAACTAATATCAGCCACCAGATCGAATGTGTGCAGACGTGAAGAACACAGCATCTCCAGGAGCAGTGCAGACTAGACACACGTCGCAGATAACAGCTCCCATGGCGGGGATCAGGTAAACACTTGTTGGCTTAGTTGGAGAGCACATGGTCAGCGGTGAGCGGTTTACTACACGTAATTACAGATATCCATGAACCTTGACAGATCCAGGAGTCAACGAGATTCCTCATTCCCCTGTTACTGATAGAAATTGAGATATCAGTCATCCAATGCATTCTTTTCACCCTGCTACTAAAACCTGGAATTAGGAAATCTATACCATAATATATAAAACAAACTTATCGATCTGTACATCAATAAGATTAACAGAATTACAGCTGAGGAATTTTGCTTTACTGCCAAGTACATTGGATTTCTTATAAAACTCTGCACATCCAGAGATAGCAATTTCACCCAAGCCCTACAAACTTTACATATAGAAGAATTATGGGTTTGTCGGACCAGTAGAACATTGTAATAAATCCGGATTCAGTGGAAAATAAGGCACCATAGACGTGGAATGAAATGGATCCTTATTCAGCTCTCAAATTTTACAAATTAACTTTAACTAGAGATGAGCGAGCACTAAAATGCTCGGGTACTCGTTATTCGAGACAAACTTTGGCCAAACACCTGGGAACCTCAGAAAAGGATGGAAAGACCACGGAAATGGACAGGAAACAGCAGGGGCAGCATGCATGGATGCCTCTGAGGCTGCTTAATCGCACCATTATACCAAAACTATGGGCAACAGCATGGCCATGACAGAGTGACAGAATGAAGCTAGATAGCATCTAAAACATGCAATAATTGACCCTGACACTATAGGGGACGGCATGCAGAGGCAGCGGCAGCAGCGGCAGGCTAGAGAGTGTCATGGCGACATACCTTAAATGGACTCAGGTTTCACCAAAGGAGGTGAAATGATTTCCTATGTGAACAAAAGGTTGACGGTATATTTAGTCGATAACACAGCATGGTAGCGACATAGTGACCAAGTTCCATAACGTTTCTGGTGAAACACCCGAAAAATGAGCCTGACACAGCTCTTTTGATAAGGGGACGACATGTGGAGGCAGCCATGGAGACAACTTCCATGATTAAGAGCGACATTATGAGGCATTCATATTGCGCTGCTATGATTGCAACTTCAGGTCTCCAGCATGGCGGCGACAGATAGACCGAGTTCCACTATGTATCTGGTGAAACACCTGAAAATTCTGCCTAACACAGCTCGTTTGATAAGGGGATGATGTGTTGCATATCCTCTCGTGCTCCAGCGTCTGGGGTATAGAGAGTTGAAATGAGACATTGGTGGACGCTGTGGAGGATCGTGGAGGCAAAATGGACAGGAAACAGCAGGGGCAGCATGCATGGATGCCTCTGAGGCTGCCTAATCTTGGGATGGAGCTGGCAGTCCACTGCCAGGCGAGCTTTCGCCTGTCCTAGCCCCTGTCTCTCGGCTCCTCCCCACCCAAAATGGGCCTGGGGGCCAGAAGCGTTTACTTTGAAAAAATTATAATTTTCAAAGCAGGCCGGGTCGTTTGAATATTTCACCTAGGAATAATGGAATAGCATAGTGGTTCTATTTTTAATTGTTTTTACGGAAATGGTTCCATGATTAAGAGCGACAGTATGGGGCATCCATATTGCGCTGCTATGATTGCAACTTCAGGTCTCCAGCATGGCGGCGACAGATGGGCCGAGTTCCACTATGTATCTGGTGAAACACCTGAAAATTCTGCCTGACACAGCTCGTTTGATAAGGGGACGATGTATGGAGGCAGTGAACTAGTAGTAGATTAAAGGTGCTGCAGTTAAAACTATGTTAGTTAGATCTTGGGATGGAGCTGACGCTCCGCTGCCAGACGAGCTTTCGCCTATCCAAGCCCCTGTCTCTCGGCTACTCCCCAAACAGCACTTCTAAGAACCTTTTGTATAAGATCAAGTGTAGTAGCATTCTTATAAGTTTGGGATATGGCGGGTGAGGGGAATGTAAACAGATGCGCAAGAAGCGCTGAAATAATATCGGTAAATGATAAAAGTTTGCCAGAATATTTTGTGGATTACACAGCAGGGTGGCAACAAAGTTAACAAGTTTGATGTGAAAGCCATGAAAACAACCCAAAATTCTGCCTGACACAGCTCGTTTGATAAGGGGACCATGTATGGAGGCAGTGAACTAGTAGTAGATTAAAGGTGCTGCAGTTAAAACTATGTTAGTTGGATCTTGAGATGGAGCTGGCGCTCCGCTGCCAGGCGAGCTTTCGCCAATCCAAGCCCCTGTCTCTAGGCTACTCCCCAAACAGCACTTCTAAGAACCTTTTGTATAGGATCAAGTGTAGTAGTGTTCTTATAAGTTTGGGTTATGTCGGGTGAGGGGAATGTAAACAGATGCGCAAGAAGCGCTGAAATAATATCGGTAAATGATAAAAGTTTGCCAGTATATTTTGTGGATTACACAGCAGGGTGGCGACAAAGTTAACAAGTTTGATGTGGAAGCCATGAAAACAACCCAAAATTCTGCCTGACACAGCTCGTTTGATAAGTGGACCATGTATGGAGGCAGTGAACTAGTAGTAGATTAAAGGTGCTGCAGTTAAAACTATGTTAGTTGGATCTTGAGATGGAGCTGGCGCTCCGCTGCCAGGCGAGCTTTCGCCAATCCAAGCCCCTGTCTCTAGGCTACTCCCCAAACAGCACTTCTAAGAACCTTTTGTATAAGATCAAGTGTAGTAGCGTTAACAAGTTTGATCCATGAAAACAACCCAAAATTCTGCCTGACACAGTTCGTTTGATAAGGAGACCATGTATGGAGGCAGCTATATGGACGACTTTTGGAGGCAGCTATGGCGATGACGTGTGGAGTTAGCAATGGAGACAACGTGTGGAGCCAGCTAAAAAGACGACATGTGGAGGCTGCTATGGAGACAATTTAATTTGGATAGTGCCTGTATGTGGCAGTCCAAAAAAGTTTTCAAACCAGAGGAGCAGGAAGGTGGTCCTCCAGAAAAATTAAATAAATTGAGTGCCTGTATGTGGCAGTCCAAAAAAGTTTTCAAACCAGAGCAGCAGGTAGGTGGTCCTCCAGAAAAATTAAATAGATTGAGTGCCTGTATGTGGCACTCACAAAAATTGCTTAAAACAGAGGCCCGGGTAGGTGGCCCTCCAGAAAAATTAAATACATAGAGTACTATAGCTAGAGCCAGTTGGCCCTGGCAAAAAATAGCCAGTTTCCTCTGCTTTAGTGTACAAAGAGGAGGAGAAGGAGGACAATGAGGAGGAGGAGTGCATACATTATTCAGGTTGAGCTTCTTTCACCTGGTGGAGAATGAAAATCCGGAGAAATCCAGGCTTTATTCATCTTGATAAGCGTCAGCCTGTCAGCGCTGTCAGTCGACAGGCGTGTACGCTTATCGGTGATGATGCTACCAGCTGCTCTGAAAACCTGCTCGGACAACACGCTAGCGGCAGGGCAGGCAAGAACCTCCAAGGCGTACAGCGCCAGTTCGTGCCACATGTCCAGCTTTGAAACCCAGTAGTTGTAGGGAGCTGTGTGATCATTTAGGACGATGGTATGGTCAGCTACGTACTCCCTCACCATCTTTCTGTAAAGATCAGCCCTACTCTGCCGAGACTGGGGACAGGTGACAGTGTCTTGCTGGGGTGACATAAAGCTGGCAAAAGCCTTGTAAAGCGTACCCTTGCCAGTGCTGGACAAGCTGCCTGCTCGCCTACTCTCCCTCGCTACTTGTCCCGCAGAACTACGCACTCTGCCGCTAGCGCTGTCAGAAGGGAAATACTGTTTCAGCTTGTGCACCAGGGCCTGCTGGTATTCATGCATTCTCACACTCCTTTCCTCTGCAGGGATGAGAGTGGCAAGATTTTGCTTGTACCGTGGGTCCAGGAGAGTGAACACCCAGTAATCGGTGCTGGAATAAATTCTTTGAACGCGAGGGTCACGGGATAGGCAGCCTAGCATGAAATCTGCCATATGCGCCAGAGTACCAACGCGTAAGAATTCACTCCCCTCACTGGCCTGACTGTCCATTTCCTCCTCCTCCAACTCCTCTTCTTCTGCCCATACACGCTGAACAGTGAAGGACTCAACAATGGTCCCCTCTTGTGTCTCGCCAACATTCTCCTCCTCTTCCTCCTCATCCTCCTCCACCTCCACCTCCTCCGATATGCGCTGAGAAACAGACCTCAGGGTGCTTTGGCTATCAACAAGGGAATATTCTTCCCCCGTCTCTTGTGACGAGCGCAAAGCTTCCGACTTCATGCTGACCAGAGAGTTTTTCAACAGGCCAAGCAGCGGGATGGTGAGGCTGATGATGGCGGCATCGCCACTGACCATCTGTGTTGACTCCTCAAAGTTACTCAGCACCTGACAGATATCAGACATCCACGTCCACTCCTCATTGTAGACTTGAGGAAGCTGACTGACCTGACTACCAGTTCTGGTGGAAGTTGACATCTGGCAGTCTACAATTCTACGAATCTCTCGCGCTGCTGGTCTCTGGATAACATGGTTAAATGTTGATTCCACCTTGTGGCACGTCGCACAACTCGGTGAGGGGCAGTTGGAGGCGGCCGTCTAGCGCTGCCCTGAGAGTGGCAGCATCTGTGCTGGACTTCCTGAATTCGCACAGATGTGCGCACCTTCACGTGAGCAATCAACAGTTGGGGTATTCTTTAGGAAACGCTAACTTTGAGATTTAACTATATGGTGCCAGGCTGGCACCTGTGTCATCTGTGCCGAGTTGCAGAGCCGCCACCCATGTTACCGGCGCTTGCCCACACCACACCCCTGCCTGCGCTTCACCTTCTGTTCGTGCTCCAGGGTCCAGCTCACCGCCGCCGTCTGCGCAGGGTATCCGCTGTATAGAGCCGGGGGCGGTGTGCCTGGTTAGCGCTAGGCTTCAGCAGGTTTAGCACGCTGCTGCTGCTTGCTTGGCGTGATTGGCACTGGCTGCTCGTCGCCTAGACTACGCTACTGATGGCCCATGCCCAAGGCATGGGAGTCGAGGAGGAGGAGGTGAGTAGGGGGGGGAGGAGGAGGAGGCATCGTAGGGCCTTTGCAGAACCTGGACCTGAGGTAGGCCCTGCTCTGCGGTCGTCGGCATATATGAGCAAGCCCCAGGTCAGACTCGGTCCCAGCCTCCCAACAACTCACCCATGGCGCCATCAGCGATAGATAGTGGCCCTCTGCAAGGTCAGCACGGCCGTCCACCGTGTCTCATGTCAGTGGACCTTGTCGAAACGGCATTGGTCTGGCACGATGATGTTCTTTGACACGTTGCTTGGTGCGGGCTGGGACGGACATCGGGAAAGGAAGGGCTTTGGCGGGCGTAGAATACTGAAGGGCGCCGCCGCCATGAGGTTGTCGAAAGCCTCGGTTCTCTCTAACCACCTATATGGCATCATCTCCAGGCTAAGCAACTTTGGAGATGTGACCGTTGAAGGCTTGGGCGTGGTGGGGGGGTTGCCTATACCCTTTCCTTTGCGCTTCCTCATCAGCTGCGGTAGGAGACTGAACGCTGTGTTGGATGCTGTGGAGGATCGTGATGCGAGGGGGGGTTTTTTTTCGCACGGTAGTTTTTGGGCCGTGGTCCCTGCAGGGGCTGAACTGTCAGCTTGACACATGGAAGGAAGAGTGGTGTGCCTGCAGGAGTTGGGAATCGGCGCTTGTGCTTGAGTGGGGGGTAGACGGCATATAGCCTGCGCAGACGGGTGGGAGTTAAGCTAGTAGTGGTGAATCTCCGTGCTGAATCCTGTTGCAGGTTGCACACCACACTCCGGCGGTCATCCGGTGTTGCTTCACGAGCCTCCCGACGTCGTGAAATCTAGCCCTCTACCACGGAGCTTGACTAGGCATATCTTTGCGTTTGAGATCGCACCAGCTCTGCCCTGCTTATCCTCGGGCCCCACCACTTGCTCTTCCCACCTAGTTCTGCTATCCGGCGCGCCTCCGCCAAGCACTGTGTTGACACACCCAGACTATCATACCAGCTGGGCGTCTGAATTCTCATACGCCGATACATAGATCCACGCTCACACTCGAGAACGAAGACATGAAAAAACAACAATGTATAACAAAGTGACTCCTGCATCGTACCGACAACTTCGTTAACAATTCTTCCACTACGTCATAATGTCTCATCAGGTCAACCACAGACTGCGCCTGTGGAAACCTGTGCAATCGAACGTGCTCAGCAGCACCGGACCAGTGTTTTGTGACTGTGGGGAAGTGGTCCAGAAAAAACATGTTCCCTCAGAGTATGCCGTTCAAATGAATCCTAAATTTCTGGAGGGGGCAACTGAGGCGAACGGAGTATCGGGGAGGAGCTGGAGGAGTGCTGATTTCCGGTGACATGGGTGGCACTGCCGTGGAGACTGACTGGTGAACTGCTAGAAGCATGTCCCGAATCCACGACCTCACCTCTCGCACCTGTTCTGTCTCCTCAACAGTGCTCTACATGCCAGATCCCAGAACTTGAGACCTGAGGAACCTAGGGATAGTTGGAGCTAGCGCTGCGGCGTTCCCTCCCCTGCCTCCACCCTCAGCACGCCCTCGTCCCCCTACCACCTAGCCCTCGGTTACACTTTTCCAATTTAAGTTAAACCTTAATTTTTTTTTTTTTCTGCTGTTTTTTTTTTTTTTTATGTTTTTTTTTACCACAAACGATGCTACTCCCCTATTGCTATGCTAGTTTTTTTTCTAACCTACCTGGACAGCACTACAACTGTATTTTGTGTGCTGTGCCTGATGATCTTTGAGCCTCATACATGTAATACAGTAAAAAAAAAAAAAATATCACAGCACTCCGGCTAATCTAACAAACCCTATAAACTGTGTCACAACTTATTTCGGTGGTTACGGGTGGAATATCGCGTGTCACCTAGACTAAACACACGGTATGAGGGCCCCAGCAAATTCCTCACAAGATGGTCTACGTAGCACACTAATGCCACAAGCCCAGCCACAAGCAAAACAAAAAAAAGAAAATAGAAACGCTATTGTGGTAGGCTAGTAGCCGGTGGGGTTTCTCCTATTGCGATGTTCTGTAGCCTACCGCACTGAAAGCACACTGCTTTGCAAGATGAAGTTGAGCTATAAAATTACATCTAAAGGTAAAAAAAACAAAAATCAGCAGACGCTGCCTATCTTCTCAAACAAACATAGGTTTCCAATGGTGTTGGAGGTGGAATGGGTGTACCAATAGAGCTAAAACCAAAAAGGTTATCAGACCTCAAATGAGAAATTCATAACTAATATGGTAAAAAAGAGGCACTACACTTGACAGCAAAGCACGCCAGAAAACACAAAAAAAAAATGTTAATTACGTTAGGCTGGGAGAATAGAAAAGGCTCATGCGTTCTTGTAGAATCAACGAAGCCTAGAAAACGTATTCCTAATACACCACACACCAACGCTTCATGGAAACGCAGCAGCACTCCTCTCCCTTAGCGGCTCCAGACACAGAATGAATCAGACAAACGCGGCAGGGGCGAGTCCTAGTCCCAGGGTCAACTGAGTCTGGAAGACAACAACGTCATCGCTGTGTTACAGTTACCATGTCATGCGGGTGAGTGCATAGTTCCTGCTGTTCTGGGCTTCTGTTTTGCTGGCGGCCAAAAAGCAAAACGGGCGTCGGAGAATTGACCATATTCTCGAGTCGTGCGAACGTATTCGTGCACGAGCAACGGCAAGTTTCACGAGTACGCTAATGCTCGACGAGTAGGTTTCCTCTGGTCATCTCTATTAATTACCTGCTCCCACCCCCCCATCCTTACTACGGGAAGACTGGTGACTATAACCAGGATTCAAGAGCTGTGCGACCTTAGCAGTGTATCCTCGGGGCAATCAGGAGTGCACACTGAGTCCTGCGCTGTTCTGCCTTTGTGCTCATATTTGGGCGTATTGGTGAGGACACTGTGCAAGGTATGTGGGGGTTGCACTGGAACAACTCAGTGAGCGAGGCTCTAGGATCAGCTCCACTGGCCCTTTGGCTGAGCTGACTTGCTGGCTGCAGCTACTGCACACATGAGGGGGCTCCCCTCACGACTGATCCTAACCGGCGCTAATAGTGGGCCTGTGGGGTAACCACCACATCCTGGCTAAGACACCTGTCTCCTAGATAACTCTGTGCAAAATACACAAAAGGTCTTGGTTCAGTGGCATGGGCTAGGGCGGGGCAAGTACGGATTTTCCAGCGTAGGGCCAATGAAATGCATCAATTGCCTCCTGACTACGTGCAAATGGGGAAGAGGGCAATCCAGTCAGAAGGGCAGCATTGGGGAGCTGGCCAGTGCTAGACATGGAAAGGCTAGGGCCTCAGAAACATGGTCACATTGCTGGCTGCCAGCTTTCTTCCTCTGTCAGGTATCTGCCTTGACGAGATCATTGGCCTAGAAGCCACCCTGTCGCCCTGGCAGTACGTGGCGGCTTGTCTTTGAGAAAACTTTTTCACCCTTCCTTGAACAGAAAACATAGGGGCAGATTACTTACCCCCCCCCATTTGCGATCCAGCGGCGCGTCTCTCTGCACAGGGATTTCGTGTCCGGACGGGATTTATTAAGGTAGTTTTCCTCCGCCGTCCACAGGTGGTGCTGCTTCTGCGCTGCAAATCATCTCGAACCCCAAATTGCACCACCTCGGACAGGTGAAGGTAAGCGCTTCCAAGCGACCTTGTTTTCGTTTTTGAATTGCCGCGGGGTTTTTTTCCGAAGACCGTCGGGTTTCAATTAGGGCCACGCGCCCCCCGAGTTCCGTCGCGCGCCATCGCCGGTGGCTCGCTGCGCCATCAAACCATCGCTGTCAGCCAAAATCCCAGTCGCATTCCGGTACAATCCGGGCGCAACATCGAACATTCCGGTAACACGTCGGGACATCTCGAAGCTTGCCCTTAGTAAGACCCCCAATTCATACTTGCATTCCCGCGCTAATACTGTATAAAATGGAAGAACGACCGTAGGCATCCGCATACTGAAAGAGAACATCCGTAAGGGGCTAAGTCTGCCAGTCTACTCCCTGTAGGTGCTGCCTGGGGTATGGCTGGTGATTGTTACCTCCCTTGGGGGAAGCTAACATCAGGTATCGGATACTGAAAGTACTTGCAATCCTCATGTATGGCACAGAGAGGAACAACATTTGCCAAATCATACAGTGATATATATGTTCACTCCTCAGGGACTTCGCGCCCTAGTTTTTGCCCTCAGGGAACAGTGGCTTCATCACTCAGTGTCCTCATTGGCCAGCTTATAGATCATGGACAATGCTACATGTATCCGCGGTTCTTCTGGGTCCTGTTCTGATCGGGAATGGGCTAAAATAAATCATCGAACAGAAGGGGGTTCTTACCAATGATAGGCGAATAATACTTCCTCTTTGGGGGGGGACAGTTAGCGTTGACGATCAACTGTCCCTACCATCCCCCCTTGTCCCGCCCTCTTGGGGCCGTATCCTTCCGCCACTCACTAACAAGTAATGGTCGCCTACCCCCAAGTCAAACCTGGGCTGGTCAGTTAGACTTCCCGAAATGTTTGCCAGACTCCAAAGAACTAAATAAAATCCAGTTAACCGCTTAGTTGTTTTTAAAAAGATCAAAATAGGAAATCTGTATGTCATTTGGGGGTCTCGTTATCGTGCTTACTCCGTTCCGTGGTCCAGGGTTCACATGAGGCATCACATCAGAACTGGAGTTCCTGTTTCCCCCTACAAACCGCAAATACTTCCTTTGTAGCCTTCCTTTTTTTGTTTTTGTTGCGTGCTCAGGTGACTCTAAAGGCATAGCGCGTCTGCACCACCCCGCCTCCCTTTTTGACCAAACACTTTACTAGCCTGTGATCACCAAATAACAGACACTGATTCCAACACGCATATGGAGGAATCAGTGTTCACTGTGAACGCAGGTCCTATCCTGTCCTCGCCACTCTCTCACCGTAGATAAGGCTGCAAAGAAATGTAATTCTTACAAAAAAAAAGAAAAAAACAAGATTAAAATAGAATAAGCACAACCCATTTGTTTTATCTCCTTAATATTGTAGAAAGTCATGTACCGAGGAGATCATTGTACACTTTTGCCTATTAATTTTTTCTCTAATTGTAGTGATCCAATAAATTTAATAAGACTCACAACAACCTAGACACACTAAAAGAACCCTAGTAGAGACGCATTGCAATAAAAGGTGAAAATTAAAAGAAGGACTTTTCTTAAAAAAAAGTATGAATGACGAAAAAAGAATGGTAGGAGCTTTTATCAAAAACACAAAACAAGCTTTTAATGGCTGACAAAAGCAATCAACTTAGGACTTGAAGGAAATAATAAACTTAATGGTGATGCCGTCTCTTGTGACGAGCGCAAAGCTTCCGACTTCATGCTGACCAGAGAGTTTTTCAACAGGCCAAGCAGCGGGATGGTGAGGCTGATGATGGCGGCATCACCACTGACCATCTGTGTTGACTCCTCAAAGTTACTCAGCACCTGACAGATATCAGACATCCATGTCCACTCCTCATTGTAGACTTGAGGAAGCTGACTGACCTGACTACCAGTTCTGGTGGAAGTTGACATCTGGCAGTCTACAATCGCTCTGCGCTGCTGGTAAACTCTGGATAACATGGTTAATGTTGAATTCCACCTCGTGGGCACGTCGCACAACAGTCGGTGAGCGGGCAGTTGGAGGCGGCGCTGCGCTGCCCTGAGAGTGGCAGCATCTGTGCTGGACTTCCTGAAATGCACACAGATGCGGCGCACCTTCGTGAGCAAATCAGACAGATTGGGATATGTCTTGAGGAAACGCTGAACTATGAGATTTAACACATGGGCCAGGCATGGCACATGTGTCAGTCTGCCGAGTTGCAGAGCTGCCACCAGGTTACGGCCGTTGTCACACACAACCATGCCTGGCTTTAGGTTCAGCGGTGCCAGCCACAGATCAGTCTGCGCGGTGATGCCCTGTAATAACTCTTGGGCGGAGTGCCTTTAATCGCCTAGGCTCAGCAGTTTGAGCACCGGCTGCTGTCGCTTAGCGATGGCACTGCTGCTGTGCCTAGAGCTACCGACTGATGGCGCCATGCCCACGGATGGTAATTCAGAGGAGGAGGTGGAGGAGGGGTGGGAGGAGGAGGAGGCATAGTAGGCCTTTGAGACCTGGACCGAGGTAGGCCCCGCAATCCTCGGCGTCGGCAGTATATGACCAGCCCCAGGGTCAGACTCGGTCCCAGCCTCCACCAAGTTAACCCAATGTGCCGTCAGCGATATATAGTGGCCCTGCCCGGCAGCACTCGTCCACGTGTCCGTGGTCAGGTGGACCTTGTCAGAAACGCCGTTGGTCAGGGCACGGAGGATGTTCTCTGACACGTGCTTGTGCAGGGCTGGGATGGCACATCGGGAAAAGTAGTGGCGGCTGGAGACCGAATACCGAGGGGCGGCCGCCGCCATGAGGTTTCGATAGGCCTCGGTCTCTACCAGCCTATAGGGCAGCATCTCCAGGCTAAGCAACTTGGAGATGTGGACGTTGAGGGCTTGGGCGTGTGGGTGGGTTGCGCTATACCTCCTTTTGCGCTCCAGCGTCTGGGGTATGGAGAGCTGAACGCTGGTGGATGCTGTGGAGGATCGTGGAGGCGAAGATGGGGTTTTCGCACGGGAGGTGTTTGGGCCGGGGTCCTGGGCAGGGGGCTGACTAGCAGATGACACAGGGGAAGGAGCAGTGGTGTGCCCGGCCAGAGGTGAACGGGCTTGGTGCCATTGAGTGGGGTGTTTAGCATTCAGATGCCTGCGCATACTGGTGGTAGTTAAGCTAGTAGTGGTGGAACCCCTGCTGATCCTGGTTTGGCAAAGGTTGCACACCACTGTCCGTCGGTCATCCGGTGTTTCTTTAAAGAACCTCCAGACTTCTGAAAATCTAGCCCTCGCCACGGGAGCTTGACTACGGGCAACATTTGGCGCTGATGCACCAGCTCTGGCCCTGCCTCTCCGTCTGGGTTGTTAGTCCTAATTACCTCACCTACCATATCACCCTCCAACCCATCCTCATTGTAGACTGAAGAGGGAACAGCCTGACTGACCTGACGTCCAGTTCTGTTAATTTGACACGCATCCTACAATCGCTCTGTCGCTACTGAGTAAACCCGGAAACAGAATGGTTGAATTCCACTCGTGGCACTGTCGCACAACTCGAGCGGCGTTGTAGTGCGCTCGCGCTGCCCTGAGATGACAGCCATCTGTGCGACTGCCTGCAAGGCGCACAGATGCGCTCACCTTGTCAAATGACACATTGAACATGGATATCTGATAACGCTGAACTAGAATTTAACAATGGGCCAGGCATTGCACAGTGTTCATTGTCTGCCGAGTTAGCAACGCCACCAGGTTTACGCGCCGTTGTCACCACAACCACTGCCTCTTCAGTGAGCGTGGCCCCACACTCAGTCTGCTCCGTGAGCCCGAATTCTTGGGCGGTTGTCCTTTTAATCCCTATGGCTCAGCAGTTTGCAGCACCGCCTCGCGGTCGCTTAGCGAGGCACTGCTGCTGTGCCTAGACTCGACGCTTGGCGCCACCCACGGATGGTATTCGAGAGGATGGGGGGGGGTGCGGATGAGGATCATATTAGGCCTTTGACCTGACGATGTAGGCCCGCAATCCTCTGGCGTCGGCTAGTATGCCAGCCCCAGGGGGTCAGACTCGGTCCCAGCCTCCACCAAGTTAACCCAATGTGGCCGTCTAGCGATATATGTGGCCCTTCCCGGCCACTCGGTCCCGTGTCCTTGTCCGTTCAGTGGACCTTGTCAGAAAGATCGTTGGTCAGGCACGTGATGATGTTCTCTAACAGTGCTTGTGTGCAGGGCTGGGTACGGCACATCGGGAAACAGTGTGGCGCTGGTCCGATACCGAGTGCGGCCTCCCCTGCTAGGTTTCGAAAGGCCTCGTCTCTAACCAGCCTATAGGCACATCTCAGGCTAAGCATTGGAATGGGACGTTGAGGGCTTGGGCGTGTGGGTGGGTTGTTGCCTATATTCCTTTTGCGCTCCAGCGTCTGGGGTATGGAGAGCTGAACGCTGGTTGATGCTGTTGAGGGGATCGTGGTAAGCGGTGGTTTTCACACAGGGATTTTGGGGCCGGGTCCTGGGCAGGGGGCTGACTAGCATATGAACAGGGGAAGGAGCATTGTGTGCCCCCGGAGGTGAACGGGCTTTGTGCCATTGATGGGGTTGTTTTAGCATTCATATCCTCGCATACTGGTGGTAGTTAAGCTAGTATTGTGGAACCCCTGGAAATCAGGGGACGCAAAGATGGAGGGGCCGGGAGAGCAGGAAAAGCAGAGGCAAAGAGAAATAGAAGAAGTCATGGCAAATCCCCACGCCCCCGCGCGCCCCATGATTTTGTTATTTAACCCTCATGTTTCGGTGCTAAGCTGCAGCACTACTACAGTGGTGCCCGACACTGATCAGGGCAGGTGTAGTATTCCTGGATTATACAGCAGAATTCTGACATACAGGTAGGATCCCCTTACATAAACTCACTTGTCAATCCAGCCAATGTAATTTACGCTGATTGGTCATGAGGATGTCGTTAAAGGGCGGCATGGTCCCAAGCTAAATATTGGTCACCTCTACGAGGATATGAGATGATACGATACCCCTCAAATGATCAGTTGTTGCCGTATTCCTGCTTTATTTTTACTTTTAACTACACTCCGGGCATCTGGACACAAAAAACTGCCATCTAAAAAACTGATTGGAAAGCACCCTAACTGATGAACAGTGCATATTCTGCGAAAACCCTGGTATAGTGTTGTATGTGCTCTCAGACCCGCACAACTACTTGGACATAGAAAGGAAATGGTTATGAATTATTATAACCTTGGACACCCCCCCGTGACATCAATTAAAACAGTCACCGCGTTGCCATGACAGCTGGTGATCTGTAAGAGGATCCCCTAACTGGAACGCGACGACTGCTGACTCCTCGGTGTGACGCCTGTGGAAATCGCCCGTATGTTAGGTCGAATACCACTGTGGGCCTGCCCTGCCACAAATAGGGGCGATTTTATCAAGCGTTCTGAAAGTCAGTAATATTTACCTAGTTGCCCATGGCCAATCACAGCTCCCCTTTAAAATATTACATGGCCTGGTTAAAAGAAAGGCTGAGCTGTGATTGGTTTGCCATGGGCACACTAGAAGATATCTACATTTCAGACATTTGGTCAATGTATAAGCCCGGTTCCACGGCAGACGCGGGGCCCTAAATGATTGTAAAAAAAAACGGAGGGCTCCAGATAAAGCCCCTACTATCTCAGCTGTGTGAAAGAAACTTCATTACGCATCTTTGTTAACTCCCCTTCTAGAAACAAGTTAAATCCTTCCGGTCCTGTGGTCCCTCCGGTTGCATCGCCTCTACAGTAGACAAGCTATGGCACCGCACCCAGTGTTATTGCTGTTGGCTCGGAGCAGATGGTGACCACATACATATTTGGTGGTCGTGTCTCTTTGCTTCAGACTCTTGTGGAATGAAGTAGAGTAGAAGGGCTATCAATACGCGAGCCCTGATGCGCCCAGCCTCGACCGTTTGCCCAACCTCACCCTCCTCTTCAGCTGCCCCATCACAACATTTATTTTTGGCATCACTTAGGCGCGTTACCTGTGACTAGGACATCCGTTAATAATGCAATGCTAGAGTACAGGTGGGCAGGTCCTCGGCCTCCAAGAGCACGTTGTTTCCGGGAAAAGGCATTGCGATCGGGCTTATCAATAGCTGCGTATGCCTAGCAAAGCTGTGCGTTCGGGTTGAGGACTACCCCTGCTGCACTAGAGTCAAGTTATGAACGGATGCTAGGTTGAAGTGTGACCCACTGCCTTAATCGCGGGCCAGCTAAGGCTTATCCCATAGAAGAAACTGGAGCCTCTGCCCGACTCTCCATTTGTGTGAACATGGATACTAAGGGTGTCGTCGATTGTGCCACACGTGGCGTTTTTGAACCAGTTTTTGGTCCGTTTTTTTAAGCAGTCCCTTAAAAAACGCATCCGTTTTTTAAAGGTTTTTTACAAAAATATCGTAATTAAAATGTCAAAAAAACGGGTCAAATACGCCTACGTGTGGCCATCAAAAACTGCCATCGAAAAAGCGAACATCGTGAAACACCCGCTCCAGCTGTGTTTAGTATGGGTTGGTGTATCCCACCGCCGAGCGAGAGGTGTCCCAGACTGTCATATTGTCTTACATGGTCGCTCAACTTGTGATGTCATTGGGGAGAATGATCTTTCGCCATGACAGAGCTTGGGACTTTAGAAGACTGAGGCGTTGTTATTTCGAAGATCTGTTGATCTATGCCAAAATCCATTGGCTTATTTCCCAGTCTCCTTCTGACTCTCTCACTAAGTTTCATACACTGCTACTGAAGAGAGGCAAAACAGGAAACAGTGCAGCGGGTTCTAGCTGCCGGAATCTGTTGTTTTGGAATAGCTAGGCGGTCTGACTTTGGGAAGGAAAAAAAATTTATGCAGTTATAAGAGGAATTTCCTTCTTTATTTCTGGAGGAAAACGGGTTCGATAATGAGAAACTCGAATGGTCACCTCACAGATACGAATATCCAAGGTTATGGCCCATTCCAGTCCATTAGAAAGAACCCGTTGTGTCTGGTTTAGTATGACAAATTCCAGCAATTCACAGGCGGGGAGTCCTTGTATTCGATAGAATTATAATTTGGTAAGGACCTCCATCTGCCCAACCAAAGTGTAACAGTTATGACATGAGCTGCATTTCTTGCTATGTAGGGGGACTCCTTGCATATTTCTAAATGTCAAGGACCCCATTTCCTGCAATGTGATCAGTCTGTAAGATCGATTGTACATGGATCTGTATCCCTGGGCTGCTGAGCACAACGGGGCACATTTAGCTAAGGGTCCATCATGGCGCATTTTCGTAGGGTGTCCCCAGATATTGACCGGGACTTGTGCCACATTTTAACAGGGGTTTTTTAGCGCACACGATCGGTATTGGCGCATGCGAACGAAATCAGGGGTCGTCATGGTCGACGGACAATCCAACTGAATCGGACTGAGCGCGGGTTTCACAATTCAAATTGTAGTCGCAAGACAATGCACTCACCTACACCGGGAAGAAAGAAGGTGAAATCCGGGGGAGCATGCAGCACGGGATTAGCAACCAAATTGCAGAAGGAAAAAGGACGCTTCGCACGAATCTTGAACTACTAATCGTCGGAGAGATGCACCTCGTTGGATCGCCCAGGAGCCGGGAAGTAAATCTGCCCCATTGTGTACGGGAGCCTAAGTGTGAGTGCGATTCACGTCTCCGAGTCTGTGCTCCAGTTGAGGGTCTTCTGAGAATAGTATGCAAATTCAGTTTAATCCCTGGGAGTCAGGCTTTATACACCCCTCGGACGTTCCTCATTTTTTCATTGAGGTGATCCCCATCAGTGCCAGAACGGACCCCATTTTGCGATACTCAATGGTTTTCTTCACATGTCCAAGCAAAGTAAAACTTTGTGACGAGATTTTTTTTCAATTTTCTGGTTTGCCTACAACCTTCACAATTGATGACCCTCGTTGGCTCCATTAATGTTACTTGGGACACACGCTTCTTATACTGAATAAACTTTTATTGATTGGATAGAACGAAAAAAATAAGTGTTCAACATGGCTTCTCCCCCGGTGGGAATTCTCTGATGTTTTTCAAAATTGTTTTGAGAGCGATCAAACATTTGCCGCACTTGCACACGGGAAGAAGTTATCACCGCATGTTTGTCTCAATTTTCTCAGGTCTAATTTAGATTTGATTTTATGGCAAAACACTTCCCACATTACTTACATTGCAAACGGTTTCTTCCCTGTGTGGACTCTTTGATGTCTTAAAAGACTCCCGTTTCAAGCGGGAAAACTTTATTTGCCACATTTGAGATCTCAGGTGGTTCTGCTGTGCTGATCTTGATGCTATAATAACGAGTTGTGATTTTCGCGCCAAACATCCCCACATTCCAAACACGACGAGGGGTTCCCCCGGATGTGTGAATTAGCTTATGTCTAATAAGATTTGAAGATTAAGGGCAATAACTTTCCCACATTCCGGGAACATGCAAAAATGTTTCCGCCTGTGTGACTTCTCTGATGCCGAACAAAATTGATTGTGGAGTGGTAAACCATTTTGCATACCGGACAATGATATCCCTCTCCCCCTGTCAGATCTTTCACTTAGATTTTGCTTGTTCTATATTTTGTCTTGATGATTTAGAGACAATGAGGATCTTTTCTGGCGAGCCGCATGGTAGGGACTCCTGATCAGGCATGTGCTTCACTGTATCTTCTTCTCCCGTCAACATTGCTTTTTTAAAATCGAATGACCTGCGAAGGTTCTCCGAAGACCTTGTTAGTTTATCTGCCAGAAAACAACGAAACATTTTGTACCATTTTTTTGAACCTGATGTTGAGTAAAAATGTAAAAAATACAATTTGAAGACCTTTGTAGAATGCAAATTGATCTAAGGGGTTAAGCAACTAAATATTGTCTGCTATCTCCAAGTCTCGTTCTGTATCTATTCTCACGGGTTTTTTTCTAGATCTCTGCTTGCTGTATTAAGGAACTGGCTTGCTTCCAGTACTGTGGGTAAACACAGGTCTGCCGGCTTATGTTATCCCTGGTCATGTGATGTCACAACAGCGTGCACAGCTCGTTAACATCCCTGCGTCATGTTTGTCACACAGGGGCCACAGCTCGTTAATCCCTGCGTCAGTGTATGTCACACAGGTGCCCCAGCAGCTCGTGATATCCCGGGTCATGTGATGTCAAACAGGTGCACAGCTCGTTATATCCCTTGCGCATGTGAGGTACACAGGGCACACCTCGTTATGTTTTTTTCCCTGGTCATGTGAGGTCACACAGGTGCACACCTCGTTATATTAAGGGCCATGTGATGTCACACAGGTGCACAGCTCGTTATCATATCCCTGGTCATGGATGTCCACACAGGTGCATAGTCGTTATGATCCCATGGCCATGTGTACTGTCACCGAGGTGTCACAGCTGTTACATCCTGGCCATGTCGATGTACCCGTACAGGGCAGCTGTGGATATCCTAGGTAATGTGAGGTCACAAATGGGTGCCACAGGCTCGTTTTATCCTGTCATGTGATGTCACACAGGTGACACAGTCGTTTTCGCCTGGTCATGTGATGTCCACAGGTGCATGATCGTTAAAAGCATATCCCTGGGTCATGTGATGTTACACAGGTGCACAGACTCGTTATAGTATCCTGCGTCATGTGATGTCAACAGGTACCCGGTTGTTATATCACATGACCCGGGCTATAGCAAGTGCCTGCACGTGTGACATCATGTGACCAGCGGATTAATCACAACTGTGCGCAGTGAGAACATTCACATGAGAGGGACTGATCAACGAGCGACTCTGTGTGACCGTCACATGACCAGGGATATTAAAGCCAAGCCGTAACCTGTGTGGAAGACATCACATGACAGGAATATAATAAGCCGGTAACATGTAGCTGTGACATAAACATGACCAGGGAGATAACGAGCCGTGCCCAACCTGCTTTGAATCACATGACCAGGGATATAAAACAAGCCGTAACTGATGTGACAGACATGACAGGACATAAGAAGCCGTTTAGCCAACGGGTGACATCACAGACCGGGATTAAGCAGCCCCGCATACACCTGGGTGACGATCACATGACCAGGGATATAAGAAGCCGTCTACACCTGTGTGACATCACTGACTGGGGAATATAAACAAGCCATTGCACCTGTTTGATATCACATGCACAGTGAGATGAGAAGCTGTGCACCTGTGTGACATCACATGACCAAGGATATAACGAGGCCGACGTGCAACACTAGATGTGATGACCTCACACATGAACATGACCTGGTTTATGCAGAGAATATAAACAATGCAGCTTCCTAACAGCAGGCGGAGATATTAAAGGAAGTGATAGAATGTAGAATACTAGTCTATCAGGCAGGGGGAACCCGACGCGAGTCCATCAGCCAACTTTAAGTATTAAGCCAAATGTTGTTTCCCGATATTAGAAAATTGTATACATTTTCACTTTACAAACAATAATATTCGTTAAAACTGACAAACACCTTAAGTAAGGCAAAGGAGGCAAAAGGACTTATCAGCTAGACATCAGCGAGCGGGCAGCCCCATAGACCCATCTGGCAGCATTTTCGCCCTGTGTCTGCTACTAGTTTTTACTGTGCGGGGGGTCAATGAAGTTGCATTTCTTCCTATAAAATTCTTAATATATCATGTTCCCTGATGTGATATTACCAGGAGGGCCTGAGGAAAAGGCTCAACTGCTCCCGGTCATGTTGAGGTTATGATATATATTATATATATAATATAGCATAGTATATATATATACCTGGTTTCCCCATCCTGACCCGTGCCGGATAACTGAATCCGAATTATATAATCATTAAAGTAATAATTATATATAAACTAGCATATATTTTCTAGCATAAAAACTAGAAATGGATATCAAAAAAAAGTGAGAAGACGGACCACCTGAAAAACTTGGGAGCAGGGACAAACCTCAGGATGTGCAACACACGAAGGGTTAATTATTCACGAATGAAGGGGGGTCCATCCTACATTATAAAGACAAGCATGGAAGAGAACAGAGCTCTGGAAGGAACAGGAGGACGGAGGTCCCTGCTTGGAGGGCGCACAGATTCACGATAGCGACTCTCGCTTATATCTACTTGTCAATTAGTAGAAGGAAAACGCCAACACTCTAAATAATTATTCGTGATAATTCAGTCTTCTCTGTAATCAGAAGGTCCAGTGGTACAAGTTCTCTGTACACATCCGGGACGGTCACTACTCACTACTGGGCGGATACCTGAAGGGACGTCCTCCGTTACTATCCCTCATCTACTCTACAGATCGTCTCTTTTTTGGTTACGGAGGACCAATACTGCCGCAAATCTGTCGACCTCTTCACAGTTCATGAGGAACAAATTATGGCATAAATAGTCAGAAAGATGGAGCAGAAGACGTTCAGGGAATGCCAGCGCACTTACTACTGGGGGAGCACATGGAGGAAGATCAGAGTCATGTCCTGTCTATGGTCACGTCCGCTTGCCGTCCATCTCCTCGCTCTAATTATACCAAGTATAAAGACATATAATACTTGATGGGATGTCGATAAGAATGAAGGACAAGGAGGTCACAGGCCTGGTCTAGGTTCATAGGGGGAGATCTCCACCTACGGATCATCCATGTGGAGAAGTAGGAAAGCGACCTCTCTTAGGGATCTTTTGCCTATTGGGATCTTGACTGTAGGGATCACATACAGAGACTTCCTGATGTAAGTCCCCTTCAGTCACGTCTTTAACCATTACTTTAACAAAACTGCACCTAAACCAACGGCTCAACGCTTGATGTGTGTTACTTTCTCAAGCAATGTGTACTGCACCTGAGTGGCTTATACCGCCTGGTCTGTATATGAAAAAATTGTTGAGATAAAAAACCTTGTGTCTCTGACCGGTAGCTCCAGTCTGCTAGACTGTTATCTTTTGTAATTTTCAAAAAGGGTTCTAATTTGAGCCACTGAATTTGATGGTTGTTGCATTACTACGATTTGAAGACCCATGGGAAATAATGGGTGTATACATCTGGTAATAGTCCAGATGTGGATTCATATGGGCGATTTGTAAGGACACATAATTGCAAAGGTAGGTCCTAATGGAGTATCACTATTCATTATGATATATAATGGATTTGAATAATGAGTTTTATTAAATTTTGCTATTAGATATAAGTTCACTGATATGTGTGAGGTGGTAACAAATGAAATGTTTAAAAGGGACTGCTTGGAATATAGAAGCTTATAACTCCCAGGAAGAAAGCGAAGGTGGCGAGAACAGGGCCGCGGAGGCGAACATCGGGAAAAAGCTGGCGCACCAAATAGATCGTTTATAGCGCATTTTTTTAAAAGTAATTGTGAGTAGGGCTAATTTTAAAAAATTAAAAATTTTCGTTCTCAAGAAGAATACTACGTATTTGGGCGTTTACTTTTTCTTTGAGCGACTCCTACTGATGCCGAGAATGGTGGAGTTCTGACGGGGAAAATCGCACTAAGGATGTTCTGCACAGCGGTCTATTCCGATTGGAGTACTGGCTTATAATGGATAAGTAAATTTATTTATGAAATTAAGATTCTTGGAGACATTACAACAGATACAGTCTACAGACTGGGAGCTCCTGGCAGTGAGAATAAAAAGGTTTTTATCTCAACAATTTTTGACTTGTTTTGGGATTTTTCTGCGATCAGGAGACCTCAGTGTTGTAGCTCGTTATATCTTCCAGTGTGCTACTGCACACGTATGATACTTTTTTGGCTATACTATGGCATCGCCTGACGCTGGTCTTACAGCACAACTGAGGACTGGGCGCCGGGTACGCGTGATTGAGTGCAGAAGAAAGCGATCGCAGGGTTGAAAGAAATAGGTAAGTGCACTTATTATGCTTACTATTTAGATGGTCTGAAGTTTAAATGTAAAAAAAACATATAGATCTGTGACCGCGTCACTACTCACCTGGGCGGGATACCTGCAGGGACGTCCTCCTTACTCCTCACTCCTCATCATGTCCACAGAAGTCTCATTGCTTTATGGTTATGGCTACAACATCCATGACTGTCCAGAATGCATGTGATCCTGTTTCCATTCAGATGACAGCTGAAGAAGCAAATGATGTATAATAGTCAGAGGATGGAGAAGAAGACGCGGGGAGGAATCAGCCGCTTACTTATCTACTGGGGGACATGGAGAAGTAGCAGAGCACATGCCTGTCTATGGTCACCTCGCCTCCATCTCTATCCTCTCCATACACAAGTATAAGACATATAATATGGGGAGGAGTCACCTGAAGACAGGAGGTCTACAGGGTCTACAGGTCATAGGCGGAGATCTCCGTCCTGTCCTGATCCTTCTGTGGTAGAATGGGTACTTGGGGACATCTCTCCGGGGATATTTTCTCCCTGGATAGTGACTGTAGGGATCACATACAGAGAGCATTCTTATCTCTATACAGATAATACAGATGGGGAGACACGTTTTTGTTCCTTTAGTCCTGCTCTATTAATGCGCATGATGGGAGGGGGGCCGGGGGGTCCTCCATCATGACGTCCTGGTACAGATCCTTGTGCCTTCTATCATCTCCACTCCTCCATGGAGAAAGAATAAAATAGGACTAGCCATGACATCATGACACCTTTATAGGAACCTGACACCACACAATGGGTACAGTCACCAACGGCGGCCTCCAGTTATGTAAAATGTCCCAGCATTCCCAGCGTTGCACCTTCAGTCAGCAGGTCCGACACTTCATGGTAAGTTTAGGATCTTCCTGTACATTCATCTCTCATGTATCAGGGGGTGAGGGGGTAGACCCGGGATGGGGTGCAGGGGTCCCCCCAATCTTCTTACACAGGGGCGGACAGCGCTCACTCGCAGTCTGTTTTCACTAATGTGTAATCCTGGCTAGTGGAGACAACACAGGATGTACTATCAATACATACCTGTACGAGTCACATGACCCTCCGTCACATGACTCTGTCATGACCCGAGTATAACGATTGGTCGTCTGTGACATCATCGGATCTCACCTCTCTTGTGAGCGGTGGTAGAGATCTCTAGGGTGAGGGTAGGACGGTCTCCGCCATCTTGTAGCGGGCTCTCTCCATCCCTGAATGGTGTCTGCTCCGGACTATTCTCTCGTCTACAGAGGGTGTTCTAGTCTTTAGAAGTGGAGGGAACAAAGAAAAACACAAAAAAAAGATTTGAGAATCCAGAGAAACCAGTGATATCCAGTAGGATATTCTGGGTAAGTGGTAGGGTCATCGACTCCTGAGATGTACAGTTCCATTGTAAAGTACATCCCTTAACCGCCCTCACCTGCCGCAGTCCAATGTAAATGTCATCATCTCCTCCTCCTCCATGCCATATAACTGACGAGTATGAATGTCACAACCCTCTCCTACCTTCTAGCTTGCATGTTAGTTCCCATGTAAGTACACTCCCCATATCCCCTCCAGTTTGCAGTCTCATGGAATGTACATGCCTCTCCCGTCCAACCTGCAGTCCCATGCTAATGTACACCCTCCTCCGTCAAGAATGCAGTCCCATTTAATGTACACCCTCTCCTCCACTCCAGGCCTGCAGAACCCATCCATGTATTGTACATCCTTCCTCCCTCCACCCTGCAGTCCAATGTAATGTTACACCCCTATCCTTCTCCAGCATGCAGTCCATGTAATGTACATCCCTCTCCTCTCCTCACCTGCAGTCCCCATGAAGTACACCATCTCCTCCTCCAGCCTGCAGTCCATGTAAATGTACCCCTATCCCCCTCCAGCTGCAGTTCCATGTAATGTACACCCATTCAGCCCTCCACCCTGATAGTAAAATGTAATGTTACACCCATCTCCTCCCTCCAGCCTGCAGTCCCAGTAATGTACATCCCTACTCCCAATCACACAATGCAGTCAATGTAATGTACACCCTCCATCTCCCTCAGCCTGCAGTCCCATGTAATGTACATCCCTCTCCTCCCTCCAGCCTGACAGTCCCATGTATGTACAATCCCTCTCCCCTCCAGCCCCATGCAATATACACCACTTTCCCCCCTGTACACACTTGCAGACAATCCCTGCTGCGTCTTCCTGTTGTGACACCGGCGGAGGTCATGTGACCAGACAGGAAGAGGCGGGGGGCTAATATACGTGTCAGTTAGCAAGGCTTCCGAGCTGTATTTGAGAGCTGCAGCAGGGATAGCTGCAGATGTTGTAAAGCAGGATAGTCTGCAGAGGTGTACAGCCGTGTGTACTCAGCGGGGTCAATGAGGGAGGGGATTTGGGTGGGCAGCAGTAAGGGTCTGCTGAGTGTACGATATTGATGCATCTGCAGGGATGATACAGAAGCGATGTCTGCAGGCGTTGATGAGCGAGAATTAGAGCGGCAGCAGTGATGGGACAATGTGATCACTAAGCTCCGCTTTCTTCCTCCCTGACCAGCAGAAGAAGTCCGGGGGGCGGGGGCACGTAGCAGCAATGTGGCTATGCGCAGTAGTGACTCTTTTAGGTCCCCTCCTACTGCCTCACATTCCGGGCCAGCAGGACAGTTCCGAAGAACAGCAAGTATGAGCAGGCCAACCACAGCCTTCTCTTGTGATTGTGAAAAAGAAAATGTCAAACACAAAAAAAAGAAATGCGATAGCGGATACAATACGGATGACGATTGAGACGTCCTCTGATGAGCCGATTGACATTACCATTATCTGCTGAGGATAGCCTGTAGTGTTGGCCTTCTCATTCGTGGATGTCTTGTGCAATGGTCAGATGTGTGGCTTAGCCTGGCGCCCCCTGCCTTCGCAGAAATGGTTGCGTCACAATGTCCGTCTCAAGGCTGCGGGGGGTTTGTTTATTGTTTGGGGAGGGGACAGTCACATTGGCTAGCACCATTCCATCGCCCACACCCCAGCAAAGCTTGCCATCCGTAGCATGTCAGGTAAATGGGAGAATCAATCAGGCAAACGTAGGGTTAAATCGACCCTAGGGCTGGCGTCTAAAAATAGTATCAAGATTTTTTTTTAAATGCCTGTGAAATAATAAAAAAAGAGAATTAAATAAACGTAAAAATGGCGTTGTGTGAACGTCGCCACCCCCCCGTTCCGCTAAACTGTATCTACATAACCAGTTAAAAATCATAACCACGTTGGGCTGAGGTTGCTATCGTCGCATCCGCAAACAGGGTCTGATCATCAAAATGAAAAAAAAACTGTTTAACCCTGTGACGGGGAGGGAAAAGGGAAATGCAGTCGCCACCCGATTGTCGAAAAATGACCACTTTTTTTGTCGCTCGATGTTTGCAATAGATACCATTGCGTATGGACAACTTTTTGACAACGAGGGATGCAAAGAGCCGTCATTTATTTCGTACTCACAAGAAAGCTGTAAGGTAACAATTTCTGCAAAAGACCTCAATCAAAAGGCGATCAAGCATGACCAACCGCCCACCCCAGCTAGCATTACATCTGAACAAGTAGTAAAACACTATTAGTTCCAAAAGATGGCAAAATGTAGAATTTTTTTTTGTATGTTTATTTTTGGAACTCTAGGGGCTCCATGAGGTATTAGGGGTGTTGTCCCGCTGTCCAGGACACCTGTAAAGTTTTTGCACCATTTAGTGATTATGTTGCACGGATGGTCGCCAATATGTATAAGCATAATTGGCAGTATGTCCGACCAAAAGAACCCGAGGAAAAAGGGCAGTCTAATATCATGTATGACCCTGGATGAGAGATCGAAGGGTCAGTCCTACTATACTTTCGCGCCTCCCCCCCAACCGCACAACCATGGCCATACAGAGATATTGACCACTTTAAATCATTGCGTAGTTTATTGGGTTCTAAATCCAACTATATTTCTTGTCCAATTTCACCTGGTCTGTTCTCGGCCCATTAAACTCGCGACAGCATGTTCCACAACATTTTGGATTTGGAGGACGGGGCGTCTGACACCTAAAATTTTTCCCAGGCATGGGCTAACCACAACTCACCGATGGGCCCTGGAAGAAATAATATTGTGTGCGCCACAAAATAGTCCATTCTAATGCCCTAACTAGACATATAAGTGCCATTTCGCAGCTGCCTTATTTCTGTAGCCCTCCCCCGATATAATGCCCTTCTATTGCGTACCACCCCCTGGTATAGATGCCCTTTTATTCGAGTACCCCTCCGCTAATAAATGCACTATTTCTGTGCACTGTGCCTCCCTATTTCCTATAAGCCCCCTTCATTCCTGTACCGCCCCCCTCTATAATTGCCCTATTTTGTACCCCCCCCCTCTAATAATTGCCCTTATTTCTGTACCCACCCCCGTCTATAATGCCTATTTCGTACCCCCGCCTCATAGATAGCCCTTTTACGTTTTTACGGTAGCCGTTCACCCGCAGCCCCCTCACACGTCTAAATGTGCCCATTGTTTCTGTAGCCCCCATTAAGACGTCTTGATAAGATTAGACGGCTACAGGAAAAGGGGACATTATCTATGTAATATCCCCACTGACATCCAGTCTGTCCCCTTATATTTGGTTTTTCACAAGTCACCAGCCTCATACTATACCACATATATACATAGGCGCTAATCGGGACACAATGGATGAAATGTGGCTGTCGGGCGCAGATGATACACGACCCACACTAGTGCCCCATGTACGGGTAACTAAGGATTGATATGTGGACTTCATCTGCTAACATACATCATATGGTTGGTCTGCTTTTCTTCCCTCGCGGCATGAGGCAGGATGACTCCGAATCTTAGCTTGGATATGTGTATACTGGACGATGATGATGTTCCGATACTTCTGCGTTGAAACATTTGTAGTGGCCATCTGTTGTACTCTTGCTTCTATAATCTATAGAGGCAATCGTGTATGTATAGTCTTAGTGTGGGTTTGTACAAGCCATGTATGTTTGAGGCTGTTTTTGTTTGAATACAGTGAAATGTAATTTTTTTTATCTTGATTATCGTCTGCGTGATTGTTCTTGTGTGGAGTTTTAGCCCCTTATGTAGTCTTTTTGATGTTCTATTCTATATGGAAAGATCCCGCGATGCCTGTGCCCTATAATATAATGTCCCAGCAATGATGCCACACTACACTAAGACATGATCCATAGCATGCAGAGCCGGATGCCCTCACTACTACGCCACTGTCCAGCAGTAGGAGCCAGTCCCCTCACCTATAAACAGGTTCATGCAGCGACTGTACTCACCCTACACTCAACTAACATGTCCAGCGCGCCTCCCGTCACTAATAACGTGTCCAGCCGCAGCTCCCGTTCATTGATAACGTGAGTCTCTAGCGCAGCAGCTCCGTCACAGAGAAGAACGGTCCCAGCAGCGCCTCCCTCAGTGAGAGAGTCTAGACATGTTCCCAAGCAGTAGACCTCTCCCTCAGCTCACTAAAAGTGTCCAAGCAGCGACCTCCCATCACTAAAATATGTCCCAGAGAGACCTGTCCCGCGTCACTAATACATGTCCTATGCAGTGACCTCATCTCACCTAATAAAAGCTCAGCAATGCATCCTCCCCTCATTAATACATATTGTTTCATGCCGTAGAGTGTTGGCTACATCACTACTAAACATGTACAGCAGAGGCCTCCCTCGACCGGAATAACTACTGATGTTCTCAGCAGCGTCCTCCCTTCACTAATATCGCATGTTCCGAGCAGTGGCCGCCGCAGCGGTTCTCACTGAAATTTTAACATGCCAGCCTGAGTGACCTCCCTACACCTAAAACATGTACATGCAGAGACGGCCTCTCCTCACTAATAAATGTCAAGGAAGCGGCTGCGCCTCATTAATAACATGTCCCAGCGCGCAGCCTCCCCTCAACTAATACATGTCAAGGACGGCCTCACCCACTAATAAACTTGTCCAGGCAGCGGGTCACCTGCATAATAAATGTCCAGCCGGAACAATCGCCCTCATCTAATAAATGTTGCATTGCTAGCGTGCCTCGCCTCACTAATAACAGGTTCCAGCCTAAAAGCACTTTCCTCATCCGCAAGACAACATGTCCAGCAGCAGCCTAGCCCCACTAATCTGACATGTCGTAGCAGCAGCTATGCTCATGCTATTAATAACATGCTCCAACAGGAGCCTCACTCACTTGTAACTAACATGTCAGCAGTGAGATACCTTCACTAATAATTTGTCGCAGGTCAGTAGTAGTGACCTCCCCTTTCCCACCTAATAAATGTCCAGCAGAGCCTCCCCTCACTCATAACATGTCCAAGCAAGGAGCAGCGGCTTCCTACACTCATAACATGTCCCAGCAGTGACGCCCTCACTAATAAGATGACCCAGCAGCGACCCCTCCCATAATAACTGTCCAGCTAGAGTACCCTGCCTGCTCACTAGGTAAAGTCCACAGCCAGCGGCGTCCACTCACGTACATTATCACAATTAGTTCGATACAGACGTGTCCTCCCTCCTAATAACACTGTCAGCAGTCCAGTGGCCTCCCCATCGCACTCATCAACATGCTCCTACTGTCTACGCGGCATGCACTCACTAATAACAGGTTCATCAGCGTCCTCCCATCACTTCACATACACTGTCCAATAGCCAGCGGCTTCCCCACTAATAAATGTCCAGCATTCGGCTCTTGCCCTCACTTTAATAATTTTCATATCAGGAGCGTCCTCCGCACAATAATCATTCCAGCAGCGGCCTCCCCTCCTAATAACATGTCCAGCAGCGGCCTCCCTCACTAATAACATGTCCAGCAGCGGCCCCCCTCTCACTACTTTAACAGTGTTTGTAAACGCACTGTGCACGTCGGGACTCCCCTCACTCTAACTATGTGCTCCGTATCTACGCATGTTTTTTTATTATCCCAGACGCCTTCTCTGTCTCGCTCCTCCTCCCTGCCAGACTCTAACACTGTTCTGCCCCCCCCCCCCCCCTCCTAGGCAGGCGAGTCCTTTGTCCCCTGTAGTCACTTAATAAATGTGTCCGCCTAGCCGACGGCCCTTCCCTCACTAATAACATTGTCTCTAGCTAGCGGCATCCCTCACTGTATCTATAGACATGTCTCAGCAAGCGGCTTCTCTGCCCTTTCCCCTCACTCACTATATCATGTCATAGTCTGAGCTTGTCCTTCCCGCTCACTAATAAACAATTGTCTCAGACAGCGGCTTCCACGCCCCCCTCATAATAAAATTGTCTCAGCAGTGCGGCTCAACTCATAATAACATGTCTCAGCAGCGGCCTCCCTCATAATACATGTAGACAGCCCCCCCACAAATAAGTCCAGCAACAGCATCCCTCACTAATAACATGTCACAGCAGAGCCGCGGCCTCCTGTTATTAATAACAGTCCCAACAGCGGGCCTCCCTCATTAATAAAATGTCAGCAGTGACCTCCACCTTCAGTAATAATATGTACGTAGTGACCTACCTCCGCATAATAACATGTCAAGGAGCGCCTCCATCACTAATAAAATGTCCAGACAGCGGCGCCCCTCCTTAATCACATGTCGCTAGCAGCGGCCTCCCACGCAAAATAAACAGTTCACCAGCAGCGTGCATCCCCTCTACTAATACACATGTCGCAGGCATGAGGCCTCCCCTGTCCCTCTTCACTAAATTAACATGTGACAGCTTCCAAGGCAGCACTCCTGCCTCAGCTATACTGTCATGTTTCCAGAATAAGCAAACAGCCTTTCTTTTCCCCTCACTAACAACCTGTCCTAGCGGCAGCTGGCTCTCTTCTGTTGGTATAATAACATGTCCTACGCAACAGCGTGCCTCCTCTCATTACATATATCATGTCCAGCTATTTGACATCTCTTCACTTCAGACTACGCTAATAATATCGGTCCTACGTTAGTGACGCTACCCTTGTTCACTAATAAGTAGTGGCCAGACTAGCGGCCTTCCCATCACTCAAATATGTTGCCTTGCGCGGCCTCTCCTCTCATCTCATAACATGTCCCCAGCGCGTCGCCTCTCCCTCTCTCACCTAGTACTGTCTGCCAGCGTGCTTGTCCTCCCTCGTCATCAATTATCATCAATGTCCCGCAGCGGCTCTCCTCACTCATAAAATGTCTCAGCAGGTGGCCTCCGCCTCTATGCTCATAACTATGTCTCTTATCGTGGTGCTGGCCTCCCTTCACTCATAACATGTCAATGGGAGCACGGCGTCTCCTCCTCATAACATGTTCTTGTGCAGGCGTGCGTCCCCTCACTAATAACATGTCCAAGGCGTGTCTTCACCCTCATTGCATAAACTTGTCACGGAGCGCTCCTGTCCCTCACTAATAGAAATTTGTCCCAGCAGCTGGGGCTCGCTCCTCCTTGAATTTACTAACATGTACTCTTGATACAGCGGTGGCTCCCCCCACTAATAAAAGTGTTCAGCAACAGCCTGCCCCTCACTAATTATACTGTTCCTGCCAGCTGGTCCTCCTTCACTTCTTATAGTATTACATGTCCAGCTGCAGTCCGGTCCTTCCTGTATTGAATATAGACTGTGCTGCCAGACAGTTCGGCCGCTCCCTTATGAACTAGCATGATTCGTCCAGCTATGTGATCCTCCCCTATCAGTAAACTATGCCAGTAGTGACCTCCCTCATGCACTAATGTAACCATGTCTCAGCGAGCTAGCCTCTCTCGTACTCACTAATAACATGTCTCCCAGTCAGGGCTTCACCCATCATCTCATAATGCATGTCCTGTGCAGTGACCTCCCCCACTTCCACTCACATAAAATGTCCAAGGCAGCGACTCTCCTTAATAATTACACATGTCCGATGCTAGTGATCCTGTCCTGCTCATCTGCAATAACATTCATTGTCCCATGCAGTGAGTTCTTCCGTCTCACTCATATAACATGTCCAGCATGACAGCGTGGCCTCGCTCTATGTAAGTAAACACTGTCTCCAACATGCTTGCCTGTCCTCATTAAAAACTTGTCCAGTGTGTGACTCTCCCGTCACTAATAATCATGTCCAGTATGTTCTGACCTTCCTGGTCATGTTATAACATGTCCAGCTAGCAGCTCCCCTTACTAATAACATGTCCATACAGCGGCTCTTCCTCTCATCATATACATGTCGCCTTGCACGTTAAGCTGTGACATCCTGCCTCACTATTATAACTTTTTGTCCCAGTCAAGCAACTACTTCTTTCCTGCAATAATAAACATGTACCAGCAGAGACTCCTCTCACTAATATACATGTACACGCAGTACCCCCCCCCCCACACCCTATCTTTCCTTCCTTCTTTCCACTGTATAACATGTTGCTCTAGCAGCGGCATTCCTTACTCATGCTAATAACATGTCTCGCAGTCGTACGTCCACATCGAATCATATTAAACTTGTCTTGCAGCAGCGGCTCCCCGACTTCACCTCAAACATGTCCCCGTGCCGAGACCTCGTCCCGAATTAATAACTTCCCTGTGTCTAGTGACCTCCCATCAATTGTATAATACATGTCCTCACTAGCACGGATTTTTTGTCTCACTAATAACATGTCCTCAGGTCTCCCTCATCTAATTACATGTCCCCTATGGCAGTGCGGCTACACTCACTAATAACATGTCCAAGATCTGCCTCCCTACTATATATATGTGCACGTGATTGCGGCTCCCTCATGCTAAAACCGTGCCCTAGACAGGACAGCACTCCATACTACTCTGAATAACGATGTCCAGCCAGTGAGCCTCTGCCCCCAGAGTGAATAACATATTTGTCCATGTCATCGAGCGGCCTCCCGCTCCCCACTAATAAAATGTCCCAGCCAGTGCCTCACCCTCACTTAACAAGAAATGTCAGCAAGTGATCCTCCCTTCACTAATAACATGTCCTAGAACAGGGCCTATCAATTCACTATAACATGTGCGGCTAGCGAGAGGACCGTCCTCCCTTTCTAAAGGGTAGCAACGTCTCGTGCGCGTCACTCTGCACATAACATGTCCTGCAGCAGTGCCCCACCCCAAATGAAATGTCGAATAAGCAGAGCAGTCGGCATGCAATGACCCCCCATTTGCAGTGCTGCCCTGAAGCAATGACTCCAGAATGAGACTAATCCCACCATTGGAAGTGCCCTTCTAGGCAATGGTCCCTCCCATAACATGTTTCCAGCAGTGCTCCCCCAATAAGAGTGTGAATGTGCAAAGAGCAGATAGCTCGCTAAAAAATTTAATCGAAAGGAACACTTTACTTTGAAGGACATCCTCTACACCCTGTCGTTGCACCCGTCTTCAACTCTACGTCAAATTCCCTAGGGCATGTCGATGCTCCTTGACCGTGAGCCGCATATGTGGCAGAAGCACGGGATTGCGGCCTTCGATGAAATCAATCAAAGTAGGAGTTTGATGACAATTATGCTGTGGCATGGGGGCATGACGCTGTCTTCTGTCTCCGCAGTGTCCGGCGCACATCTGAAAGAAAAAAATAACAGCTATGGAGCAGGGGGTGGTGGGTGAAGAGATGCGCTTCCCGTGCAAGTTCTGGCTGTGTATCGCTAGCTGACGTAGCTGGCCCGACAGGATGAGTCGATCGATTCATTGTTTCTTTAGACAAGTGTGTCATTCTTTGTCCCAGTGTCTTATTTCCGACGCTGCTATCAGCCTTTCAACCATGATGAGTGAAGATCCGCCCACGCATGAAAGAGAAGTCGCACCTGTCACATACACCTATGCCCGCCAGTTTTCTGACAGTGACCTGCCACTGTCACACAGCCCCAAAGACCGCGTAGTTCCAGAAACGATGCACATAGATATGAACAACATGAACTGCACAATTGGCCACCACAACCCGAGTCAGGCGGTACTTTAGATTTAGTCACTATGGACACCCTTGGGACAAAGTCCTCTAGCGAACGAACACAGAAAGATGGAATAAGTATAAACCCACAAACCAGTCATCAGATATCTGGAAAGAAGGACATCAGCAAGGAACCAGATCCAGCAGAAAGCGAACCGTGTGAGAGTGTCCTTGCGAGTGCACGCTGAAGCTGAAGTCATTCCGCCACAGGACACACTCACCGTTGTGGCAAAATTTAGTGGGCACGTGATAGAAAGTCCTAAATATGTTGCCAAAGAAAAGCCACCCTGGTGTGGTCAGTTTTTCATGCTGGTTTCAGAGAAGTGTGCCAGAGCTGAGCCAACTAGATAAAACTAGACTACAAAAAAAAAGAAAAAAAACAGATGATAGGAATCACATGGACATAACATGTTTGATGCTGACCTAGGCACTAACATGCTATGACCCTAGCCATCAAGCTAAGGACCTCTGCCCGTAGCCCCAAGCAGGTTACTACAAGAGATCAGTGCTTGGCCCCAGAGTCTCTCCAATGATCCACTGCTAGCATCAGATTAAAAATAGCACTTCAGGCTTCGTTTCACACCCTTGTGGTGCACATTTACTTACCCGCCTCCCAAGAGTTCACCTAACGTGCTTGTCACCACGATAAAGACATCTGCGCGCGATTCACAGATCATGCTGCCCCGATATCCTGCATGTGTCGCTTCCCCGCTCAGGCCGTTGGAGCTCATCCGACGTATCACATACTTCCTGCGTTATGTGTCGTTGTATTGTTACACTTAATTTCTCTGAAACTCTTCATAATTGCAGCTCCATTCCCGCATTCTGTTGCTGAACGCACAGGTCTCATGCCAATGCAGGTTGTCGCATGTTCATAAATAATTTATCACATGTAAAGTACATTTTTCAGCTATGCGGCAGGCTGTGGTGTGTAAGGTGGTGACCGTGTAGACAATACAAGTATTCTACCGCATACAGTAGTGTATGGTTGATGTAGCTGTTACCGAATGCATCATGAGAATTGCCAAACTCTATAGATCGGAATGTGGTTACGAGTCGGGTTGTGTTCATTTTTTAGGAAGGTAATTGTAGCAAGAGGGAGGGTCTCTCCCAAGTCGCATCGGTCCTCTGAGTGTTTACGAATTTGGCGTGTGTTACCCTGCAGCCCATGAGACGGGAGAACGGAGCCCAACGGCATGAACTTGTGTTACTAAATGTAATTCCAGCGCAGGAATGTGACGACTAGTGACCACTCTAAGCGTGTTTACCTACCTAGTCCACATAAGCACCAAGCTACGACGACAGTACCGGCGTGCCCTCCATAATTTAAAGAGAACCCGTCATGCAAAATAACCCCCCTAAACTAAATATATTTTCATAAACTGCCATTAGAGAGCATTGCCTCTATCCCTTCATTGTCCCTCTACATGCCTGTAAACCTAAGCAATGAGGTCCTAAAGCTGTATGCAAATGACCTGTGAAATGTCCAATGAAGCATTAGCATATTCAAGCTGTCCACTCTATTCATGAGTGGGAGGCACAGCCGCACCCCCAGTGCATGACTGACAGCCTGTATAATGATGTGAGGCTGTATAATGATGTGCTTCCTGGTGCTGGTGGCCACACCCCCAGTGCATGACTGACAGCCTGTATAATGATGTGAGGCTGTATAATGATGTGCTTCCTGGTGCTGGTGTGCAGCCTGTGTGTGCATGTGTGTGTGTTTAGGATAGATACAGCAGCTCCAGGCAGCCATGTTACAGCAGAATATGTCAGATTCATGTGTAGCTGATGTCTGTGTCTCTCACCTGTATATTAGGTGGATGCAGCATTTACTATACATTACACACAGACATGAGCAGGGGGAGGAGAGGGGAGGGGGAACAGGGGTGACATCACTGCCTCTGACCATGTGACCAGCCTCATTTACATGATAAAAACTAGATGATTTTAGAATGATTAATGTATGAAATAACTAGATAAAGGCTGGGATGGGATCCTTGTGAGCTGCTCCAACAGGTAGTAGTGACAGGACTAGTGACACAGACCTGATGACAGGTGTCCTTTAAGGGGTTATCCAAACTGGGTAAGCAGAAAAACAAGTAAGCAGTTCTACTTACCCCCTCAGGTTAAGCAATATGCCTCCCATCACCTCCAGTCTCTGTGTATATATAGAGGTGCAACAGTTATGTTACCATCGGGTCCTGGCTGTGGTCTGTGTAACACCAGGGGGAGCATAGCGCCAGGAGGAGGGGCACATCGCCGAACTGAAGCACCAGAGAGGGTAACATCAGCACTCAATGTAAATCCTGCAGCTCACTCACAAGGTCGTCTTAAATCGGTGGAATTCACTATTACCTTCTATCTGCAAGATTAGGCGTCCGCTTATTTCAGCCAGAACTTGGCCATGAAGATTCAGCAAAAAAAAAATGCCTAGGGTTCCTCATTATCTTTGTTACTGTTTCACCTTCTATGACACAATTGTAGCATATTTGTGATCGATGCCTGTGAGATCACAATTATGACCTGACAGTGGCATATTGCCAGTGCCCGAGTATCAAATAGTGCACAGTCTGCTTCCCCCAGGTTCTATATAGGCACTTACACCTGCCCCAAGAGCACTAGTCACAGGAACTGCTTCAAGAGCTCACTCAATGACAGCGCCTGATTCCCTGCAGTACATGCCATTGGTCATCAGTCGTTCTGAAATCCCAAGTAGCTTAATTATCAATGCTCCTAATTGCTGCTCCCCACTAGACAGTTCGTTACTAAGTAGTCATAGGACTATCACCCTAGTAGCCAGTGTGCGCTCCAGTAGTAACCGATACAGCAGTACGCCATTGCGGTCTACAGTAGTCACTGTAGTTACCCTCAATGAGAACCCCTTGCGTGGTCTACAGTTGAATTTTTGGATTTACTATTTATGTATTTGGGTGTAGTTTAAATCAGGGACAGCAGAATGTTACAATGGTGATCATTAGATTGTATTGATAACGAAAGAGTAAGCCAGCTGATGACGGAAGGCGTGGAGAAAACAGAAATGACAACCGGAACTGTTGCAGCACCTTTTCAGATAATAGTAAGAGCTCTCTGATCAGGCACAGGCAAGTTTAGGATTGACTGCTGGTTTATGAATTCTGTAAGTGATGTAGAAAATGGGATTGAGATGAAAACTAATATGCAGCCCCCAGATCGAATGTGTGCAGACGTGAAGAACACACAGCCATCTCCAGGAGCCAGTGCAGACTAGACACAGACGTCGCAGAGTAACAGCTCCCATGGCGGGGAGATCAGGTAACACTGTTGGCTTAGTGGAGGCACATGGTCGCAGGGTGTGAGCGGTTTACTACACGTAATTACAGATATCCATGAACTTGGACAGATCAGGGTCAACGAGATTCTCATTCCCATGTTACTGATAGAAATTGAGAGATCAGTACATCCAATGCATTCTTTTACCCTGCTACTAAAACCTGGAATTAGGAAATCTATACACATAATATATAAAACAAACTTATCGATCTGACATCAATAAGATAACAGAATTAAGCATGAGGAATTTTGCTTTACTGCCAAGTACATTGGATTTCTATAAAAAATCTGCACATCCAGAGATAGCAATTTCACCAAGCCCTACAAATTTACATATAGAAGAAATATGGGTTTGTCGGACCAGTAGAACATTGTAATAAATCCGGATTCAGTGGAAAAATAAGGCACCATAGACGTGGAATGAAATGGATCTTAATCAGCTCTACTCAAACAGCTTACAAATATTAAACTATTTTAACTAGAGATGAGCGAGCACTAAAATGGCTGGGTACCGTTATTCGAGAAAACTTTGGACAAACCCAAACACCTGGGAACCTCAGAGAAAAGGATGGAGGAAACACCACGGAAATGGAAAGGAGAAACAGCAGGGGCAGCATGCATGGGTGCCTCTGAGGCTGCTTAATCGCACCATTATGCAAAAAATTATGGGCAACAGCATGTGCCATGACAGAGTGACCGAATGAGGCTAGATAGCATCTAAAACATGCAATAATTGACCCTGACACATAGGGGACGGCATGCAGAGGCAGCGGCAGCAGCGGCAGGCGAGTAGAGGTGTCATGGCGGCATACCTTAAATGGACTCAGGTGTTCACCAAAGGAGGTGAAAAATGATTTCCTATGTGAACAAAGGTGACGGTATATTTAGTCGAATACACAGATGGTAGCGACATAGTGACCAAGTTCCATAAAGTTTTGGTGAAACACCCGAAAAAGAGCCTGACACAGCTTTTATAGGGACGGACATGTGGAGCAGCCATGGAGACAACTTCCATGATTAAGAGCGACATTATGAGGCATTCATATTGCGCTGCTATGATTGACAACTTCAGGTCTCCAGCATGGCGGCGACAGATAGACCGAGTTCCACTATTGTTCTGGTGTGAAAACACTGAAAATTCTGCCTAACACCAGCTCGTTTGATAAGGGGATGAATGTGTTGCATATCTCTCGTGCTCCAGGTCTGGGGTATAGAGAGTGAATGAAATGAGAATTGGTGGACGCTGTGGAGGATCGTGGAGCAAATGGACAGGAAACAGCCAGGGGACAGCATGCATGGATGCCTCTGAGGCTGCTAATTCTGGGATGGAGCTGGCAAGTCCCATGCCAGGCGAGCTTTCGCCTGTCATAGCCCCTGTCTCTCGGCTCCTCCCCACCAAAATGGGCTGGGGGCCAGAAGCAGTTTACTTTGAAAAAATTATACATTCAAAGCAGGCCGGGTCGTTTGAATATTCACCTAGGAATAATGGAATAGCAAGTGGTTGCATTTTAATTGTTTTACGGAAATGGTTCCATGATTAAGAGCGACCAGTATGGGGCATCCATATGCGCTGATATGATGCAAACTTCAGGTCTCCAGCATGCGGCGACAGATGGGACCGAGTTCCACTGATCTGGTGAAACACCTGAAAATTCTGCCTGACACAGCTCGTTGATAAGGGACGATGTATGGAGCAAGTGAACTGTAGTAGATAAAGGTTGCCAGTTAAAATATGTTAGTTAGATCTTGGGATGGAGCGACGCTCCGCTGCAGCGAGCTTTCGCCTATCAAGCCCCGTCTCTCGGCTACTCCCCAAACAGCACTTCTAAGAACCTTTTGTTAAGATCAAGTGTAGTAGCATTCTTATAAGTTTGGGATATGGCGGGTGAGGGGAAGTAGGGGAATGTAACAGATGCGCAAGAAGCGCTGAAATAATATCGGTAAATGTAAAAGTTTGCCGAATATTTTGTGGATTACACAGCAGGGTGGCAACAAAGTTAACAGTTTGATGTGAAAGCCATGAAAAACAACCCAAAATTCTGCCTGACACAGCTCGTTTGATAAAGGGGACCATGTATGGAGGCAGTGAACTAGTAGTAGATTAAAGGTGCTGCAGTTAAAACTATGTTAGTTGGATCTTTGAGATGGAGCTGGCGCTCCGCTGCCGGCAGAGCTTTCGCCAATCCAAGCCCCTGTCTCTAGGCTACTCCCCAAACAGCACTTCTAAGAACCTTTTGTATAGGATCAAGTGTAGTAGTGTTCTTATAGTTGGGTTATGTCGGGTGAGGGGAATGTAAAACAGATGCGCAAGAAGCGCTGAATAATATCGGTAAATGCATAAAAATTTGCCAGTAGTATTTTGTGGATTACACAGCGAGGGTGGCGACAAAGTTAACAAGTTGATGTGAAGCATGAAAACAACCAAAATTCTGCTGACCCAGCTCGTTTGATAAGTGGACCCTGTATGGAGGCAGTGAATAGTAGTAGATTAAAGGTGCTGCAGTTAAAATATGTTAGTTGGATCTTGAGATGGAGCGGCGCTCCGCTGCCAGGCGAGCTTCGCCAATCCAAGCCCTGTCTCTAGGCTACTCCCCAAACAGCACTTCTAAGAACCTTTTGTATAAGATCAAGTGTAAGTAGCGTTAACAAGTTTGATCCATGAAAACAACCCCAAAATTCTGCCTGACACAGTTCGTTTGATAAGGAGACCATGTTATGGAGGCAGCATATGGACGACTTTTGGAGGCAGCTATGGCGATGACGTGTGGAGTTAGCAATGGAGACAACGTGTGGAGCCAGCTAAAAAGACGACATGTGGAGGCTGCTATGGAGACAATTAATTGGATAGTGCTGTATGTGGCAGGCCAAAAAAGTTTTCAAACCGAGGAGCAGAAGGTGGTCTCCAGAAAAATTAAATAAATTGAGTGCCTGTATGTGGCAGTCCAAAAAGTTTTCAAACCAGAGGAGCAGGTAGGTGGTCCTCCAGAAAAATTAAATAGATGAGTGCCTGTATGTGGCATCAACAAAAATTGCTTAAAACAGAGGCCCGGTAGGTGGCCTCCAGAAAAATTAAATACATAGAGTACTATAGCTAGAGCCAGTTGCCCTGGCAAAAAAATAGCCAGTTTCCTCTGCTTTAGTGTACAAAGAGGAGGAGAAGGAGGACAATGAGGAGAGGAGTGCATACAGTATTCAGTTGAGCTTCTTTACCTGGTGGGAGAATGAAAATCCGGAGAAATCCAGGCTTTATTCATCTTGATAAGCGTCAGCCTGTCAGCGCTGTCAGTCGACAGGCGTGTACGCTATGGTGATGATGCTACCAGCTGCTCTGAAAACCTGCTGGACAAAAACGCTAGCGGCAGGGCAGGCAAGAACCTCCAAGGCGTACAGCGCCAGTTCGTGCCACATGTCCGCTTTGAAACCATAGTCGTTGTAGGGAGCTGTGTGATCATTTAGGAAGATGGTATGGTCAGCTACGTACTCCCTCACCATCTTTCTGTAAAGATCAGCCCTACTCTGCGAGACTGGGGACAGGTGACAGTGTCTTACTGGGTAGACATAAAACTGGCAAAGGCTTGTAAGCGTACCCCTGCCAGTGCTGGACAAGCTGCCTGCTCGCTACTCTCCCTCGTATTGTCCCGCAGAAGGACGCCCTCGCCGCTAGCGCGTCAGAAGGGAAATACTGTTTCAGCTGTGGCACCAGGGCCTGCTGGTATTCATGCATTCTCACAACTCCTTTCCTCTCCAGGGATGAGAGTGGAAAGTTTTGCTTGTACCGTGGGTCCAGGAGAGTGAATACCCCGTAATCGGTGCTGGATATAAATTTTTGAACGCAAGGGTCATGGGATAGGGACCAGCATGAACTGCCATATCCGCCAAGAGTACAACGCGCAAGAATTTACTCCCCTCACTGGCCTGACATGCCCATTTCCTCCTCCTCCAATCCTCTTCTTCTGCCCATACACGCTGAACAGTGAAGGATGAACAACGGTCCCCTTTCTGTCTCGCCACATTTCTCCTCTCTCCTCTCATCCTCCTCCACCTCCTCCAATATGCGGTGAGAAACAGACCTAGAGGTGCTTTGGCTATCAACAAGGGAATCTTCTTCCCCCGTCTCTGTGACGAGCGCAAAGCTTCCGACTTCATGATGACCAGGACAGTTTTTCAACAGACCAGCAGCGGGATGGTGAGGCTGATGAGGCAGCATTGCCACGACCATCTGTGTTGACTCCCAAAGTTACTCAGCACCTGACAGATAACTAAGACATCCACGTCCACTCCTCATTGTAGACTGAGGAAGCTGATGACCGACTACCAGTTTGTGGAAGTTGACAATCTGGCAGTCTACAATCGCTCTGCTGCTGCTGGTATACTCTGGATAAACATGGTTAATGTGAATTCCACCTGGGGCACGTCGCAAACACAGACGGTGAGCGGGCAGTTGGAGGGCGGCGCTGCGCTGCCCTGAGAAGTGGCAGCATCTGTTGCTGGACTTCCTGAAATGCACACAGATGCAGTGCACCTTCGTGAGCAAATCAGACAGATTGGGGTATGTTTGAGGGAGGAACGCTGAACTATGAGATTTAACACATGGGCCAGGCATGGCACAATGTGTCAGTCTGCCGAGTTGCAGAGCCGCCACCAGGTTACGGCCGTTGTCACACACAACATGCCTGGCTCTAGTTCAGCGTGCCAGCCACAGATCAGTCTGCAGCCGTGTTGATGCCCTGTAATAGCTCTTGGGCGGTTGTGCCTTTTTCGCCTAGGCTCAGCCGGTTTGAGCACCGCTGCTGTCGCTTAGCGACGGCACTGCTGCTGTGCTAGAGCTACCGAATGATGGCGCCATGCCACGGATGGTAATTCGGAGGAGGAGTGGAGGAGGGGTGGGAGGAGGAGGAGGCCTAGTAGGGCTTTGAGACCTGGACAGGGTAGGCCCCGCAATCCTCGGCGTCGGCAGTATATGACCAGCCCCAGGGTCACGACTCGGTCCAGCCGTCCACCAAGTTAACCCAATGTGCCGCAGCGAATATTAGTGGCCCTGCCCGGTAGCACTCGTCCACGTGTCCGTGGTCAGGTGGACCTTGTCAGAAACGGCGTTGGTCAGGGAAGGATTGTTCTCTGACACTTGCTTGTGCAGGGCTGGGACGGCACATCGGAAAAAAAGTAGTGGCGGCTGGGGACCGAATAACGAGGGGCGCCGTGCCATGAGGTTTCGAAAGGCCTCGGTCTCTACCAGCCTATAGGGCAGCATCTCAAGGCTAAGCAACTTGGAGATGTGGACGTTGAGTGCTTGGGACGGTGGGTGGGTTGCGCTATATACTCCTTTAGCGCTCCAGCGTCTGGGTATGGAGAGTGAACGCTGGTGGATGCTGTGGAGGATCGTGAAGGGCGAGATGGGGTTTTCGCAAGGGAGGTGTTTGGGCCGGGTTCTGGGCAGGGGGCTGACTAGCAGAGACACAGGGGAAGGAGCAGTGGTGTGCCTGGCGGAGGTGACGGCTTGGTGGTGCCAATGGAGGGGGTTGGGGGTGTTTAGAATTCAATGCCTGGCATACGGTGGTAGTTAAGCTAGTAGTGTGTGGAACCTGCTGATCCTGGTTTGGCACAGGTTGCAACCACAGTCCGTCGGTCATCCGGTGTTTCTTTAAAGAACCTCCAGACTTCTGAAAAACTAGCCCTCGCCACGGGAGCTTGACTACGGGAAACATTTGGCGCTGATGCACCAGCTCTGGCTCTGCCTCTCCGTCTGGCCCACCACTGCCTCTTCCCACCTGTTCTGCTATAGGACTCGCCTCCGTCTCAGAAGACTGTATCACCCGGCCTATCAAACCAGCTTGGGTCGTCACCTCATCATCCTCCGATCCCTCAGTCTGCTCCCCCCTCGGATTCCGGCCTGACAAAAAATTTCACCATGTCTGACAAACCGGTCTCCTCATCATCCGACCTCTTTACACACTTCTTCACTACGTCAATAATGTCATCATCACCCACAGACTGCGACCAGTGGAAAACCTGGGCATCGGAAAATAGTCTCAGAGCAGACAACCGGACAAGTGGTTTGTGACTGTGGGAGGGTCCAGAAAACACGTTCCTCAGAGTATGCCGGTTCAAATGCCAAATTTTGTTGGGAGGGGGCAGACGGGGGGAAGGAGGCTGAGTGGAGGAGTGCTGGATTTCGGTGACATGGGTGGACTGCGTGGAAGATGACGGTGGACAATGGCTAGAAGAATGTCGCATTCCACGACATCACCTCTTTGCACTGTTCTTGGCCTCAACAGTGCTCTACCACGAGTCCAGTAACTTGAGACATGATGAACTAGGGAGTGTAGCTCTGCGGCGTTCCCTGCTCCCTCATCAGCAGGTGGTGTCTCACCCCGCCTAGGACACACGGCTTGACCCTGCAGTAGTGGACGCCCACGTCCACGCCCTCGTCCTCTACACTAGCCCTCGGTTAAACATTTTCCAAATTAAAGTGAAAACTTTAATTTTTTTTTTTGTGTTATTTTTTTTATTTATTTATTTTTTAAACAAAACAATGCTATCTATTGCTATGGTTAGTTTCAACCTACACTGACAGCACACAACTGGATTTGTGCTGTGCCTGATGACTTTGAGTTATAAAAAGAAATAAGGTAAAAAAAAATAAATCAGCAGACTGTGCCTAATTCTAATCAAAAAACTAATAATTGTCCACTTCGGTGTTGAGGTGGTATCGTGTTGTCTAAGAGCCAAACAAACGGTGGTCGCAAGTCTCCCAGCAAATTCCTCACAATAGGTACTAGCTGCACTACTAATGCCAGCAAGCCCAGCCACAAGCAAACAAAAAAAGGAAAATATAACGCTATTGTGGCCTAAGTAAGCCGTTGGGGTTCCTATGGCTATTTTCTAGCCTGCACTGAAAGCACACTGCTTTGCAAGATGACTTGAGCTATAAAAAGAAATAAAGGTAAAAAAAAAAAAATCAGCAGGACTCTGCCTAATTCAAATCAAACCCTAATAAATTGTCCCACTTCGGTGTTTGAGGTGGATATGCGTGTCACTAAGAGCTAAACAAACGGTGCAAGTCTCCCAGCAGATTCCTCACAAAATGGTACTAGCTGCACTACTAATGCCAGCAAGCCCAGCCACAAGCAAAAAAAAAAAAAGGAAAAATATAACGCTATTGTAGGCCTAAGTAAGCCGTTGGGGTTCTCCTATGGCTATTTGTAGCCTACACTGAAAGCACACTGCTTTGCAGATGACTTGAGCTATAAAAAGAAATAAAGGTAAAAAAAAAAAATCAGCAGACTCTGCCTAATTCTTAATCAAACCCCTAATAAATTGTCCCACTTCGGTGTTTAGGTGGATATGTGTGTCACTAAGAGCTAAACACAACGGTAGCAAGTCCCCCTGCAAATTACTCACAATAAGATATTAGCTGCACTACTAATGGCAGCAAGCCCAGCCACAAGCAAACCAAAAAAAAGTAAAATATAAAACGTTATTGTAAGCCTAAGAAGGGGCGGTGGGGTCTTGTGAGAATCACTCCTGCCTAATACTATTCTAATAGAACACCCTAACACTTTCCCTGACCAGCAGCAGCTCTCTCCCTAAGGCGATCCAGACAAGAATGATCCCGAGCAGCCGGGGCAGGGGCTAGTCTATTCCAGGGTCACCTGATCTGGCCAGCCAACCACTGCTATCGACGTGTAAGGGTACCGCGTCATGCTGGGTGGAGTGCAGAGTCTCCTTGCTTGTGATTGGCTCTGTTTCTGGCCGCCAAAAATCACAACGGCGGGAGATGCCATTTTCTCGAGCGGGCGAAGTATTCGTCCGAGCAACGAGCAGTTTCGAGTGCGCTAATGCTCGACGAGTATGTTCGCTCATCTCTAACTTTAACACATTGGGGCAGATTTACTTTCCCGGTCCATTCTCGATCCAGCGGCGCGTTCTCTGCGCTGGATTCGGGTCCGGACGGGATTTATTAAGGTAGTTCCTCCGCCGTCCACCAGGTGCGCTGAAAAGCATTGGAACGCGCTGGAGTTCACCGGCTCTGGCTGAGTGAAGGTAAGTGCAAACTCCGCGACACATTTTCGGTTTTTAAATGCGGCGGATTTTCCGAATACGTCGGGTTTTCGTTCGGCCACGCCCCCCGATTTCCGTCGCACGCATGCCGGCGCCGATGCGCCACAATCCGATCACGTGCGCCAAAATCCCGGGGCAATTCAGGAAAATCGGCGCAAATCGGAAATCGGGTAACACGTCGGGAAAACGCGAATCGGGCCCTTAGTAAATGACCCCCATTATTGATAAAGAAGTTGGACAGAGAGGAGTTTTACAGGATAATCATCAGAACTGTCCTAGGTAATCTCAGATTCAGATTTATGTTAACTGAGCTACAACATTAAAGTGGTAATTTTTATTTTTGTTTCTTTTTTTACTGACTTTTTTTTTTGGCGCATTGCAAGTTTTGTAACTTTTTGGGGACCTTTTGAAATGTGCACTGATGTCCGCCGGACAGGGGCGGCTCCGGCACTGGGCATACCTGGGCAAGTGCCAGGGCCCAGAGCTGCAGGGGGGCCCACATAAGGATGTGCATAAGGAATTCATGAGGGTGAGGGGTAGTTTACTGTTTTAGTTTCTGAATTTTTAATGCTACCATGTGAGGTCACTGCAAAGAGGCCACTGAGACTCTGTCGCCCAGGGGCCTACTGAGACCTGTAGCCAACCCTGCCATCGTTTTTCGTCAGTAAGACATATTTATCTACTCTTACAGTAGAGGTCTGGAAAAAAAAACATTTATCACAAGGAAAAAGTGAGACTGAAAAATTACCAAAGTAGCAAATCCAAAAACAAGCCAAAACAAACAGAGACAAGATAAATGACCCCCAATGTCTGCAGGGGCTTTTGACTATCCCCTGAAAGCAGATGTCGGGGAACATCTAAAGAGAAGAACTCGGCTTTCAATGAACAACCTTGGTGCTGAGCTCATGATCCCACAATACACCCTGGCATCACTGTGCAGAACCGGTGTGTTATGCTGCCTTCATTCAAGCATTGTGAGAGGAGGCAGCACTCACCTCTAGGTAAGTATAAACTGTGTGCCAACAGACAAATCTCATACAGGGTGATTTAGGACACTAACACACAGGACCTGTAGTTGGTTTAGTATCCCTTGTCCATCTGACAGGTTCTTTTTAAAGCATTTCTTATTTGGTGTCCAAGGCTATCAATGATGGTGGCTTGGTGGTTAGTGGTGTTGTCAGGAGAGCTGGGGTCTTGAGTAGGGATACGCAGACCTGTTTGTTCATCCAGAAGTTCAGGTTTGGCATTTGGGCTCACCTCTACCCATTAACACCTACAATCTGTGTCAGCACCCAAGGGGACCATAAGATGTCTCTACCCTACAAAAGGAAACACTATAAATAATGCCAGCACCTAAGGGGACCTGTGATTAATTGGGGTAAGTCAATCATCTAGCTGTAATTCCAGGCCATTGCTGTGTACCAAATTGGGCTTGGTAGACACCTAGTTTCTAACAGTCTGCAGGTTTCATGTCAGCTTGAAGACTACTGCTTAAAACTATAGTCAATGAATTATAGTAAGACCTAAAGTTATGGTCAGCACCGTGATTTTCTTTGAGTCCTCCTCACAGAACCTTCTTATAAGAGACTGCAATTTACTATTGCTCCTCTTATAAATTAGTCTTCAAGGTTCTTTTATGTAAGTCTAGTCCAGAAGCAACTGGGATTTTCTCTAATACACAACCAAAAGATAGCAATAGAAACATAAGAGGAATTGTGGGAGTAATGTACAGTTTGGGGAATCCAGGTCACAATATAAAAAATGAACATTGCATATGTGTTTATTCTTTATGACTTTATTCTTTTGAATTTTTCATGCTCTACAGAATTCTAGTCTCCCTCGCCGTTTGACGACACATTTTCTGTTGTAAAACCTCTTAAGTGTTTAGCTGTTTACCTTAGGTGAACTTACAGAGATAAGAACCAAATCCACTCAATAAATGAATTTACGTGTAAACTGGTAAATTCAGATTTCATTGTTGTAGGAAGTTTTAAAAACATGGATGTATATAATTTAGTGTTCGAAAATCCTTGGAAAATCTGCTTTGTGATCTGCTAAGATAGAGCCAATTTGGTGCCAAGATACATGGTCACAAACTAGAAGCTTCTTACAACTGTATTGCGTTTCATAAATCTTTATACATGGAAGCTGAGGGGCATTTTGTATCCAATGAACCATTTCCATGAAGGTTATCTGTTCCTTTGTGTTTATTACCAAAAATTGTCTACACAACTTGTTACAGGAGCAGCAGTTTTTCACAATAAATCAATAGATCTATTATTATATGAAGCAGTTGGTGCCTATGTATTCAGAACTCAATCACCATAGATGGAGAACAAGTAGTGAGTAAAAATTAGACACAGATTATAACAGAAATCTCTAAAGACATCTTTAATCTTCAATCTTCACAAGATCTTTAATCATCATGATCTTGGTGATTTCCAAGTACAACTGAGGATAAAATGTTGGCAATGACTACTAGAAAACAGAAGGTTTGCACCCATGAAGGACCCAGTTGTGACCTGTACATAGCAATCTAACCAGGTGACATATTTTACGTAAATCTTCTTACTCAACAAACTCTGTTCTTAAAATGAATCCAAACAAGGAACTTCAGTTGATGACCACTAGGTAACCAAATTCTTCCCTCTGTTTCAGTTTGGTCTTGCTGGATCTAGGCAAATAACTTGTGCTTGTCAATGATGGCTAGCCATCCCAGATCCCATGTCTCACCTTGCTACTCTGGTTCCCTAATGATTCCAAATTCTTGTTCTGATGCCACTGATCCTGACCTTGGCTTTTAAATCACTCTGATCTTGGCCTAAGTCAAGAATATTACCCCAACCTCTCCCCTCGGAATTATTCGCCCGGTTCCTGCTCTTCTTCTCCTGGCTCTATACCCTTATTGGCTTCCCTTTATGATCTACTTTAATCTTCTGTCCTACAGCTTTCAGACCAGACTAAGCTACTACTTTATCAGAACTGCTGGCAACAATCAGTGACTCTCCTGGGGACTGCAACCTGGAAATATGACTAGGAAGTTAAATACCTACGCATTGGGAGTTAATAATAATGAGTACAATGGGTTAAACTCTCAGCTGGGTGTTCTCGCAGAGAAACGTACTGATCAGCTGTGGGGAATATTGGTGGAAATAGGCTATATGGAGAACAGATTTTAAAGAAAACCTGTTATGCAAATGAACCCACCCAAAATAAAAACTTCATTAAAAACTATGATTAAAAACATTTATCTCTAAATTGTTCCTTTCCATTGCTGCAGTGTTACAAAAATCTGTTTTTAAACTTATTTGCAACTCACCTGATGTGAGTCCTACATAGTAAATAAAAGAAGTAGCAATCCATTGAGTATGAGGGGGAGTAGAAGTCCATGGACTAATGTAATCAGATATATGCATGGTGTACAGTTTGGAAGCTAAAGGTCCTGGTCACATGACATGCTGAGAACAGGTATAGGACATGGGGAGGAGTAGATGGGAGGGTTCAGTGAAGCAGGACAAGCCTCCTCTGGTGCCAAGGAATATAACATAAGTTTATTTATGTGGATGTAAGGGAAACCATTTTTAGCTAAAAGAAGGGTATCGGTTAGTTAATAGAGCTCTATGGGAACGTGTTGCTAGCTGTATTTGTGAAAATATGGTGACAGGTTCTAGACTACCATTTCACAATATCCAAAAAGTACAAATTTTTAGTAAAAAATTATAAGCACCTCTATCACTACAATCTATTTAAATGCTACAATTACAGTATTAATGTTGATATTGCCTACCTCATATTGTCATTATCAAGGATATAACATATTAGGGAACTCATCAAGGAGACAGTGGGGCACATTTACTAAGGCACGTGGGCCAGTTTTATGTCGGACTTTGCACATTCTTTTCAGGGCACACTGTTTGTACAGGTATTTAAGAAGTGCCTGCGCCATATTTGCGTTGCACGCAACCATTTTGTGGCGCATTTCTTGACGCAACACAAATTTATACACTGAAGGGTAATTTCCAGTGCGCCAGATTTCTCATGCAAAGTCCGGCAGAATTGTGTTGCACGTCCTATGTTAAAGGTGCACCAAAAAAAAAAAAATTGGCAGTGCAGGGGGGTGGGTGGTTGGCGAGATTTATGCAGAACGTACAGCAGAAATCCTGGCGCACCCTACATACTACACATAGAGCAGTTTGCACTATTCTTAGTAAATGTGCACCAGTAAGTCATAATTATTATCCGGATGATAGGTAAGAAGACGTGAGGGTTATTAGAAGATAACTCCCACGACTTGTGTTTTCTTTTAGATTTCTTTGTTACCTTCACACTCTCCCAGGGGCCGGAATGACCTGAATTGTTCTCTCCGCATTAATAAGACATATAACATGTCTGCATCTCCTACCGCCGCACAATATAATTAACTCTTATTACTTTGTCGTCACTCTTAGAAATGTGCCCTGCTGAGTTCTCGGCCGGAGAACAATGATTACTATATCTGCTTACTCTTACCCGTCTTGTAAATGATTTTCAGTCACCATGCTGTGCCCGCCAACAAATCCATAGTCTGGAGCTTTACTCAGATTGTATTTTATTATTTTATACATTTGTTTGGGTTTTTTTTAAGTCTTTACGGAAAGATGAAAATCACGAAGTCTATAGGCAACCCATCAACTCCCTGGTCACATATCAGCTATATCTATGGGCTATAGGTGAAGTGTCCTACGTCATAAGCATGACTTACTTGTGTGCCATGAATGTAACCCAATTCCTCACTGAATAAGCTTGGCTTAATTCTCATAGCGTAGATAAAGATCCGGTAATCCTAAATCATTATGAGCTACCAGTATTATATCATAAAGTGCAATACATAACACTTACAAGTTTATTTATTTAGTCAAATTTATTTTCCATTAGTTAAAGGCAAAGCTCTAACCTCTAAATGTCATGGATTTCAATCTCTCAATGTGACGTGTGCCAAGTGTTTATCTTTTAAGCTTCATGGGTATTACAATCTACAAGTACTCACAGCGTGTCATGAAATGCAGTGCGATAGATATGGAAATCTCAAATCAATCCACGTAGAGGAGGAATCTTGACTGTCACTTCCTCTCATTACTCATGCCTGTCTATTTCTGGCTGTTGTGTGATGAGATGCCGCCGATCACTCTGGGTTTCTCTTGCAATGTTGCAAGTTTTTATTTAGAATTAATATTATTTATCATATTAATATATATCAAAAGAAAAATTTGGATTTTGGCTAAAACATAAACGTAAATCTTCATCCTGTTTGGCCCATTTTCTATAGAAACATACGACCCCTAGTTACAAACGGACCTCTGTACCTATTGTACTTTAGTCCCAGGCTACAATGATCAGCTGTAACAGATATCACAGGCGTCTGTAATGAAGCTTTAGTGTTAATCCTGATTATTATGAAAACCCAACATTTTTAAAATGCAATTGTCACAGAGACCAAAAAAGTCCTGGCTGGAATAACAATGATAAAATATACAGTTCCGACTTACATACAAACTCAACTTAAAAACAAACTTACAGACCCTATCTTGTATGTAGTTGCTTTAATGCAGAAATGAATAGAACAGGTATTAATAGGTTACTGTGTAATATACATCATTAAGTAAAGCAGCTTCTCTATTGCTGTTGTTGCTTCTTGCTTCTTCCTTCTCCTTTAGTGATCAGCATTTATGAAAACTTTCTTTGTATGTACTCCTCTATATTATGTCCATATTTAAGCTTTCACACATTGGGGCACTTACTCGGTCACCGGTATTCACAGAAAGTGCATTGCCCGTAGATATTGGGGCAGATTTACTTACCCGGTCCTGTCGCAATCCAGCGGCACTTTCTTAGTCGAGGATTCGGGTCTTCCGGCAATTCACTAAGGTAGTGCGCCCGACAACCACCAGGTGTCGCTGCTGCGCTGAAGTCCATCGGAGTTCACTGGAGTTCTCGATCCATTGCTGGGTGCAGATAAGCGTGTGTCAAGCGACAATTTTTTTTTTGTTTAAATACGGCGTTTTTTCCGAATCTGTCGGGTTTTCTTACAGCCACGCCCCCCGATTTCCATTGCACGCATGCCGCCGCCGATGCGCCACAATCCGATCGCATACGCCAAAAACCCGGGGAAATTCAGGGAAAATCGGCACAAAACAGTAATATTTGGGTAACCCGACGGAAAAACGCGATTCGGGCCCTTAGTAAATGACCCCCTCAGGTCCGACGGAGTTCACCATCTTTTTAGTGGTGCAAGTAAGTGCTAGGGCTTGAAAGTTAAATCCTGCGCTCAGTCCAAATCAGTCGGACTGTCCGACGCCCCCCCCTTTTGTGTCGCATGGAAGCCGGCACAGCTGTGCCACAAATAGGGTCGCGTGTGACACAATTCCAGTGCTCATACTACTTAAATACCTGTGCAGGCCGTTTTAACATTGAAGAATATGCACAGTCGGAAAAAAAGTGTGGCACAAAGTGGTGCAGAGCCCTAAGTAAATGTGCCCCATTCTATATAGAATGCAGCCTGTCACTATTGCTACAAAACCAATCAGTTATTTTAAAAAACAGGATATATAGTATAATATTATCTAAATAGGAGAACATTTCATAGATTTTCTACCATAGTGTATATGAGAACATGAACCTCTGTCCCACACACGTCAGTGACTGTGGAGCAGGTGTCTTCTAGCCGGGTCATAAAATACAGACCTCTCCTTAGGTTATTAAGCCCCTCTCCAGTGCAGATTCACTCCAGCCCCGTACAGACTATAAAAGAGTAATTCACACAGTGACAGACTGAATACTCTTGAATCATAAAGATTTACAGACAGCAGCATCCAGAGTATTAATTCTGCAGTCCGCGGACACATGCAGGGAATATTAAACAGTTAAAAAAACAGCCATAGCCATGCCGCGCTGCCTCATGTATATCAGTCAGTGTGTTCCATAATGGGAAAGGTATGCAATTCATTTATAAGGAAAATTAAATGAATTATAATGAGTTAATTAAATACCCACATCGCAATAATTTATCTTCCTGTCTGGTTTAGTATTTTGCTCAGTCCATGAAATTTCTTCTGTGATGAAGTCTCCTACCGACTGTTCCATACATATTTTTTCCTGACATGTCTATTTCAGTATGAAATTTCCTATTTTCTTTGATTATCATTGTTCCCTATGTTATTCTTTGTGGAAAAGTATAAATATATATATATGGAATTATGATAAAAACATTCCTGTGCCGCTCCAGATACATCAGGATACTCCAGCCTACATACAATACTATGCCCATTTCTTTTATACAATACTTTGCCCGTTTCTTTTATTTTTTTTAGAGATTTTTATCCCAAATTCTCCCCAAACACAGAATAATGGTCCATGCTCTCTCCAGCTGTCACACACTGTCAGTATTATATGCCAGGAATATCATGCAGGTTATCTCTCGGGTAATAAGCTATTTTCATACTGAACATACTTACATCCTTCAATGTCAGTTCGGAGTAGTAATGAATACATTCACTCCCATCGCTCCTGAATCAAGTCATATGTAAGTTTGTATAAGGAAACATCTTGTGCAGGATTAGTCAATCTATGATTTTTAACCCTTTAAGTACTACACTAGTCATAATGTAATCACTGCTAAGTAAAAAAAAAATCTCTCTTGATTATATGTCTATTAATTCCTTAGTAGTTTTGACGATTTGATCTGTGTAATGATACCTTTGCGTGTGGTGTTAGTAGCAACCAGACTGTGACACATGCACTTACCTTCCAGGATTGTAGCTGAATTTAGAGTACTGTGGAATCTCCACACACTACTGTGTTCTTATATCTTTGCATTCAAACCACTTTATAGCCCCTCATTTATGTTGTTGTACCTAACCAGAAGCCTGTCACAGTTGTGCTGTAAGATCTCACACAGTAGTGCACTTTAGTGTACCAAAGTGTTGGGAACCAGGAATTTGGTCCAGCAAGGAGGCAGATATGGTGTACAACAGTGAGGTGACCTAAGCTTCAGCCTGGTACTCTCCCCCTAATGCAAATTGCATCCCCTCAAATGCTCCTTTTGGTTAAGTCATTTGTTGTTGTATGGTGATGGAATGTATGGAGGATGTATATTCAAATTGGTGGCCAATTATGGATTTAATCTACAAGTTTAAGGAACAGCACGGCTACATATAGAAGGCCTTGCACCCAAGAACCAAATATGTACAAAGAAAGAAAGCAAAGTTCCTGAGAGAGTCACGGATATGTGACGTAATACGAGGGGTGTTTCTCATTCCCCCTGCCTCCGCCCTGTCTTCATTGTGCTATCTGTTTTTAGACACCTAAAGCTGTGTGTCCCATTTTTGGAATACTATTTGTGGATTATGAATTGTGATTAAATAAAGTTTTATAGATTTGGAGATTGTGCACTTGTCGGATTAGTGCAGAGGACGCCAGATTCATGAAGAACGTGCGCCATAATTCAGGAATCTGGCGCAGCCTGAACACTCCACATGCAAACTGTGCCTAGGAACTTGAGGAAAGTAAACCTATTTCTAATGAAACATATCCAGAAGACTAGCTCTATGAGAAGACTAGATCATGCAATGAAGAATTTTCCATTTAGACACATTGTGGGTTTTTTATTAGAGCTTCTGTGTTAGGACATTGACATAGAGGCCATGAAATAGTGGCAAATGCTAGCTTTTGCCTCAACACCATGGGGGCGTGGAAGGGCGAGAAAGGGGATGCGCCGTCGAGGAAGTGGTCCGACTTTTTATACGAAAAGGACTTGACGTAGAAGTCAATGCTACACAGTCAGTTGTTGGATACTTAAAGAGTGCTGGGGTATGATAAATAACCACCCATTTGGGAGATTTATCAGAAGTGTCTGAGAGCATAACTGTTCTAAAAAGCAATCAGAGCTCAGCTTTCATTTCCCCTCAGCAATTTATAAAATGAAAGCCGAGCTCTGATTGGTTTCCATGGATAACTAAAACAGTTCTACCTCAGACACTTCTGGTAAATCTCCCCCATTATGTTCTGCTAATGTCCATTAAGAGGATCACTTCCCCAGCAGACCATTTGACATAAAAGTTTGCAGTAATAACCGCAAAAAACATACATGTGACACAGGGGTTAGGTGCATATGAAGGACGTCACGTTTCTCTCTACACAGAACGCTTCATCTTGTCTCCATCATGAATATACTGGGAGACATAGTAATGTGTAGCGCAAAACAGGTCGTCCTTCATATGCACCTATCCCCTGCCTGTGTCGCATGTATGCTTTTATGAAGAAGTACAGGCGGTCCCCTACTTAAGGACACCCGACTTACAGACAACCCATAGTTACAGACAGACCCCTCTGACCTCTGGTACAGTCTCTGGATGCTTTGCAATAGTCCCAGATTGCAATAATGAGCTTTAAGGTGTCTGTAATGAAGCTTTATTAATAACCCTTGGTCTCATTACAGCAAAAAATGTTTAAACTCCAATTGTCACTGGGGCCAAAAATTTTTTGTCTGGATCTACAATTATTAAATATACAGTTTCGACTTACATACAAATTCAACTTAAGAACAAACCTTCGGACCCTATCTTGTACGTAACCTGGGGACTGCCTGTAAATACAAGACAAAACGTTTTATTATGTGTTGTGTACCAACTTTTTTTTCCCATTTTTTAAAATATGAAGACTGTGCCTTTATAGCTTAAAGGGGTTGTCCACTTTCAGCAAATATTTTATATGGTTGGTGTAAGGAAAAGTTATAAAATTTTCCAATATACTTTATGTATCAATTACTCACGGTTTTCTAGATCTCTGCTTGCTGTCTTGCTATAGGAAGCTTCTTTGTTCTACTTCCAGTGGATAGAAATCTGTCCATGTGATGTGATGGACACACAAGTGCAGGGGCCATTATTATCACAGATAGTAATAGGAGTTGTGTGATACTAATGGCACGATACTAATCGTACACCTGCATCTCCATCACATCACATGGACAGATTTCTATCTACTGGAAGTAAAAATAGAAGCTTTTATAACAGGACAGCAAGCAGAGATCTAGAAAACCGTAAGAATTTGATACAGAAAGTATATTGGAAAACTGTATAACTTTTCCTTACACAAACCATATCAAATATTTGCTAAAAGTGGACAACCCCTTTAAGTTAGAGCACCTCCACTACACCGTGTCACTAGCAATTGGTGCAATATAGCCCATTTTTGCAATCTATCCCACTGTGAAATATTTGGATAGTGCCCCTTACTACACTACTACATTATAACCACAAAAAGGTTTTTTTTCACAAGTCAATAGCTCTTGGGATGTAAAACATCTGCATTGCTGCAGTAGCTGCTTCCTCTCCATGTGCTGATAAGCCTTATGAGAGCGTATGTTGTTTACACTATGGATTCATATGAGGGGAGGAGCTGCTGCTCCCTGCTCGCAGGGGAGGAGGTAATGTGACAGTAAATATAGCAGAGCTTGAAGTCTACAGAACAGTGAATGCAGATTTCTCCTGCACAGAATAGCGAAGTACAAGATCTCCCCTGTTCCCTATCAGTCCTTCCATCTCAGTCTATGTTTCTACAGAACTTTCTCTGTTTGTCTCTGCTCTTCTCACTGCTCCCCTCCCTCACCTTGTTATTGCTAGTATCAGCTCTGTGTAGATAAGCTATAAACTCTTAGTGCTCACACAGCACAGGCTATAGACTGCTTGTACTAATGATTTCTACCACCTACATCCTGTATGTACTGTACATGTCCCCTGCTCCTCCATGTGATGGAAGCTGCCAGGCTGTCACCATATACATCCTGTATGTACTGTACATGTCCCCTGCTCCTCCATGTGATGGAAGCTGCCAGGCTGTCACTATATACATCCTGTATGTACTGTACATGTCCCCTGCTCCTCCATGTGATGGGAGCTGCCAGGCTGTCACCATATACATCCTGTATGTACTGTACATGTCCCCTGCTCCTCCATGTGATGGAAGCTGCCAGGCTGTCACCATATACATCCTGTATGTACTGTACATGTCCCCTGCTCCTCCTTCTTATATCTTTGCATTCAAACCACTTTATAGCCCCTCATTTATGCTGTTGTACCTAACCAGAAGCCTGTCACAGTTGTGCTGTAAGATCTCACACAGTAGTGCACTTTAGTGTACCAAAGTGGTGGGAACCAGGAATTTGGTCCAGCAAAGAGGCAGATATGGTGTACAACAGTGAGGTGACCTAAGCTTCAGCCTGGTACTCTCCCCCTAATGCAAATTGCATCCCCTCAAATGCTCCTTTTGGTTAAGTCATTTGTTGTTGTATGGTGATGGAATGTATGGAGGATGTATATTCAAATTGGTGGCCAATTATGGATTTAATCTACTAGTTTAAGGAACAGCACAGCTATATACAGAAAGCCTTGCACCAATTAACCAAATATGTACAAAGATAGAAAGCAAAGTTCCTGAGAGAGTCACGTGGGGTGTTTCTCATTCCCCCCTGCCTCTGCCCTGTCTTCATTGTGCTATCTGATTTTAGACACTTATAGCTTTGTGTCCCATTTTTGGAATACTATTTGTGTAGCATGAATTGTGATTAAATAAAGTTTTATTTATTTGGAGATTGTGCACTTGTCGGAGTAGTACAGAGGACACCAGATTCATGAAGAACGGGTGCCATAATTCAGGAATCTGGCGCACCCTGAACACTCCACAAGCAAACTGCACCCAGGAACTTGATGAAAGTTAACCTATTTCTAATGAAACCTATCCAGAAGACTAGCTCTAGGTCATTCAGTGAAGAATTTTCCATTTAGACACATTGGGGGGTATTTATTAGGGCTTCTGTGTTAGGACACTGACGTAGAAGCCCTGAAATAGTTGCAAATGCTAGATTTTGCCTCAACGCCATGGGGGCTTGGAGGGACGAGAAGAGGAAATGGGCCGACTTTTTATACGTGATCTCGCAAGCAGAGATCTAGAAAACCATGAGAATTTGATACAGAAAGTATATTGTAAAACTGTATAACTTCTCCTTACACAAACCATATCAAATATTTGCTAAAAGTGGACAACCCCTTTAAGTTAGGGCACCTCCACTACGCCATTGATGCAATATAGCCCATTTTTGCAATCTATCCCTCTGTGAAATATCTGGATAGTGCCCCTTACTACAAGCACATAAAGACAAAAAGGCAAAATCCAGCTCACCAGTCAGACGAAAATCTTCCACGCACGACTCCGAGGAGACCCCCAGGACCGTGCAGTAGCACATTTGTAGAAAAGACCAGCGCTTCAGAAGAATGTAGCAGTAAAAATAGTAGTTTCTTTATTCATAGACTCTTTAAAAGCATTACTGGTGGCAGAGTGCAAACACAATGGAAACACAGGGCAAATCCAACGCGTTCGCTCAGATTAGCTTAGTCATGTGGATTTTCCCTGTGTGCCATTGTGTTGTGCACTCTGCCACCACGTATGCTTTTAAAGAGGTATGAATAAAGAAACTACTATTTTTACTGCTACATTCTTCTGAAGCGCTGGTCTTTTCTACAAATGTGCCCCTTACAACACTACTACATTATAACCACAAAAAGTTTTTTTTTCCCACAAATCAATAGCTCTTGGGATGTAAAACAACTTTGCTTATTACCTTTATTACCTATATTCAGTAGTTTCTTTGCTATAGCCCTCAGATTACCACATTGCTGCAATAGCTGCTTCCTCACCATGTGCTGATAAGCCTTATGAGAGCGTATGTTGTTTACACTATGGATTCATATGAGGGGAGAGATGCTGCCCTGCTCGCAGGGAGGAGGTAATGTGACAGTAAATATAGCAGAGCTTCGAAGTCTACAGAAACAGTGAATGCAGATTTCTCCTGTCACAGATATGCGAAAGTACAAGATCTCCCCTGTTCCCATCAGTCCTTCCATTCAGTATATGTTTACAGAACTTTCTCTGTTTGTCTCTGCTCTCCACTGCTCCCTCCTCAACTTGTTATTGCTAGTACAGCTTGTGTAGATAAGCATTAACCCTTAGTGCCTCACACAGCACAGCTATAGACGACTTCGTTGTACTAGATTCTCACAACTACTACATGTTTCCCTGACCACGCCTCATGTGAGGAGCATCTGCCAGGCTGTTCTCCATTACATTCTGTGTGGTGCTCTGTGCAGTGTTCAAATGGATTACATGGGGAAAACTAATGGATTTGTATGCTAAAATTACTCTGAGAGTGAACAGAGGGCATCAGGGGATTGTGGGGAAGTTAAACTGGGCCTCAGCTTGAGGGCATAGACTGCAGACATTAGTCTCCGCCATTTCACCTCTAGTGAGAAAGATTTTTATCAAACCCTTTCAGGACAGAAAATGCCATAACTTTGGAAAAAAAGGGGAGCAGCACACAGTAGGATCATTGTTATTTTCAAACAGGGAATCCATAATATAATAATAATTTGGTTAAATCACTATAACTTTACAGTTACATTAATTATCAGATGAAAACTCCAAATTTTTAAATGGAACAAATTAAAAAAAATAATAATGTGCACAGATTTTTTCATTGACACAAAATTGCCCTAATGCGCTAATAACTAACTATAACGGGTTTCAGATAACAACTCCTTGGACTTGGAATAGCCTAGTGGGAAGATCCAAGAATATGAGAAAGAGTCTCATTGACTTGGATTAACATAAAGAGATTTCCATTAAACAAAATGACACTGATGATCAGGAAAGATCTGTAATTTCATCGTTGGCAGCCCACAGGTTAATAAACAACGGGAATACTAACAGTAGAAGTACATAGCATGCCTAATTTTTATATTTCTACAGCTTGTTTGCCTTCTTTCCTGATTTTGATCATTATATATTTTCCTTACTTCAGGCATATTTTCAATGGTTAATTTTATGGAATGAGTTAACAACAGGGTGGTTTTCAGAAGTGTGGGAGAAAACCGGAGCACCTGTAGAGGAAAACCTACTGCAAACCACTCTGGGTAAGGCCCTCTGCAGCCCACACAGATGGTCTCGCGCGGGTGGATCTGGAACCCATACAACGTGATGCTGAACAATATTTAGTCCCGTTAAAGTAAGAGTAAAGTGAAAGTTTTTATAACATTTCATAGAAATGCAAATTAACAGCTTTAAAAGATTATAGAAGATCAGTATTGAAACGAATACTAACCACAGCACTCAAAAAGTAAGCGGGGGTCTACCAGAACTTACTGCTGCTGGTTGGAAAGTCAATCAGTGACTCATAATGAGAAATATACATGTTCAGCTCAATGGTGTGGGGCTTCTAACCTCTTTTGTAAAAAATTGGGATAATGCAAGTCAAATCTGTGTCCGGAAGAAGATATGAACCCTTGGGGCTCTTTCATATTGGTGTTGTTTTTCTCGTCCGTGGTTCAGTGATTTCCACAGATGCCTCACAAAGCCATTGATTTCAATGGGTGTTTTCGAATTGGCTTGTATTTTCACAAATCCGTTGTTCATGGTATAATTATGAAACATGTTTAAAAACAAATCTATGGGTCCACAAAAAAATGCATTAAAAGATCATTTTATTTTAACAGATGAAGCTGAAAAACAGGTGTGATCTTTTGAAAGCATGTTAGACCTCAGTTTTTTTTGGCAGAACACGGAGACAAAACCTGAAAAAAAACGGAGACTACAAGGATCAAAGCTCAATTGGATGCGCACCAAAACTGAAGCACAACTCAATGTGAAAGAGCCCTAAATCATGGGTTCAAGCATCATCTTCGGAAATAAATATAGGTGGCGATAGACCACGAAAAATAGTTGTTTGACTCTCAACATTGGTTGGCTAAAAAATATGATTTACTCAAAAAATTATGCAGCCATTTTCTTGTTTTGCCAATCAAAAAATCTCGGCCGGCCAGCAGGGCAGGACCTTAGTGTAAACCTAGCCGAAAATGAAGCAGGATAACAACTTGTGCACAGGCACGGGGCAGGAGAGGTAAAGGAATACACCTGTAATTCCTAACCATTGCCAGAAATGACACCCTTTAAGGGTTGTACTCTTGGTTACCAGTTTGTCCGAACCTCCAACTCACGATGTGGACTATAAAAAAAAAACCGGGTCCCATCAAGCAGAAAGACTCAACATCTCAAGGTAATCATCTATTGTTTCTTCTAGTTCCTCACCACACCACATATATAGCACAAAAGATCTATAACAGAAACATTGAATCTATAGGTATCCCTTTATGTGGAATGGATAGAAGCAAACATTTGGAATAAGCCTCTAATACATCGATTCCACGCTATTCAAATAGATTTCATGTAATATTGTAGAAAAAATCTAATGTTTTAAAACGAATAAAAAAAATATAACAAAACTAAAGTGTGGAAAAAATAAGAAAACCATCTCGCTAAGCAGCACAAGTAATTTCCCCAGGGAAACGTGTTAAAATGGTATACTAAGACTCATGTAAGAGGATTGCATAGAATTTGCTCAACAGACAATTTCAATTGTTGAGTCGCAAGCTGCTTTTCACGGAAGGTAATTATCGCCGAGGAGATTGAATACATGACTGGAAATGCTTAAAGAGAAGCCCTTCTAGTCATTACATACGCGGTGTAGCTGAAGAGACTCCCAAGGAAGAATATCACATTGCAAGTAAGTATATCTATGTTAGACCTACCAATTCCAAGAAATTATTTCAATAATTTGTTGCATATTGCGCCCATAACTCATACATGTGGTCATAGAGATGAGCAGCATACCGTCGAACTTTGATGCTAGTGCGAGTATTAGCTAACTACGAAAGACGTCTTTGTTGCTTGGACGAGTATTTCGCCCCGCTCGAGATCAAGCTTGTACTAAGGGAGTACACGAATGAACACTGGACACTGTTATAGGACATAGATAATATAATTCTTTCCTTATGCTGTTCCTATCGTCTGGTTCATAGATGGTGGTTTTATGCAATTGTATATTTTGCTATGTAGTCGTCAGATCCTCACCTAACACTAATATTCAAAGTGACAGGTTAGGGGGGGGGGGGGGGTGGGGGGGGGGAGGGTGTGGGGGGGGGTGGGGGGGGGAGCTGGATGACTCTTATCACAATTTACCCGCACCCAATTAGTATAAGAGTCAACTACAAGAGAAAAAATAAACAGGCCAATTTCACAAGAGACCCAATAACGACGGATGTTATCTAAGCACATGACATCAATCCATTTACATGCATGGGTCCTTTTTTCATGTGGTGAAATTGCTCTGGACCTGATAACTGGAGAATCTGATATGTGTGAAGGTTAGAGTTTGAAATATGGAAAAAAAACCGAGGTGGAGTTGGTTCCTTGTGACCTAGAGCCACATCATGACGCTATAGTAAATTATGCTTGCTAACTAAATAGGAATCTCGCATCTTTTGGACGCATAAAAAACGAGGCTGTTTGATGAGTTAGGGGTGGATGGGGAGGTTGTATCATGAGTAAATCAAAAAATGGTATTTATAATCATTAATTTTAGTTTAGGGCACTAGGTTCATGTCCTGACATGCTGTAGACTAGTTCTCTGCAATGATTACTATAGAGTTCCTCGCCTTTGCTCTCAGTAAAGCTGTACACTGGCTTTCTGCCTGGAACCACAGTAGTCACTCAGAGAAGATAGAAGTTGGACTTGGTTGAAGTTCTCGGAGGGTCCAGAGACAGCAGTGTGGGGAAATTTCCATGCTGCTAAACAAAACTACAGCCAAACACCAGGACTGCCACCAGCACTGGGCACCAGGCAGAGTGCCAGGGCCCGAAGCTGCTAAGGAGGAGGGGGGGCACATAAGGTTGTCCATAAGATCACATGTGGGATGAAAGGGGCTTTCAATATAAAATAACCATGAGGGGGCGTTGGGAGAAAACTAGGGATTTTTTAGGGACAGGAGACTGTTTTAGTTTCTAAATTTCTAACCGCCATGTAAATTTTACTCAAAGGGCCCAACTGAGGCTCTGTCGCCCAGGATCTATGAAAACTGGGAGCCAACGCTGTCAGATATTCAGTTTATCAATCTTATTAAAGGGAGGCCACTCATTGGCCAAAGTGAGTCTGGCCAGACACAGTGCTAAATACTGGAAGTACAGGAGTGATACGGGATAATTTAGGGTAAGTATCCTTTGTTTTTTCCCCTAACCATCCTTGGATCCCAAGAATTTTTCCAGATTTTTTGAAAACCCCTTTAAATCCTGAGTTATTACTGAACTTCAAGGTCTTCATTTTACTAAATGAGTCTGGCGACAGTGATTAAAGAAGTATGACTGAGCTCAGAGGGATGTTGTATGTAACCAATAATAATTTATTGTTGAGTTTTAAATATTACACTTGTGGATTTGGCGGAGCGCCATTCAGAATTGTTTTCCACTGTTTTTAAAGATTTTTAAGGATTATGGTAGTAGTTTAATTCTGTCATATCATTTATAATGATTGCTGTGAACGACTCGGTTTGTTTTCGAATATTTTGGGAAAATTCGGGATAGTTTTCAGTGTAAGCAAAACCTGGATATTCACATCATTTCTGCGGGGCCATATGTCTTTGACATATCGTTGGGAAGACGGAGAATCGAGTCCAACCATGAGATTAATACCCATCCTGAAAACCTGCAAGGAGAGCAAGCAAGACCTACACTATGTGGACGGATTCTCAAAAATTGGCCATATTCACTACTGCAGATAGCAACTGTGTGATTGCTGATGTGGAGTAGTTGCCGTTAGCTGCTATTTTAAAGGAGTTATCTGATACTCCTCTAATAGCAAGGTGGGTGGGGATGGGGCGCTAATAAAAATAACTATTACTACTTTGTTCTGCGCTTCCAGTTCCCCATCTGTCCTTGCTGGTGCCCATGTTTGTAAGGGACAGGAAGCTTCTGTCTCTTGCAGCTCGGCAAGCCGTAGCACTTCGCTCGTTCACCATGGTCCCGAATCGTTACTAACTCAGGGACATGGTCGGGTGGGCATAAACGGCAGCGTTGAAACGTGTCTGAGTGGAGTAACACATGCCCCCGTAAGCAAACAGGGGCACCAGCAAGGAGAGATGCTGGCACGGGTACGGGAGCTCCGTGACAAGGTAATACTAGTTTTTTTTATGCGCCCACCTAGCCACCTCGCTATGTTTTAGTGTAGTCTCAAAGAACTACCTTTAGGAGACGGCTTCCAGCACTCGCGCAGGCGCACACTGAAACCTGTCCCACGCTGTATCAGGGTGCGGGACCTAGTGACAGGTGAACTGCCCGGGTTTCTGGAATTTGCAACAGCCGGGACCTTTTATGCCCTATTAACAAAAAAACAAAGCATGACACAGAGCAAGCGCAGCGCGGACGAGGTGTACAAGTTATTTTTTTTTAGCGCACACCCAAAAGGCCACCCTTTCGCTATTTTTAAGTAGTCTTGGACAACCCCTTAATTCCATGCTCTGTGTCTCTACAGAACTGAACACACTAAGGAGACTTCCTCTGCAATAGTAGCTACGCTATGGGCAGGTGTCTGCTTTACCCTTAACTATGGGCGTGTGCCTCTAATATTGTTGCAATACAAAGCCTTTGCTGCTTCTTGTGAGATACCTATAGCAATATCTTGTTGAAAAAAAAACGTTCTCGTTTTGTAGTCTCTGGGTGAACTATCTGCTTGGAAACCATATGACCATATCATATATTGACAATAATCCTTGTAAGCCGACCCTAACACACTGTTTCTTGGGGATGCCATTCCAGTAGCCAAGCTTTATAGCTAATAGATAAAATGTATGTTTTCAACTGCCAGGCCACTATCTCCTACCAAACATTTCCTAAATACTGTATTAACTGACTCATCCCAACCACCAGGAATCTGGAAGTACATATATGATTTGTCAAACGTAATAGTCATGGAGTTATTAAGTCATCTAAAGTACTGGGAACAGCCCATCAAAGTTTCTGCATATTGATGGTCCTTAGGGGGAACATCAGAAAACATCACCCTTATACTTCACAATGAACAGTGCACCCTCAGCAATAGTCAGTATAGGGAAAAGTCATTGTCAATAGATGATCGACTAAAGTCAATACTGAGCTATCAGCCCATTCTCACATTCTGTAAGGAAAAACAGCTGCTTCATGGTACATTGGATCAGATAACTGGAACTAAAGCGAAATTCTTTTGTGAGAGTAATGAATGTGGTTACAGGTGAGTAGTTAAGTGAATTTCCATCATGATTTGGCAGGACAAATTGACCTCCTGTCCTACAACATCGGGCTGGCTGTTGACTGTCTGCTATATGCCATAGGAATGGACATTAATTAAAGAGATATGGAGACAATAGCATCAAAGGATGCGCTTACAGGCTGTCATCAAGCGAACTCCGGGAAGGAACATGCTTATCGCTGCATACTGAACTGACAATGAAAGTATGATTGTTCTAAATCCAGTTTGGGTCTAGTCGTACTTTGTTAGATTCTTCCTCTGGGGGTGGTCAAATGTACGAGTTCTCACTAGTTATTTTGTCCATATAAACTATACATGCATGTCTATATAATCTATGGTGCCATGAGTAGGGTTAACTATAGCTTATATCGGATAAAATTACAATTTTTTAATTCAGTCATACATGATTCGTTATATGAATGCCATGATGTTCCATGTTCTTGTCTGAGGCAATTAAGGTTGAATTAAGTACAGGTTCTTCAGTACCAACCTGTAATGAAATGTTTGATCCACAGAAGGCAAAAATAAACCCATAAGACTAATGCCCATTTGCCCATAGCATGAGAGATGGCATGTACACCCTAAACACTTAATAATAGCACCTAAATATACCCAAAATGCTGGAACTAATTGAGAAACAACGTTGCATACACATTATTGTATACACAATTCTTGGTATCCCCTTCTATGGACCATAAACAATCTATGTTAGGTTTAAAACATGGACCCCTACATATCACCGAACCGGGTTTCTCACAATATGCTAAGCATGCCTTATGCTGCCATTCAGTGCTCTTGGAGAGCAGGAAATTACCAATCCCAGACACTCAGTATCTCCTGCACTTCCCAATCTTAGCACTACACAATTGCACTTAGACATTCCCTGTCTAGAAGATGCTGCAGATACGGGAGTCCTTGTACTAAAACATCCATAAACAGTGATACAGCCTCCTCTTCAGTGCCTGCTTTCTCCTTTCCATAGATTCGAGTTACTATTGGTTAACTTACACTTGGCCTTCTGTAAAGACACAAACTAATGTTGGATAGACCATAAATTAATTTCATAAATATCAATGGTGCATGTTGAAGATGACTCTAAACTTATCTTTCAAATATAAAGTCTGAAAATCAGTGGGACTGGTGGGAGTGCCTCGGTGTTGGATCCCTACCCTTGGGATCATTATGAAATCCAAAATGTTGATGGGCAAGTTCAGCAAATTGTAGTAGGTACAGATGGTTTGGGGGGCCCTTTGTTGGGATTTTCTATCTGTAAAATTCTTCCAATGGCCAATTCATCGTGGATATTCCTGTTCTTTAAATAGGTCATCGATATTTAAGCCATGAAGACACTGATCCAAAATTTTCTCAAAAAGAAATGTAAACCCCGACGCAGGGACATGAAGATGGCTACAGCTAGTGGAGATAAATTATCTGTAATCGCGCTATCTCATGTTAATGCTGCATGAGAACGCTGTGAGCAGTGTATTACCGTCTTGTACTGGCAGCCACCATTAGAGTAAAGTAAGACTTAAGGCTTCGGTCAAGTTCAGAGAAGTATCCTTTGTAGAACAGAGAGTGCGCAATATAGAACAGTTCTATGGATGGTGATGGTGGGAAACAGATTGGGACAAGTGAGCAAAGTCTCGTAAATTGGGTGCGATGGATTTGTTATTAGCTTATACACTCATCCATTTTCCACACATTGTTAAACGTTTGTATTTATGCCCGTGCCTCTTGAGAACAGATAGATTCGGGCGGTAGCTAAAGGACAATTGGGAGCTAACGTTCTTTCCTATTAGCTAAGTTCTAGAGTGCGGCCGACCACCTTCATAGTTTATTCTATCTATGGTTGTATACAACAGTCTTCGGTTGTTTCGTATTGGGGGGGTATTTTATGGTATACGCCAGGCTTGTCTTGTTTCTTCTATATGGTTGCATTTAGGTATACACCAGTCTGCGGCTGTTTCTTCTATATGTGTATACACCCATCTATATGAAGAGTTTAGTATACACCAGTCTTCGGCTGTTCTCTCATGGGGCATTATGTATAAACCAGTTCTTCGGCTTTTTTCTTCTATATTGATACACCATCTTATATGAAAGAGGTATGTAACACCAGTCTTCGGCTTGGTTCTCTTCTATATGGAGAGTTTATGTATACACCAGCTCCGTATTGTTTTTCTATATGGATATTCTAGTGTATAACCAGTTTCTTATTTGTTTCTGCATTTGGGGTATTATGTATACGCCCAGTCTGTGTGATGTTTCTCTATATGGGGCATTTATTGATACACCAGTATGCGGATTGTTTCTTCTATATGGGGTATTGATGTGTACACCAGTCTTGTCGTGTTTCTCTATATTGTCTACACCAGTCTTCGGCTTGTTCTTCTATATGGGGCATTTATGTATACACCAGTCTTCATCTTGTTTCTTGGGTTTTTGGCGCACACGATCGTATTGTGGCGCATCGGCGCAGCAATGACGCGACGGAAATCGGGGGCTGGATCGAACGAAAACCGACGATTCGGAGATAGAAACCGCCGCATTTAAAAAAAAAGGGTTGTGGGACTCGTTGCTTACCTTCACCCGACAATAGATCGTGAAATCTGGCGGGCCTCGGCGGACTTTAAGCGGCCCGCAGCCGGACACCTGGTGGATGTCAGAGGAACTGCCTTAGTGATCACCCAGAAGACCCCAAATACACCGCAGAGAACGCGCCGCTGGATCGCGAATGGGCCGGGTAAGTAAATCCTGCCCCATTGAATTTTTATTAACAGTTGATCATGTCTTCCACTTGTGCCCATTTGGCTTCTGGTATCCACTTTAAGTAAATAATTGATATGGTTTGTATGTTCAAAGTTATTATTAATTTTCCCAATATTCTTCTGATCGATTCCTAGTGGTTTCTAGATCTCTGCTTGCTGTATTCTAATGGAATCTGTTTACTGCTGTGGATAAAGACAGTCGTGGTTCCCTTATCACTCTCTCCTATAAATTATGGCACTGTGGAGCTTACTCGTATAGTAACACAAACACTCGATGTCACACTCTTTGATTCCTATATGTCCGCACAGTGCAGTGGTCTACTAAAACCACCTTCAGGTCCCTATTTCGTGGCCAAAAGAACAAGGACATTTAACCGTGAGAAGGATTGATGAGGGGAGGATTAGTTTTCAAATCACCATTACAGGCTCCCGATATACTTATAAACCCCATCACATGCTCCTTACTGTAGTTTATGACAGACTCTCTTAATGACATCCAATTCGATTGAAATATAAACTTTTAAATGAAAAAATGAATAAAAAACCCGTCTCTGAGGCGATTCCTCTTTAATTCTGGACACCTAGGGAAAGGCAGTTAAGTGCATATTAGCAAAATGGCCCTGGACAATCCCGGTGTATAAAGTTCAGAGTATTCACATTATGTTACTATTTTTATCACACACATCATGACAGCTTCTGAGAGGCTAGTGATTGGTTGGTATCGGAAACTGTAATGTCATCAAATTTTTTTTCTAATTTTTTATAATTTCCTTCAGTGTTTTCAGCTATTGAGAAAATAAATACCATATGGGTGTACTATAGATCAAAGTACCGGAGAACGATGTTATCCTACACTTTACATAAATAACAAATCCTTTATGTTAAAGAATAGTCTGGATAATAGTCTTCTGTACAGGTAAATGCCTATTCATTGTTGGGGGCACGTCTGATATTTTGCTTCTGCAGTTTTGAAGAATTATCATCCTACCACTATATACCCTGATCAGCGTAAAGCTCTGCCTACTCCATGTTACTTTATGGGGTTATTTATCATACGTCGGCGCATGCGTCTAATCTTAAATAAGTTTAAAGCAAAAACATTAGTTGCATAATTGACAAAAACTTACCTTATTTTGTGCTCTGCCCCCATTTCCTCCTTTAATGACCTATTCAGGGGTTGAATAGGTTGAGTAATGGCTGGAGGTTTGTAGGTTTTTTATTGTTCCATGGTACAGTTTTTAAAAATGCAAATGAAGCTACAAACAGATTGAGCACCACATCTAAATAAAGCAAATGGTGTGCAGGATAAATGATTGCCCCGCCGATTGGCTGAATTCACAACACACGGGGGAGATTCATTATGCCTTCTTCACCAGGTGTTGGCTTCTCCAGCTCGAGGAAACCACGACGAGTTGGGGAGCGGGGTGTGGTGGGTAGAGATTTACCAATAGACTATAGAAAAACATCTAAACAGATAAGGGACCTGGTACAAGTTGAACTGGCAGAGTTGTGTGGAGTGGAACTTCAAATCGCCAGTGATCTTAAGGAATTTGCCAGCTTCTTTGTCATCATCTGCCAGAACACCATGGGTAATTAAGAGTTGGATATATCGGGTGGCTTACAGGGACACACCCCAGGGCCCACACCAAGTAGTAGTTGTTGAGGTTGCAAACACCCATGCCATACAATGGCAATGGGAAGAGTAGTTGCCAACAGATATAGATTCTGCCGTATCAGCTTGAGGTTAAGTATATTGTGATTGTCATCCCTTGTATTACCCTAGTAATCTGGAGAGTGATTCGGAGCTAGCCACCACCTGAACCAGGTTAAGAAAACCCCTGACCGGAGGCCTAGGTCTCTTGGAACTAGCTCTCTTGCGGAGCAAAATCTTCCAGAACACACTGAGTGAAGAGAGACAGTGGGGCAGATTTAATACCCGCGTCCATCGCGATCCAAACGGAGCGTTCTCTGCAGTGGAATTCGGGTCCGGCCGGGATTCATAAGCAGTTCCTCCGATTGTCCAGCCAGTGTAAGCTGCTGCCCACTGAAGTCCGAAGAGGCACGCCGGAAGCACTGAAGACTGAAGTTCACCGGCTATCCTGGTGAAGGTAAAAGCACGAGTCCCGCGACCACTTTTTTTAAAATGCAGTGGTGTTGTTCCCGAATCAGGCGGGGTTTTTTTTGGTACGGACACGCCCCAGATTTCCGTGTTGCCGCCCAAAATCCCAGGGCAACAGGGAAAATCACCGCAAAATTGACATATTCGGTAACCACGTCGGAAAAACCGCGATTCGGGACTTAGCACGAACACACAGACAAACACGGACTCGTTAGCTGCAGCAGCAACCAAATGGACCAGATACATCCCAGTGGATAGTGGATAGTGGATAGTGAAGAAGGAGGAAAAGTTGTATGGGCAACATTCAGTGGAGCTACCAGATTTGTGCCCAGGGGGCCCCCACCACCCTTATGGAGGCATTGCTGGTAATTAATAAGAACTTTCGGCTACCTCTCTTCTATGTTAGAGGATTGTTTTTTCAGCGCTTCAGAAGAATGTAGCAGTAAAAATAGTAGTTTCTTTATTCATACCTCTTTAAAAGCATACGTGGTGGCAGAGTGCACAACACAATGGAAACACAGGGCAAATCCAACACGTTTCGCTCAGATGAGCTTAGTCATGGATACTAGGGGCTGCTGTATACTACTAGGGGGCTGGCTGTATACTACTAGGGGCTGCTGTATACTACTAGGGGCAGTGCTGTATACTACTAGGGGCTGCTGTATACTACTAGGGGCTGCTGTATACTACTAGGGGCTGCTGTATACTTTTAGGGGCTGCTGTATACTACTAGGGGCAGTGCTGTATACTACTAGGGGCTGCTGTATTCTACTAGGGGAAAACTGTATACTACTAGGGGCTGCTGTATACTACTAGGGGCTGCTGTATACTACTAGGGGCTTGCTGTATACTACTAGGGGCTGCTGTATACTACTAGAGGCTGCTGTATAATATTAGGGGCTGCTGTATAATATTAGGGGCTGCTGTATACTACTAGGGGATTGCTGTATACTACTAGGGGCTTGCTGTATACTACTAGAGGCTGCTGTATACTAATAAGGGCTTGCTGTATACTACTAGGGGCTGCTGTATACTACTAGGGGCTGCTGTATACTTCTAGGGGCTGCTGTATACTTCTAGGGGCTTGCTGTATACTACTAGGGGTGCGGGGTATGTATAAATAACCACCAATCTGGAGATTTTATCAGAAGTGTCTGAGAGCATAAACTGTTCGTACAAAGCAATCAGACTCAGCTTTCATTTCCCCTCAGCAATTTATAAAATGAAAGCCGAGCTCTGATGGTTTCCATGGATAACTAAAACAGTTCTACCTCAGACACTTCTGGTAAATCTCCCCTTATGTTCTGCTAATGTCATTAAGAGGATCACTTCCCCAGCAGAACCATTTGACATAAAAGTTTGCAGTATAACCGACAAAAAACATACAGTGACACAGGGGTTAGGTGCATAGAAGGACGTCACGTTTCTCTCTACACCAGAACGCTTCATCTTGTCTCCATCATGAATATACGGGAGAGACATAGTAATGTGTAGCGCAAAACCAGTCGTCCTTCATATGCACCATCCCCTGCCTTGTCGCATGTATGCTTTTATAAGAAGTACAGGCGGTCCCCTACTTAAGGACACCCGACTTACAGACAACCCATGTTACAGACAGACCCATCTGACCTCTGTACAGTCTCTGGATGCTTTGCAATAGTCCCAGATTGCAATAATGAGCTTTAAGGTCTGTAATGAAGCTTTATAAAAACCCTTGGTCTCATTACAGCAAAAAATGTTAAACTCCATGTCACTGGGCCAAAAATTTTTTGTCTGGATCTACAATTATTAAATATACAGTTTCGACTTACATACAAATTCAACTTAAGAACAAACCTTCGGACCCTATCTTGTACGTAACCTGGGACAGCCTGTAAAACAAGACAAAACGTTTTATTATGTGTGTGTACCAACTTTTTTTTCCCATTTTTTAAATATTGAAGACTGTGCCTTTATAGCTTAAAGGGGTTGTCCACTTTCAGCAAATATTTTATATGGTTGGTGTAGGAAAAGTTATAAAATTTTCAATATACTTTATGTATCAATACTCCACGGTTTTTAGATCTCTGCTTGCTGTCTTGCTATAGGAAGCTTCTTTGTTTTGACTTCCAGTGGATAGAAACTGTCCATGTGAATGATGGACAAACACGTGCAGGGGCCCATTATTATCACAGATATAGTAATAGGAGTTGGTGATACTAAGGCACGATATCTAATCGTACACCTGCATCTCCATCCATCCATGACAGTTTCTATCTACTGGAAGTAAAAATAGAAGGTTTATAACAGCCGACAGCAGCCAGAGATCTAGAAAACCGTAAGAATTATACATAAGTATATTGGGACAAAACTGTATAACTTTTCCTTACACAAACCATATCAAATATTTGCTAAAAGTGGACACACCCTTTAAGTTAGAGCACACTCCATACACCGTGTCACTAGCATTGGTGCAATATAGCCCATTTTTGCATCTACTCCCACTGTGAAATATTTGGGAGTGCCCCTTACTACACTACTACCATAATACCACAAAAAGGTTTTTTTTCACAAGTCAATTAGCTCTTGGGATGTAAAAACATCTCCAATTGCTGCAGTAGATGCTTCCTCTCCATGTGCTATAAGCCTTATGGAGGCGTATGTTGTTTACATATGGATCATAAGAGGGGAGGAGTGCTGCTCCCTGCTCGCAGGGAGGAGGTTATGTGACACTAAATTAGCAGAGCTGAAGTCTACAGAACAGTGAATGCAGATTTTCCTGCACAGAAGAGCAAGTACAAGATCTCCCCTGTTCCCTATCAGCCCTCCATCCCAGTCTGTGTTTCTCAGAACTTTCTCTTTTTGTCTCTGCTCTTCTCACTGCTCACCCCTCACCTTGTTATTGCTAGAATCAGCTCTGTGTAGATAAGCTAAAACTCTTAGTACTCACACAGCACAGGCTATAGACTGTTGTACTAATGATCTACCACCTACATCCATGTTGTACTGACATGTCCCCTGCTCCTCCATGTGATGGAAGCTGCCGGCTGTCACCATATACATCCTGTATGTAATGTACATGTCCCTGCTCCTCCATGTGATGGGAGTGCCAGGCTGTCACCATATACATCCTGTATGTACTGTACATGTCCCTGCTCCTCCATGTGATGGAGCTGCCAGGCGTCACCATAAACATCCTGTATGTACTGTAACATGTCCCGCTCCTCCATTTGATGGAAGCGCCAGGCTGTCACCATAAATCCTGTAATGTACTGTTACATGTCCCCTGCTCCCTCCAGTGTGATGGAAAGCTGCCATGCGGCTGTCACATATACATCTGTATGTACTATACATGTCCCCTGCTCCTCCATGTGATGGGAGCTGCCAGGCTGTCCCATATACATACCTGTATGTACTGTACATGTCCCCCTGCTCCTCCATTGTGATGGAAGCTGCCAGGATGTCACCCATATACATCCTGTATGTACTGTAATGTTCCCTGCTCTCCATGTGATGGAAGCTGCCAGGTGTCACCGTAACATCCGAGTATTACTGTGCATGTCCCCTGCTCCTCCATGTGATGGAAGCTGCCAGGCTGCACCGTTATACAATCCTGTATATACTGTACATGTCCCTGCTCCTCCATGTGATTGGGAGCGCCAGGGATTTCACCAGTCACCATATACATCCTGTATGTACTGTACATGTTCCCTGCTCCTCCGTGTGATGGAAGCTACCAGGCTGTTGTATGAAGAACATGGCACACACATTACAAAAAGCCTTCACCGTGGTAAATATAATTATAGGACACAAATTATTTCAGATCATAATTAATTAGCACGACGTTTCAGTCATCTCGAGCTTTGTCAAGTAGGATCTGACTCTTGAGTTGTGTCACATAGAGGTAAGGTGAGGCAGGGAAGCTACCAGGCTGTCACCATATATAAATCCTGTATGTGCACTGTGCAGTGTTCAATGGATTTACATGTGGAAAACTAAATGGATTTAATGCTAAATTACTGGGATCTTGTGGGATCTGTGGGGAAGCTAACTGGCATCAGCTTGGGGCATAGACTGACAGATCATAGTCTCCGCCCACTTCACTAGTGAGAAAGACTTTAATCTAACACTTTCAGGACAGAAAATGCCATAACTTTGGAAAGAAAAGGAGGAGCAGCACAAAGTAGGCATCATTCTGTTTATTTTCAAACAGGGAATCACATAATAATAATAATAATTTGGTAAAATCACTATAACTTTACAGTTACACTTTAAATTTATTAGATAAAATCCAAATTTTTTAAATTGGAACAAATTAAAAAAAATAATAATGTGCACAGATTTTTTCAATTGACACAAAATTGCCCTATAATGCGCTAATAACTACATAACTAACTACATAACTTACATAAATAACGGATTTCAGATAACAACTCTTTAGACTTGGAATAGCCTAGTGGGAAGATGCCAAGAATATGAGAAGAGCTCATTGACTTGGATTAACATAAAGAGGATTTCCATTAACATAAAGATGCACTTGATGATGCAAGAAAAGATCTGTATTTCATCGTTGGCAGGACCCACAGGTACTAAACAACTGGCATCTAACAGTAGAAGTCATAGGATGCTGATTTTTCTTCTCAGGTTTTTTCTCCAGTTTGGATCATAGTATAATTTTCCTTACTTCAGGCATATTTCATGGTTAATTTTATGGGAAATGATTCAACACCGGGTGTTTTCAGAATGTGGGAGAAAACCGGAGCACATGTAGGAAACCTACTGCAAACACTCTGGGAAAGCTCTGCAGCTACACACAGATGTTGCTCTGGGTGGATCTGGAACCTATACAACTTGCTGAACAATATTTAGTCCCTTTAAAGTAAAAGAAAGTTAAATGTTTTATAACCATGTCATAGAAATGCAAATTAACAGCTTTAAAAGATCTAAGATCATTATTGAAAACAGACATCTAATCTACAGCAACCCAAGAAAGTAAGGGGGGTCTACCAGAACTTACTGTCTGCTCGTTCGAAAGTCAAATTAGAGCTCATAATGAGAAATATATATGTTCAGCTCAATGGTGTGGGGCTTCTAACCTCTTCTCCCATGGCAGATCATGTGAAAATGGGGATATGGCAAGTCAAATCTGTGGTCCCGGAAAGAGATGAACCCTTGGGGCTCTTTCATATTGGTGTTGTTTTTCTCATCTGCGGCTCAGTGATTTCCACACCGAACAAAAGCCATTGTTTTCAATGGGTGTTTTCAAATTGGCTTTTATTTTCACTGATCCGTTGTCCTTGGAAAAAATTATGAAACATGTTTAAAAACAAATCTATGGGTCCACAAAAAAATGCATTAAAAGATCATTTTTATTTTTACAGATGAGGCTGAAAAAGCAGGTGTGATCTTTTGAAAGCAATGTTAGACCTTCAGTTTTTTTGGCAAACGCGGAGACAAACCTGAAAAAAAACGGAGACTCAACGGATCAAAGCTCAATGGATGCGCAACCAAAACTGAGCACACACGCCAATGTGAAAGAGCCCTAAATCAGTGGTGTCAGCATCTCTTCTGAAATAAATATAGTGTGGCGTAGACCGAAAAATAGTTGTTGACTATCAACATTGGGTTGGCTAAAAAAATATGATTTCTCAAAAAATTATGCAGCCATTTTCTTGTTTTGCCAATCAAAAAATCTCGGCGCCAGCAGGGCAGGACCTTAGGTGTAACCTAGCCGAAAATGAAGCAGGATACAACTTGTGCACAGGCACGGGGCAGGCGGAGAAGAGGAACACAGCTGTAATTCCTAACCATTGCCAGAAATGACACCTTTTTAAGGGCTTGTACTCTTGGTAGCAGTTGTCTCGAACTCCAACTACGGCTGAGATGTGGACTAAAAAAAACCTGGGTCTCCCATCAAGCAGAAGACTCAACCACTCAAGGTAATCAATGCTCATTGTTCTTCTAGTTTCCACCCACCACATAAAAAGCACAAAAGATCTAACAGAACTTATGAATCTATAGGTCTCCCTTTAGGTTGAATGGTAGAAGCCAAACCATTTGGGAATAAGCCTTCTCATACATCGTATTTCCACGCTATTCAAATCAGATTTCATTGTAATATTGTAGAAAAAAATCTAATGTTTAAACAAAACAAAAAAATAAACAAAACTAAAGTGTGGAAAAAATAAGAAAACCATCTCGCATAAGACGACAAGTTAATTTCCCCAGGGAAACGTTGATTAAAATGGATACATAGGACTCATGTAAGAGGATTGCAATAGAATTGCTCAACAAGACAATTTCAATTGTTGAGCGCAAGCTGCTTTTCACGGAGGTAATTATCGCCGAGGAGATTGAATACATGACTTGGAAAATGCTTAAAGAGGAAGCGTCTTCTATAATCATTCATAACTGTGTGTAGTCTGAAGAGACATCCCAGGGAAGAATATCACATTGCAAGATAAGTATCTATGGTAGACCTACAATTACCAAGAAATTATTTCAATAATTTGGTGCATATTCGCCCATATCTCATAATGTGGTCACTAGAGATGAGCAAGCATACTCGTCCGAACTTGATGCTAGTTCGAGTATTAGCGTACTCGAAACGGCTTGTTGCTTGGACGAGTATTTCGCCCGCTCGAGATCAAGCTTTTACTTAAGGAAACACAGTGAAGAACACTGACCTGTTATAGGACATAGATAATATGAATTTCCTTATGGCTGTTCCTATCGCTCTGGTTCATAGATGGTGGTTTATCAATTGTATATTTTGCTATGTAAGTCGTCTATCCTCACCCTACAACTAACTATTCAAAGTGGACAGGTTCTAATGGAATGACTCTTATCAGCAATTTACCCGCAAATTAGTTAAGAGTCACTTACAAGAGAAAATAACAGGCAATTTCAAAGTGACCCATAAATACCAGGATGTTATCTAAGAATACATGACATAATCCATTTACTGCATGGGTCCTCTTTCATGTGGAAATTGGCTCTGGACCTGATAACTGGGGAATACATGATATGTGTGAAAGGTTAGAGTTTGAAATTGGAAAAAACCAGGAGTGAGTTTTGTTCCTTGTGACTAGAGCCAACATTATGACGCTATACTGTAAATGATGCTTGCTACTAAATAGGAAATCTCTCAGCAGTTTTGACCATAAAAAACAGAGGGCGGTGATGGGGAGGTTTGTAATCATGATTAATCAAAAATGGATTTATAATTCATTATTTTAGTTTAGGGCACTAGGTTCATGTCCTGACACTGCTGTAGACTTAGTTCTCTGAACTGATCTACTATAGAGTTCCTCTCCTTTGTTCTCAGTAAAAGCTGTAACTGGCTTCTGCCTGGATACCACAGTAGTCACTCAGAGCAGAAGTTCAGTCGGAGGGTCAGAGTACAGCAGTGTGGGAAATGAATCCAGTGCTGCTACTAACAACTTACAGCCAAACAGCCAGGACTGCCACCAGCACTGGGCATACCAGGGCAAGTGCCAGGGCCCAGAGCTGCTAAGGAGGGGGGGGCACATAAGGTTGTCCATAAGGAATCCATGTGGATGAAAGGGGCTTCATATAAAATAACCATGCGGGGGCTGTTTGGGATGATAAACTAGGGAATATTTTAGGAAACAGGAGACTGTTTTAGTTTCTAAATTTTTAATGTTTTGAAACATTGAAAACCCCTTTAAATCCTGAGTTATTACTGAACTTCAAGGTCTTCATTTTACTAAATGAAGTCTGGGACAGTTGATTAAAGAAGTATGACTGAGCTCATGGAGGGACTGTTTTATGTAACAATAATGAATTTATTGTTGAGTTTTAAATATTACATTTGGTTTTGGCGGAGGCCATTCAAGAATTGTTTCCACATGTTTTTAAAGATTTTTAAGGATTTATGGTAGTAGTTTAATTCTGTCATATCATTTATAATATTATGTAGCAACATTGGTTTGTTTTCGAATATTTGGGAAAATTCGGTGAAGTTTCAGTGTAGCAAAATCCTGGATAATTCACTCATTTCTAGATGTGGCCAATGTCTTTGACATATCGTTGGAAGACGAGAATGGTCCAAAACCATGAGTATACTACATCCTGATAAACCTGCAATGAGAGCAAGCAAGACGTACACTATGTGAGACGGATACTCAAAATTGGCCAATATTCGACTACATGCAGATAGCAACTTGTGTGCTGCTGATGTGAGTAGTTTGCCTTTAGCTGTATTTTTAAAGGAGTTATCTGATACTACCTAATAATAGCAAGGTGGGTGGGGATGGGCTGCATAAAAAAATAACTATTACTTACGTTGTCTGGCGCTCCCAGTTTCCCCATCTGTCCTTGCTGTGCCCCTGTTTGTTAACCGGGACATGGAAGCTCTGCTCTTGCAGCTCCGGCCAGCCGGAGCACATTCGCTCGTCACCATGTCCCAGCATCTGATACAACTCAGGGACAGTGGTCGGGTGGGCATACACGGCCGGTTGAAAGCTGGTCTGAGTGGAGCTACCATGCCCCCGTAAGCAAACAGGGGCACAGCAAGGAGAGATTGTGGCACGGGATACTGGGAGCTCCGGACAAGGTAAATACTAGTTATTTTTTATGCAGCCCACCCTCAGCCACCTCGCTATTTTTAGGTAGTCTCAGAGACTACCTTTAGAGACCGGCTTCCAGCCGACCGGGCAGGCCCACCTGACCACTGTCCCAGCGCTGTATCAGGTGCTGGGACATAGTGACAGGTGAACGTGCCCGGGTGTCTGGAAGTTGCAAGAGCGGACCCCTTAATTCCATGCTCTGTGTCTCTACAAGAACTGAAACCACTAAGGAGACTTCCTCTGCATAGATATGCTACAGCTAATGGCAGTGTCTTCTTTACCTTAACTATGGTGCTTGTTGCCTCTAAGATTGTTGCAACTACAAAGCCTTTGCTTCTTGTGAGATACCTGTAGCTATTTATCTTGTTGAATAAAAAAAACTGTTCTAGTTTTCTGTAGTCTCTGGGTGAATTATCTGCTGGAACCATATGACATATCATTAATAGGGACAATAATCCTTGTAAAGCCTGACCCTAATACACCTGTTTCTTGGGATGCTCATTCCAGTAGCCAAGCTTTATAGCTAAGCATAGATAAATGTATGTTTTCAAGCTGCCAGGCCACTATCTTCTACCCAACATTTCCTAATACTGTATTAACTGACTCATCCCCAACCACCAGAGAATCTAGGAAGTACATATATAGATTTGTCAAAGTAATAGTCATGGAGTATTAAGTCATCTAAAGACTCGGAAACAGCCCATCAAAGTTCTGCATATGAGGGTCCTCAGGGGGAACAATCAGAAAAAATAACCTTATACTTTCTAAATGAACAGTGACCCTCAGCAAATAGTCAGTATATGGGGAAAATGTCATTGTCAATAGATGATCGACTACGTCAAATACTGAGCTATCAGCCCATTCTCACATTTCTGTAAAGAAAACAGCTGCTTCATTGTACTAATTGGAGTCAAGATTAACTGAACTTAAAGCAAATTCTTTTGGTGAGAGTAATGAATGTGGTATCAGGGTGAGTAGGTTAAGTGACTTTCCATCATGATTTGGCAGGACAATTGACCTCCTTGTCCTACCAACATCGGGCTGCTGTTTGACTTTCTGCTTATGTCCATAGAACATGGATTAAAGAGATATAGGAGACAATAGCATCAAAGGATGAGAGTACAGGGCATGTTCATCAAGCTGACTCCGGGAAGAACATGTTATCGCTGCAATACTTGGAACTGAAAAGAAAATGGATGATGTTCTGTAAGTATCACAGTTGGGTCTATTCTTCATTTGTTATAGTTCTCTGGGGTGGTCAATGTAACGAGTTCTCACTAGTTTATTTTGTCCATATAACTATACATGCAGTGTCTATATAATCTATGGTGCCATGAAGTAGGGTTTAACTATAAGCTTTATAGGATAAAAATTACAACTTTTTAATTTCAGTCATTACATGATTTCGTTATATGAATGCATGATGTTCCATGTTCTTGTATTATAGGCAATAAGGTTGAATCAAGATACAGGTTCTTCAAGTCCAACCTGTAATGAAATTGTTTTGATCCACAGAAAGGCAAAAATAAACCCATAAGACTAATGCCCATTTGCCCATAGCATGAGAGATGTCATTGTAACCCTAAACATCTAATTAAAAGCACCTAAATCATACCCAAAATGCATGAACATAATTGAGAAACACGTTGCATACACAATTAATTGTATACACAATTCATTGGTATCCCCTATTCTATGGACAATAACAATCTGATTGTTAGGTTTACAACCAATGGGACCCCTACATATCACGAGAACCGGGTTCCTCACAAATGCTAAGCATGCATACTGCTGGCCCATTCAGTGCTCTAGGAGAGCAGGAAATTACCAATCCCAGCACTCAGGTATCTCATGCACTTCCCAATTCTTAGACACTACGACAATTGCACTTAGACAATTCCCTGTCTAAGAGAGTGCTGCAGATAGTGGAGTCCTCTGCTAAAACACTCCATAAACAGTGAATACAGCCTCCTTTTCAGTTGCCTGCTTTCCCTTTCCATAGATTTCGAGTTACTATTGGTAACTACACTATGCCTTCTGTAAAGACACAAACTAATGTTTGGTAGACCATAAATTAATTTCATAAACTATCTAATGGTGCATGTTGAAGATGACTCTAAATTATATTTCAATATAAAGTCTGAAAATCAGTGGACTGGTGGGAGTGCTCGGTGTTGGATCCCTACCCTTTGGGATCATTATGAATCCAAAATGTTGATGGGCAAGTTCAGCAAATTGTAGGTTACAGATGATTGGCCCTTTGGGATTTCTATCTGTAAATTCAATGGCCAATTCATTCGTGATATCCTGTTCTTAATATAGGTCATCGATATTTAATGCCATGTAAGACACTGATCCAAAAATTTTCTCAAAAAGAAATGGTAACCCCCTACGCAGGGACATGAAGATGGCTACAGCTAGTGGCAGATATAAATCTCTGTAATCGCGATATCTCTGTAAATGCTGCCATGAGACGCTGAGCAGTGTAATACCGTCTTTGTACTGCAGCCACAATTAGAGTAAGACATAAGGCTTCTTGTCAAGTTCAGAGAAGTGATCCTTTGTAGAACAGCAGAGTGCGCAATATATGAACAGTTCATATGGAGGTGATGGTGGGAACAGCTTGGGACAAGTGAAGGCACAAGTCTCTGTAATTGGGTGCAGATGGATTTTTTATTTAGCTTACTAATCAATCATTCCATTTTCACACATTGTTAAAACAGTTTGTATTTTATGCCCAGCATCTTAGATAACAGATAGGATTCGGCTGTAGCTAAAGGCAATTGGGAGGTAAAGTCTTTCCCTATTAGCTAAGTTCTAGAGTGCTGCCGACCACAGTCATAGTTCTTCTATCTATGGTTGTATACACCAGTCTTCGGTTGTTTCTGCTATTTGGGGCATTTATGTATACGCCAGTCTTTGTCTTGTTTCTTCTATATGGGTGCATTTATGTATACACCAGTCTTCGGCTTGTTTCTTCTATATGTGTATACACCATCTATATGAAGAGTTTATGTATACACCAGTCTTCGGCTTGTTTCTTCTATATGGGGCATTTATGTATACACCAGTCTCCGTCTTGTTTCTTCTATATGTGTATACACCATCTATATGAAGAGTTTATGTATACACCAGTCTCCGTCTTGTCTTCTATATGGGATATTTATGTATACACCAGTCTTCATCTTGTTTCTGCTATTTGGGGTATTTATGTATACGCCAGTCTTTGTCTTGTTTCTTCTATATGGGGCATTTATGTATACACCAGTCTGCGGATTGTTTCTTCTATATGGGGTATTTATGTGTACACCAGTCTTTGTCTTGTTTCTTCTATATATGTATACACCAGTCTTCGGCTTGTTTCTTCTATATGGGGCATTTATGTATACACCAGTCTTCATCTTGTTTCTTGGGTTTTTGGCGCACACGATCGTATTGTGGCGCATCGGCGCCAGCATGAACGCGACGGAAATCGGGGGGCGTGGCCGAATGAAAACCCGACGGATTCGGAGAAACCGCCGCATTTAAAAAAAAGTGTTGTGGGACTCGTGCTTACCTTCACCCGACAATAGATTGTGAACTCTGGCGGGCCTCGGCGGACTTCAGCGCAGCAGCGACACCTGGTGGATGTCAGAGGAACTGCCTTAGTGAATCACCAGAAGACCCAAATCCACCGCAGAGAACGCGCCGCTGGATCGCGAATGGGCCGGGTAAGTAAATCTGCCCCATTGAATTTTTATTAACAGTTGATCATGTTCCACTTGTGCCCATTTGGCTTTCTAGGTTATCCACTTTAAGTAAATAATTGATATTGTTTGTATGATTCAAAGTTATATAATTTTCCAATATTCTTTCTGTATCGATTCCTCGTGGTTTTCTAGATCTCTGCTTGCTGTATTCTAATGGAATCTTGTTTACTGCCTGTGGATAAAGACAGTCTATGGTTCCCTTATCACTTCTCTCCTATACATTATGGCACTGCTGGAGCTTTACTCGTATAGATAAAAACACCTCGATGTCCACACTCCTTTGATTCCTCTATGTCCGCACAGTGCAGTTTGGTATACTAAACCACCTTCAGGTCCTATTTCAGTGGCCATAAAGAACAAAGACATTTACCTTGAGAAGGATCTGATGAGTTGGATGACTTAGTTTTTCAAATCACCATTACAGGCTCCCTATATACTATAAACCCCATCCCATCGCTCCTCTACTGTAGTTTATGACAGACTCTCTAATCTGACCATCAATTCGATTTAAATATAAACTTTTTAAATGAAAAAATGAATAAAAAACCCTGTCTCTGAGGACGCTTCCTCTTTAATTCGACACCCTAGGCACAGGCCTTTAAGTGCCTATTAGCAAATATGGCCCTGGACACATCCCAGGTGTATAAAGTTCAGAGTATTTACATTATGTTACTATTTTTTATCACACACATCATCCAGCTTACTGGAGGCTCGTGATGTCTGGTTATCCGGAACATGTAATGTCAACAATATTTTTTTTATAATTTTTATAATTTCCTTCAGTGTTTTCAGCTATTGAGAAAATAAATACACATATGGTGTAATATAGATCAAAGTACCGGAGAACAATTATCCTACACTTTACTATAAATAACAAATCCTTTATGTAAAAGAATAGATCTGGATTAATAGTCTTCTGTACAGGTAAATGCCTATTCACATTGTTGGGGCGTCTGATATTTGCTTCCTGCAGTTTTGAAAGAATTATCATCCTACACATATATACCCTAGGATCAGCTGTAAAGCTCTGCCTCCTCCATGTACTTTATGGGAGTTATTTATCATACGTCGGCCTATGCGTCTAATTCTTTACATAAGTTTATAGCAAAACAATTAGATTTTCATAAAAACTTACCTTATTTTGTGCTCTGCCCCCATTTCCTCCCTTTCATTGACCTATTCAGGGGGTGAATAGGTTGAGTAATGGCTGGAGGTTTGTAGGTTTTTATTGTTCCATGTTACATGTTTTAAATATATGCATATGAGCTACAAACAGCTTGAGCACCACATCTAAATAAAAGCAAATGGTGTGCGGCTAAATGATGCCCCGCCTATTGGCTGAATTCACAACACACGGGCGAGATTCATTATGCCTTCTTCACCAGTTGTCTGGCTTCTCCAGCTCGGAAACCACTACGGTTGGGGAGCGGGGTGGGTAGAGATTTACAATAGACTATAGAAATAACACTCATAACAGATCAGACCTGGTCTACAAGTTCGAACTGGCAGAGTTTGTGTTGGAGTGACATTCAAATCGCCAGTCTTAATGAATTTGCCAGTCTTCTTTTGCCATCACTCTGCAGAACACATGGGTAATTAGAGTTGGATTATCGGGTGGCTTACAGGGCACACACCCCAGGGCCCACACCAATTTAGTAGTTGTTGAGGTGCAACACCCCTGCCAATACAATGGCAAGGGAGTAGTTGCCAACAGCTATAGATTCTGCCTGAGTATTCAGCCTGAGGTTAAGTATATGTGAATTGTCATCCAATTGTATTCCCCTATGTAATCTGGAGTGTGATTCGAGAGCTAGCCACCACCTGACCAGGTTAAGAAAACCCCTGGACTGGGAGGGCCTAGGTCTCTTGGAACCTAGCTCTCTTGCAGAGCACATCTTCCAGAACACACTGAGTGAAGAGAGACAGTGGGGCAGATTTACTTACCCGGTCCATTCGCGATCCAGCGGCGCGTTCTCTGCAGTGGATTCGGGTCCGGCCGGGATTCACTAAGGCAGTTCCTCCAATGTCCACCAGGTGTCGCTGCTGCACTGAAGTCCGCCGAGGCCCGCCGGAATGCACTGAAGTTCACCGGCCTATTCCTGGTGAAGGTAAGCACGAGTCCCGCGACACTTTTTTTTAAAATGCAGTGGTTTTTCCCGAATCCGTCGGGTTTTTGTCCGGCCACGCCCCAGATTTCCGTTGCGCCGAAATCCCAGGGCAATACAGGGAAAATCACCGCAAATTGGAAATATTCGGGTAACACGTCGGGAAACCGCGATTCGGGCCCTTAGCACTGACACACAGCAAAACACAGGACTCGTAGCTGCAGCATCCACAAATTGGACACAGCTACATCCCAGCCTGCATCTAATACCAGGCTGTTAAACCAATTCCTGAGGACCACTCTCCTTGACCACACCGGCAATCCGGAATCTCCAGTAATCCGGAATCTCTTCTGAAATCGTTTAGGCCGCTGCCTGCAGTTGTTCCAATAAAGAACCGTGAGTTATTTTGCACAACATTTCCTCCGTCTGTTCCCTGGATACGGCTGTATCGCCAAGGGCTCCCCATCCATTACCCAGGAACATATATTACAGACACTCAGGGGTTTCTCCAGGGAGAACCAGCACATCAGCTTCTCCCTCCATATTTCTTGCATACACCACCTGCTGGAGACCTGCCAGGCTGTAGGACAGCCCTCCGGTCCCCATACCAAGCACCGTGACACTAGCGTGCTTAGGCCGCAACCACCAGCCACTCTGGCATCCTGGGCCCCGGCTGCCTCCAGGCCCCAAGAAAAGGCTAGACTTCGATGGGGGATATTGCAGAGGGCTCCACCAGCACTAATGCCTGGGTTTAGCACATGGTGGACTGTCTCTATGAGCAATGCAGAGTGCTATTAGCACCGCAAGTTAAACACAGACATTGCTATTGGTGTCTCTGGGACTGATGCGTAGAGACACACTGTTAGGGTCACATGACTAGTGGATAGTGAGAAGGAGAAACGTGTATGTATGCAACATTCAGTGGAGGCTTACACCAGTAGGGGCCCCCACCAACCTTAATTGAGGCATTGCTGGTAATACTAAGAACTTTCGGCTACATCTCTTCTATGTTTTAATGTATTTGTACCAGAAAGCGAAAAAAATGTAAAATAAATTAGTAAAATAAAACTAAATAGAATTATGAGCAGATGTTTGTGCTAACATCTGGTGACATTGATAATTGTCATGTACGTTCCGTTGTCTCATGGGATGTAAACATCTGCTGTCCTTAAACTGGAGTCACTGCCTGTTAATTGATGTGGATGCATTCTATATTCTTATGTTGTATGAATGTAGAAACTGGATTTAGTTTTTCATGGTTGAATAACTTACTTAATGTTACTTTGCAGGTTTTCTGAAATGTCATTTAAAGCCAAGGCTGAAATATAGAAAAACCTGAAAAAAAGATATCAGATACAAAAACAAATCCAGGGCTTATGTTATGCTGGAAATATGCATCAGAAATGCCCCAGGCCCATATACTAATCATGCCCATAGACCTCTCCGTACCCAACAGATGGAAAATGAGTGTTCTTTTAGCTCCTGTAGACCTTATGTTAATCGTCAATGGGAATAGTGCGGCATACAGTTTTATCCATCCAATGAAATAGAGAAACAGCACTCGTGGAGGAAATAGACGTTTATTTACCCAAACTAAAGGTATAAATTTTTAGCCCCTTAATAGAGCTATTTTCAAGCTTGGAAAAAGCTTAATTGAGGGGCTGGAAAGTTGCACCGTTAGTTTGGGTGAATAAACGTATATTCCCTAAAGGATTGCTGTCTCATACTATTTCTTTGAAGTTTATCTACTTACCTGTGTGTTGGATATGTTGAGCCTGCTCTTTCGTGTAAACGACAGGAGTGGGCTCCCTTCAGTGGGCTGATAGCTCACTTAACCCCACCCTTAATCGGCTTTCCGCGCCACCCTTTAACCTGATAAAATCGGGTTAAAATTGGTGTGAAGACGGGGACTGGCAGGACTGAGGCTCCCTATTATATATTTAACAGGGAGCCATTCAGGAGCCAGAAGAGCCGGCTCTTTTTGTTGAGTGGAGCCCAATGATCCAGCTCACCAAGAAGAGCTGCATTTATACTTTCAAACATACCCAGCTCTGCTACATACCATTCCCGGTGCAATATAAATAGACTTTCTCCTTGTAATCGAATGACTTGAAGCATGTGATCAGTCATATGCTTGTTACATCACTTAAAGTTCTAGAGGTTTTTACATGCTGTCGGCAATATTCAGGACTGATTTTCTCCTGCACCTAGCAGGGTGTAAATCTTCTTTTTGTGCCCCTCCCAAAAAGATCTACCCACCCTCTCATCTCCAGCATTCGGATATGGATTCTCATGGCAATGCGCCACAATCCGATCGCAAACGCCAAAATCCCGGGGCAATTCGGCGCAAAACGGAGATATTTGGGAATCTCAGCGTAAGTGCGGCATTTGGACCCTTAGTAAATGAGCCACATGGGGGCAGATTTACTTACCTGGTCCATTCGCGATCCAGCGGCGCGTTCTCTGCGGTGGATTCGGGTCCAGCCGGGATTCATTAAGGTAGTTCCTCCGACGTCCACCAGGTGGCGCTGCTGCACTGAAGTTCCCTGGAACACACTGGAATACACCGAGCCGGGCTGAGTGAAGGTAAGTGCAAGCTCCGCGACACATTTTTTTAAAAAAATGCGGCGGTTTTTCCCGAATCCGTCGGGTTTTCGTTCGGCCATGCCCCCGATTTCCGTCGTGTGCATGCCAGCGCTGATGCGCCACAATCCGATCGCGTGCGCCAAAATCACGGGGCAATTCAGGGGAAATCGGCGCAAATCGGAAATATTCGGGTAACACGTCAGGAAAACGCGAATCGGGCCCTTAGTAAATGACCCCCATTGTCTTTTAGATCCTAGTCGGCAGATCCTAGTTACTGACGCTTAATTCGATTTTAATTCAATAGCAACTGATGTGCAGTACACCATTCTGACCACTACCTAGAGAATAGAGCCGTCTGCTTCCTGTCCCATTTTGTGTTTATCAGTAAACTTTTTCTTGCTTAGTGGGTTGCTGGGTGTTGGACCTCAATCAATCTGAGGCTTATTCTATGGATATCTTATTACTATGTTTAGCCTTTAAAGTGAATCTGTCACCATGAATGTCATTTATCGCTGGGGCAGGTTCCTATAGCCTATGCTATGCTGATTTTAAAATGCCTTTGTCAGCATTCTGAATCGTTTCAGTACTTTATAAAACTGTATTTCCTATTACCTGACTCCCTGAAAGCAACCTTTGCTGAGTCCTGGGGAGCGGGAGGGGGCAGCTGTATATTAGTTTTCAATCCTACACAGTGAACTACCTGTGAGATGTTGTTGAGTACAGGAAGAATACATGATGAGACAGGATGCTGCAGCTGACCCTTCTCCTCTTAGGATTCACCCCACGCTACTTTATAAAATAGGATGGAGTAATGGGGACACAAATTTTAACATCGTAAAATGGCTGTAAATTAGGAGAAGTAAGGACCGTTGCCCTGCCCATGCTTAACCATGGAAAGTACTTAAAATAATAACATAACTAAATAAAGGAAAAACCATTTAAAAATGTATTAAGTGTCATTATGTGTCAAAGAGGTTAAATGCGCTCTGGGTGTTCAGACCGAGTTATTCTCTCTGCAGTCAAAGATGTTAATGTTCCGGGAATGCAGAACTTATTCACACACTGTGGGGCACATTTACTTACCCATCCAACTGAGTTCACCTTAAGTGCATTGTCCCACGAAAATGAACTCTGCCGCGATTCACTAAGATTGTGCGCCCGATTTCCTGCATGTGTCGCTTGCCCGTTCAGGTCCGCCGGAGTTCACCTTCTTCTTCCTGGTGCATGTAAATGCATTGTCTTGCGAAACAATTTCAAAGTTAAATCCCGTGCTCAGTTCACATGTGACACAATCCCATAGCAGACCCCTGTTAAATACCTGTCGGATCTGCGCAAATCCCAAAAACAGTGAACTGTAAAACGAAAATCCATCATTTTTCATTTTAACAAACATTAGGAGGTCCAAGTTTACTGTAGAATGGCAGATCCTGTTTTCGATGTGGTGTTGCTGAACGTGCCGCTCTGACAGCACCTTAGCAGGACAGCACATGCAAGGTATAAAGGGTAAAGTGCTGCTAGTCACTAGTTCTACTCAACCAGGGTCTTCTGGAATTCTACAATTAGGAGGTAGAGTGTAAATGCCCAAAATTTGAACACACTGCATGCTCTTTAAGCAGCAGCTCCAGCAGTCTGTATATTTAGGCAGGAACCTTTACTCCACCAAGTTAAGCACATGCGCAATACACAAGAAGGGTGCATCAACTTGGCTCCACCCAAAGCTGATACAAGGTTCTGGCTGTTGTTGCACACCACCTTGCTCGGCTTGAGGTTCTGCAGCAGCAACCACTCATCTGTCTGTTCATTTGTGGTCTTTCACCCATACAGATGAATTTTGCCATGACCTGCTGACAAATCCCTGTGGCTTTGTTAAAAGTGGTGCAATAATTGTTGTGCTAATGAGAAAGCTGGAGAGAGGGAAGTGGAATAGAAAAAAGCAACTTGAGATGTGACATCACTTCTTGTGCTTACTGGTCCATGTGTCAGTTGTGAAGTGGACCTTGTCATTAATGGCATTGCTCCAATTAAAGGGGTTGTCCGAGACATATATAAAAAGAGATAGGTGGCCGGGGGGAGCTGCCTAAAAATATAAACCTGTACTTACTTCCTCAGTGATTCCTGGTGTCCCACATCGCCATCTCTCCAGGCCATGTACCTGCATGCACGGCACAGAGAGACAACTGCACCGGTAGAGGTAAGTACAGGCAGTCTTCAGTAGGTTGGCATCCGGCAACTAAAACACAAATCTAGGGGGTGCAGTTCTCACCAAACATGGAGACTACAGATGTGTCTTGCCTCTTTGCTCTTTCCACTTTGGTTGATCATGTCCAGATATGGGATGTTTAGCAGCTTTTCAGGACAATACTGTTAAGTGATATTGTGTCACATAGTAATATGCATACCTATCTATTTGTTTGAGACAGTTTCACATCTTCATATTATGGGACACATGTTCTTCATAGTATTTTATCATGTGATTTGTGAGGCACCACACCTTCGGAAACCTTTCTTCCATTTCAAGTCAGCCACAGGGTCCTCCATTTTTTGTGCTCTAATTCTCCCTTTGTCATGATGGCTTTTTCAGGAACTCTACAGGTCAATGAGAGTCACTGACTATTGACAAAAATTAAAGGTAAGAAAACGCCTAATTACTACCATCTATCTTATAGATGGTGTTACAACGCTACTCCACAGGGTCTTCTAACAATAAAATTGTATTGTACTGCTTTTTATAGAAAGTTGGAGTCTTTACCTGAATTTGACATCTGAACTTGTCTCTGATCTAAGTTCCTCTTGTAGATCACAATTTACTAATTGGCCCCTTTTTCAAAGAATTTTCCATTTAAAAATTGTCAATTTTCCACGAATGAATAATAAAATGACTGAAAGCCTTATAAATGACATATTGCGAGGACTCAAGCACGTAGCAAGTCTTCTTCTCAAGTCTGATCAATACATTCAATTAATTAAAAGTTGAAAACTTCCTGAAAGTTCACACGGAGCATCTGAGCCCAGAATCCATGCAGCTTATAACAGTACAGACATCATCTCAGAGGTTGATCTCTCTTCATGCTGTGTCAATTTTTTAGTTAATTTGATGAATGATTTCTTTCTACAAAACGGGAACAAATCACCTTTCACTAATGCAGTGCTCTGTACATCTTCTAATTTGTGTTCTGCTGGTTCCGGCTAATAGGATAATCCATTTATGTCAATAAACATTTAATGAGTGTATAAAACATTCCCTTTCTTAGCAGAAACTATGTATGCGTCAATTTATTTTAATTATTAAAACTAGCAAATCCATCACCTGCATCACCTTCTTCAAGATTGGCTTCAAGGTGTCAAACAGGAACATATGCTGGTATATTAGAGTAGTGTATAGGGCAACGCAACACCTACTGTAGATTGTAAGTGTACTAGAAGTCAACTAGTGAAGAAATGTAATATCTTTGTCTGTTCTTGTCTGACTGTTATGCCTATTTAGCCCATGATAAAGGATTGTCTATTTTCACCATGTTGCTAGCTTATATGATTTAATAAAAATTAACTTCCTATTATTTTCCACGGCACTGTAACCACCATTAGTAATGAGCTGACCAGATAAAATTTGGGATCGGCCAAACTGTTCAGATCCAGCTTCGGTACCAGTAACACCCCTGATCAGTGTTAACTGTTTAAATGCTGCTGGCAAAGTCACCAGTGGCATTTAAACTACTTCAGCCGCTGCGCATACCAGCACTAAGATTCCGTCAGTGCTGCGCACCACCATTTTGGGGATTGTTTTGGGCATTTCGGGGATGATCCTACCCAAATGGTGGCACTGGGGTCAGTGCCGGTGAGCCAGAGCCATTTAAATTCCAGCATTTAAAGAGTTAATGCCCCCAATATTGGTGCCAGAACGGATCACAGGCATTAACTGCTGTGGGAAGTTAAAGGGAACGTGTCATTGATATTGGCCAAAAAAAACAATATCAGTATATTGTCAAGTGGCGGGAAACAGCTTCTTGATCATGTTTCTTGTATGGCTCAGCTTGGTGGTATCATCCAGAAAATCAACTTTGAAACAAAATGTTAACCAGAGGTATACCATCAGGGAGGCAGAGATTTTGAGACTGAAGTCAAGCTCTGCCTTCCTCTGAATGCCTCCTCCCCTGTGATTGACATAATGGGGGTCATTTACTAAGGGCCCGATTCGCGTATTCCCGACGTGTTACCCGAATATTTCCGATTTGCGCCGATTGTACCTGAATTGCCCCGGGATTGTGGCGCATGCGATCGGATTGTGGCGCATCGGCGCCGGCATGCGCGCGACGGAAATTGGGGGGCGTGGCCGAACGAAAACCCGACGTATTCGGAAAAACCGCCGCATTTAAAAACCGAAAAAGTGTCGCTTGGGGACCGCTTACCTTCACCTGGTCCGAGGTGGTGCATTCCGGCGCGATGAGATGACTTTCAGCGCAGCAGCGCCACCTGGTGGACGGCGGAGGAACTACCTTCTTAAATCGTCCCGGCCGGACCCTAATCCAGAGCAGAGAACGCGCCGCTGGATCGCGAATGGGCCGGGTAAGTAAATTTGCCCCAATGTGCCGCACTTCAGTAGATCTAGTGAAAGATGTACCTTGACGCAGGACCATCGAGAATAGTTGAGGGGGCGTTCTGAGGCAGGGAAAGCTTGACTTCAGTGCTAAAATATCTACCTCCTTGACTTCATAAAACTAATTTACATTTCACTTAAAAGTTGATTTTCTGGATGATGCCACCACACCAGGCCATGAAAGAAACATCATCTAGAAGGTGCTCAGCTTGACAACATACTGATAGTGGTCTATTAGTCAAATTTCTGATGACAGTTTCCCTTTATGCCAAACCTGTGGAGACCCGAACCCGCAAAGTTTAGGATGACCCTGAACTTTCTGGTTCGGGTCCGCCCCACACTTATTTCCATAAGTTATACTACTATTCTCACCAAGGGACTTCTATTTGGAGGTTTTTGAGCTGTCAGATCCTCCAGCTTCCTTCTTAAAAAAATAAGAGACAGTAAAATAATGTTGGACAGATTTAGGAACCTCCAAATCACTACTCTCCTCTGTCTTTCACTTTTTTATTTCGATGGTAATTTCCTTTAAATGTTAAGTTGAACCTGGCCGCATCTGTAAGAAGGCACCAGTTAATCATAAACTGCATAGGCAGAGACGCTTTACTCATTTTGCATTGCGGCCAAAACCTTCACGTTATGCAAATGGGGGAAAATTATTGCAAGCCCCAAGCCAATATTCCCTGGTCCGTTCGTCATTTTCGTACACTTACACAGGAATACATTTTACAAAATTCCAAATATGTTCTTGCCTTACTCCACATCAATCCAAATCATCCCTGTAAGAAATCGGTATCCTCTTATATTAGACCCCGACACATTTGCTTAACGGGTAAAATAAAGTGGCTTGTCGTCTTGGCCACATTTGCTTCATTCAGAATGTAATTGGTGATTATTGTTCCTATTTATTAATTCCAGCCAAGTAATTTACCGCATTCCCTCACAAGAGCCGGATCAAAGAACGGAAGTGTGGAATGAATATCACATTTTTGCAAATAATGTCATTAACATAATCATAACATGAAAACCGAAGAAATCTGAACAAGCTATTATTGGATTGAGATGTAGACAGTAACATACATGGACTTTTAAAGAAGAACCTGTCATGCAAAATAACCCCCCTAAACTAAATATATTTCATAAACTGCCATTAGAAGCATTGCCTCTATCCCTTCATTTGTCCCTCTACATGCCTGTAAACCTAAGCAATGAGGTCCTAAAGTGTAGCAAATGACCTGTGAAATGTCCAATGAAGCATTAACATATTCAGTCTGTCCACTCTATTCATAGTGGGAGGCACAGCCACAAACCCGCCAGTGCAGACTGACAGCCTGTTACTGATGTGAGGCTGTATAATGTGTGCTTCCTGTGCTGGTGGCCACGCCCCTGCAGCCTGTGTGTGCATGTGTGTGTGTTAGGAGAGCATACAGCCAGCTCCAGTGCAGCCATGTTACGCGACATGTCAGATTCCATGGTGTCTTGATGTCTGTGTCTCTCACCTGATATAGGAGGGATGCCGCATGTCCAGCAATGCAGCAGCACACTAGCCTATAGCTTTAACTATATCATTACACACAGACATGAGCAGGGGGAGGAGAGGGAGGGGTAACAGGAGTGACATCACGCCCTCTGACCGATGGTCCCAGCCTCATTTACATTGATAAAGAATAGATGATTTTACAATGAATAATGTATAAATACTAGATAAGGCTGGGATGGGATCCTGTGAGCTGGCTCCAACAGGTAGTAGTGACAGGACTATGACACAAACCTGATGACGGTTGTCCTTTAAGTTGGGAGACATTACTTAAAAAGGGACCCTAAGGCTCATTCACACACTGCAACCCGATTAGTGTTGGTAAAATCGGATCTTTTAAAAAAATTGAAATGCAATTTAAGGCATGGGGGAGGAGTTTTTCTTCTGATCGAGTGGTGCGTGTGAACCTGAAGCACATGAGATTGGGAACTATATTGTGTTTACTAGAATTGGTACACATTGGGGGTCATTACTAGGGCCCCCGTTTGCGTTTTCTCCTTCACGTGTTACCTTACGAAATTAACCGGCATATTGTCCTGCGCCGATGTTCCCCTGAATTGCCCCGGGATGTTGGCGCACAGAGAAGTCACAGGAGAAGGGGACAAGAGAGGGACACAAGGAGAGAGAAATGGGGGGATGAGGATTCGCCAGTGCAAGCAACCGGCGACGACGGGCTATGGGGATTAAGGGGGAGAGGACGAGAACAAGGGGAACAGGGTGTAGAGAGGATATAGAAAGATAGGACGGTGGGAGCGGGGACAGGGAAATGTAGGGTGGCAAATAGGCAGATGGGGAAGATGGGGCAGGGTGAGGTGTGTGGGGCTGTAAAAGAAACTGGGGAGTAAGGGCAGGGGGGAGGAAAGAGAGAGGCTTGGGAAGAGGTGTAAGGACAGGCGTTCAGCCGTCGGGGGGGAAGGAGGTCAAAGTGGGGAGGGAGGAGGAGAAAAAGCTGTGTGGTGGGACGAGGATGGGGCTTCCAAGAGTAAGGGTAGGAAGCCACGGGAAAGGGTGGAAGGTGGGTGAAAGAGGGGACCGAAAGAGGGTAACGGGAAGAGAGGACACACAGTGGTGAATTACGAGGGTGGAGGCAGAAACCGTCAGAGAATAAGGAGAGTTAAATGGATAGGCATGCGAGGTGGAAAGGGAGGATAGAACAGAAGGAAGTGAGGGGATAGGGGCCTGTCAGAGGCTCTCGGATTGTGGCGCATCAGCGCACGGCATGCCCCGGCTTAGGTGTATTCCAGGGCGTGTCCAATGTGCTTCAGCGCAGTGAACTACTATAATCCGGTCTGACCCGAACGTCACCGCAAGAGAACGCCGCCGCGTGGATCGACGAATGCGGACCGGTGTAGTAAATCTGCCCATTGTGCTCATTCCCAATCCCAAAACTACTGTGTAAACGCCGAAAAACCGACCAGTGATGATTGATACTGTTGAATTGACTCTTAAATAATTAAATAATTACTGATATTTATATAAGCGCAACACAGCTTGCACCAGCGCTGCACAGAGCTTTTGCCTAAATCTGGCCTCCTGTCCCCAATGCGTGCTCCCATGTAACCAACCCACCTGTATGCTTTGAGTGTGGAGGAAACCGAGACCGAGGATGAACTCACGCGCAAATACGAGAGCACACCATACAAAACTCGTTTGCAGATGTCCCAGTCAACATTTGCAAAAGATTTGTATGTCTCTCCATGTTCACGCGTGATGTGGGGGGGGGAAAGGGGTCGGCACGGCTGGGAGTGGGCGACGTGGGGCGTTTTACTTGTCCCCCAGCCGCCGGCGCACTTGCTGCTGCTGGCGACTTTTTCATATGCGGAAACCTCTTGATGTAGCCATGTCCTCGCGAAAATGCAGCGTGCGGTGCTATCAGTAACTTCGGCACAAAGCACCCCACTGTATCTATGTTACACTTTTTATACCACTAATGTATTTGGGGGTTGATGCCTCTGTTTGTACATATTTATAAGAATCCCTGCTTGAACCTTGCGGTTTTTGCTCACTCATAGCTACTAGTGGAAAATTGCGTTGCAGCCATCGAGCCACTAGATGAGACATGGGATGTAAGGCATACAGCTAGCACACGTATCCCTTATACAATTTCGTGTGCACTGAGGGCTTAAATGGGATGTTCTCCTTTGCAGCAAATAAATAGTTAAATTGTTTGTATAGCTGCAAGTTATACACTTTTCCAACCTACTTCTGTATCAATTCCTCATGTTTTCTAAAGATCTCTGCCATTGCCTTTCATCTATCCTGTGGAAGAAATCTGACCATGGAGTCACACTGGGTGCCTGCTCATGAGTAGCTCATCAGAGCGTGTGTGATTATAACGAGCTGTGCCACTGCTGGTGCACCATGCGTCAGATTTCTATATACAGTAGGAACGTGAGAACAGCTTTCTATAGAATGTACAGCCAAGCCAGAGTCTATAAAACGTTGAGATTGATTTTATAGAAAGATATATTGGAAATGTTTCATATTTATCATCTAAACAATAACATAATTTGCAACATGGGAACACCCCTGTCCCTACTGTTTTTTTTTTTCTTCGCTATGGACTTTTTTTTATAAAGAGACAGATAGCAGATATACAGAGCACGTTCTTGAATGGTCTCCACTGCCATGGTAAAGACCCACATGGGTCTCTTCTGTAAATACAGCGCTGATTCTCTTGAGAAAACATCAATTTTTTGAAATAACTCCAAAAAATATGGATGTCAGATTTTGTCTACAGACACAGTGCCGATTTTCCAGCGAGTGAATTCCTTAGATGCCTACTCTGCTCTATTCCCACAAATAGACATCTTACATCTAACCACATCGGAAGCTTGGGTACATGCTACAGATGCCGATTGTCAGTGTTTACCTGGACACATAGATTCGTGTGATTACTTTCTATGAGATTTTACATCATCTGGGAATCCCAAGACACAGCTTGAAACATAGCGTATACATGCTATCCGCAACCTGATACACTTGGTATATAGAGTAGCGATACACTGGTTTAGGCTTTGATTCACGTGGGCTGGCATTGTTTTACTATGAGTTCAGTATGTTTTGAGCTGACTGCCCATCTTCTGCTTAGTACTGATTAAGAGATTTAAAAAAAAATTGCAAAAAACTCTAGGAATTCATTCTCCTAAATGAGAGATCACAGAAAGCATAGTCTCCCCTCACCTCCGCTGATGGCTTCTACTGTAGCCTGAGACCCATAGGCAACCAGTTTATGGTGAAACTTACGGCCTAACGAGCTAGCCAGGGCTGGCACTCCTCTTGGCACCCGGTCTGTCTCTCCAGCACAGAGCTACCGGACAGAGAACTGAAGCCTCCTTTGTCGTCCTTATGTGCGTCACAGACCACACACACGCCTGACGGTGTTGGAACAGTTGGTTTGGCATTAGCTCCTTTCCAGTGGACCTATGATTCTTCTTGCTACAGGGGATTATAATAAAAATAGAATAATACAATTTCACCTCCTTCGTTCTACTGCCGTGAGATCCCCGGAGGGACCAATACGATTGAAGGATGTGATACAGCACTTGTTGCCTCTAGATGGCGCATTATGACAGTGGTATTAGATGTAAATACAAAAGCGTTGGGGGTTCAATAATGCCTTCTGACTTCCAGAGATTGGAAAGCGTTTCTTGATCACCACAACTTTCGTGCTGTCTTCTACGAAGCACAGCACAATTTAAGTAAACAAACACAGTGCGTACATAACTACAAGTGACTAATACACAGGTGCTATATTTAAAGTCCACACACAGTTTTGGCACACGTCTGAAGTAGTTGCCCCCATTTAAGGGGTTTTCCCACTAATCAAGTAAGACCCTTCCACAGAATGGTGCTACGCTCTGACTGGGACTCAGTGCTGAACGTCGACTTTGACCCATCTACGTGGGTCTCACCCTGGCACGTTGTGCAAGCCGATAGAGTGGACAAGTTTCGTGTCGAATCTCTTATTCTTCACCCCCCAGATCACAAACATTAGGGCGTCTCTGACGGTCCACATCACCACAGTTGAATCCCTTGTCGCTTTGGGGAGTAATGAGCAGGCGGCTGTGCATGGCACCGTTCGCCTCCATACATCTCAATGGAGCCGATGAAATTGCGAGCGTGGCTCTCCGCAATCTCCGTCAGCTCCATAGAGATGAACCCTTTGTTCCATAAAAACATATTTTTATATTTACAACGAGGTCTTACTCGATTTTGGTTGATTTCTATGATTTTGCATTTTTAACAAACCCTGAACAAAACTAATTTGTATACAAAGACCTCGTATAGATAAAATCATTGTCTAGATCAGTGAGAGTTCACCAGGGGGTTATTATACCAACTTCAAGACAATGAATTGACCTCATTATTCCATAGTGAATTAGAAATTGGTTTCGCCGGAGAAATCAGCAGGCCACATACCACCAATCGAAGAAATGAACCATTGTTTCAAGATTCATAAAACAAAACAATCATTCATTACATATTGGAAATAAAATATAGTTGCAATTCTCTCAACACTCGTTTCTGGAATGCAATGTTGATTATGGTTCTGGCAACCTATGGAGACCAATTAACACACTTCAAATCTAAATACAGGCGGTCTCCTATTAAGACACTCGCACTTACATACACCCTATTTACAAACGGACCTACTGGATTTTGCTATTTATTGCTACTGTTAGATCCTAGTGCTACATGATCAGCCTATAACAGTTCACAGGTTCTGGTAATGAAGCTTTATGTTAATCCTGAGTTCTTATGAGGGACCCCACAATTTTCAAAATCAACAATTATGATCACACGAGACCAAAAAGTTCTGGCCTGGGATTACCAATGATTGAAAAGTCATACCGTTCGCCTTACATACCAATTCAACTTAAGAACAAACTTCAGACCCTACTTGTATTAAACCGGGACTGCCTGTATTGCGCACATCCTCCAGTTTGATCTACATTGGAGGCATACAAATGGTCAAAGACAGTCTCAGAACACAAAGCTGACCAGATGCAATTGGTCATAGAAGCAAGTTTTTTAACAAGTTGTGTGAAATGAACCCTCTTTGTCATATGTACACACCATGTTGACCCAGGAAGTGCAAATACAACACCTTTAGATACTATAGTCCCATAAAATTCCCACAGAGTGACTATCTCCTCCCTGTCCTAGCACAGCTTATACGCATCCACTATAGTCCAGTAAGTGGTTTCGACAAGAAGAAGCTGTGATCTTAGTGTTGTGCTTGTTAATGGATTTGACTGATTATCAACAACAGAGCATTCTTTTACACCAGTGAAGGTGAGCTGTAAAGTCTCTAAGCATGACTCCCGACTTGGCAAGAAACAAATATTTTTGTTGGTCACCGACACTTGTTACAATGGCACAGAGACCACTAAAGGCTGCTTAATTCATCCCCAAAGAATTTCAAAAACAATTCCTCACACTGCGCATGCTCCGCAGCATATTTTGGCACGTAGAACTGTAATGATGTAGATATATCTGAGTTAATAGGTACCATGGTGGACTCCTACGTCCTGGGGTCAAAACGCCACTGAGTAGCGCTGATGTCTTTGTTATGGACCTAACATAATCAAATAGTTCGTGACCATCTTTAGTAAAAGGTGGAATGGAATAAACTTCTTATAGGCAAAGGTACTAACAAACTATTCATTGGATAAGTCACAAGATGTGATTGAAACGGTGTGTGAACACCCTCCACTTTCCACGTGACTAAGTGCATGAGATTACCTAGTGATGGGCATGGTCAGTGCTATTGGTCAACTCTCCATGCAATGCACAACGTCCAGAGTAGGGGTTCTCCATCTAGAGACAGTACTGGAGTGGGATTATACTTTGTCCATGTTCTCATCATAGTGTCGTAATAATATTTTGGCAGCGAAAACCCTTCAAGGGACGACACAGATAGATTCTCTATTCTCTATATATTTATAACTATCTTAGGCTGTATTAGTCAGACAGGAATTCACTTTTGTCATGCATATGGTCACTTGACCAACTTCTTCAGTGAGGTAACTTGAAGCTGCATGGGCCACAGTGAAAGTCTGTCGTGCCAGCGTCCCGACAATAATGATATGGATTTAAGTACTAGTATCTCATATGGGAAAGTGACCACCTAATGGGCCACCTAAGCCTCTTATTCCCCGGTTGCGACCAGTCACACAAAATATGGTGACTCCCCGCTTCACAGTCACCAACCCTTGCACGTTCTTGCATTGTGCCCATTGTCAATTAATGGAACTGACTGCATCAACCCTAATGAATGGCCACACACAACAATATACAAGTTATGGTATTTAGCGTTAAGACCTGTCTCCCTGCATCCATAGTCTGTTCTGTGGAAAACCATTCACTAGCCATAGCTCCATGTCCCTTTTGCAAATCCTCTAAACGTCTCTAACCATGATGTGTATTTATTGTAATTTATGGGCACACTAATCCTCAGTGTTCTGTTAAGTGAAAATCGGTGTGTAAGTATGGGGGGCAGTGGTATTAGGTAGTTGCCAATAGACATCTAGTTCTGCACAGCTTTTTTTTTACTATGTAAAGTGAAGACCTACTGCTTCTTTAACTCATCAGCCAGAGGATCCGTCCATAGTATGACTGCAGAGCGGGTCATGTGATCTCTGATCTTTCGTCCATGTATAATCACCAGTTCCAGACACCATTTTCTTGTATTTATGATAACTATCACAAGGTCCTGAGCCGGGTGATTGTTCATGGACCAATAGAAGATCAAATGAACCTCCATCTACGGGGTGGGGGGCCATTTATGGACAGGAATGTCCGGCTGCTGAGTAAAAGAGGCGTAACTAGGAGGAGACGATGGCCCCCTAAGCAGGACGACTGCCATGGGGCCCCCCTTCCCACTTAAAAAAATAGCTATTAGTATACTCACACATGCAGTTCCATCACGATATAAATACACTCATGTGCACTGCACAGCAATATACATACAGTGCCATAGACAACATACTCACATACAGGGTATACAGACAACCATATACACCATCACAGTAGCTTATATACACTCACCGGCCACTTTACTTAGGTACACCATGCTTGTAACGGGTTTTGCCTTCAGAACTGCCCAATCTTCGTGCAAAGATTCAACAAGTGGCAGGAGAATTCCTCAGAGATTTTGGTCATATTGACATGATGGCCATCACACAGTTGCCGCAGATTTGGTCGGCGCACATCCATCATGCGAATCTCCCGTTCCACCACATCCCAAAGATTCCTATTAGGCATGAGATCTGGTGTGACTGTGGAGGCACACTGAGTTACAGTGAACCATTTCGTCATGTTAAAAACCAGTCTGAGATGATTCCCGCTTTATGACATGCGCGCATTTCCTGCGGGTGAAAGTAGCCACAGATGTTGGCGTACATTGTGAATCAAACGGGATGGTACATGGGCAGCAACCAATACTCAGGTAGGCTGTGTGGCGTTGCAACATGCTCAATTGGTACCAAGGGGGGCGCCCAAAGAGTTCCAAGAACATATTTCCCCACACCATGGGGGAGGGGGGGGACACCACCACCACCAGGCTGAAACCGTTGATACAAGGCAGGATGAATCCATGACCTTTCATGTTGTTGACGCCAATTCTGCACCTACCATCCGAATGTCGCAGCAGAAATCGAGACTCAACTCAGACGGCAACGTTTTTTCAATCTTCTACTGTCCAATTTCGACGAGCTTGTCCAAATTGTAAGCCTCAGTTTCCCTGTTCTTAGCGGAAAGGAGTGCACCCCAGTAACGTCTTTCTGCTGCTGGTAGCCCATCTGCCCCTCAAATCTCGACGGACTGGCGTGCCAGAGATGCTCTTCTACCAACACTGCTTAGCAACGGGTGCAATTTGCGTCCACCGTTGCCCTTTCTCATCATCGAAACCAGTCGTGCCCATTCTCCTCTCGACTTCTGCATCAACAAGGCATTCTCCGCCTCCAGACCTGCACGCTCACTGGATGTTTTTTTTAATAAGAGACAGTAAAATATGTTGGACAGATTTAGGAACCTCCAAATCACTACTCTCCTCTGTCTTTCACTTTTTTATTTCGATGGTAATTTCCTTTAAATGTTAAGTTGAACCTGGCCGCATCTGTAAGAAGGCACCAGTTAATCATAAACTGCATAAGGCAGAGACGCTTTTACTCATTTTGCATTGCGGTCCAAAACCTTCACGTTATGCAAATGGCAGGGAGAAATTATTGCAAGCCCCAAGGCCAAATATTCCCCTGGTCCGTTCTAGCATTTTCGTACACTTACACAGGAATACATTTTACAAATTCCAAATATGTTCTTGCCTTACTCCAGCATCAATCCAAATCATCCATGTAAGAAATCGGTAATCCTCTTATATTAGATACCCGACACATTTGCTTAACGGGTAAAATAAAGTGTGCTTGTCGTCTTGGTCACATTTGCTTCATTCAGAATGTAATTGGTGATTATTGTTCCTATTTATTAATTCCAGCCAAGTAATTGTACCGCTATCCCTCACAAAGAGCCGGATCAAAGAACGGAAGTGTGGATGAATATCAAGCAGTTTGCAAATAATGTCATTAACATAATCATAACATGAAAACCGAAGAAATCTGAACAAGCTATTAGTTACTATGGAGATGTAGACAAGTAACATACATGGATATATTTAAAGAGAACCTGTCATGCAAAATAACCCCCCTAAACTAAATATATTTTCATAAACTGCCATAGAAGCATTGCCTCTATCCTTCATTGTCCCTCTACATGCCTGTAAACCTAAGCAATGAGGTCCTAAAGTGTATGCAAATGACCGTTGAATGTCCAATGAAGCATTAGCATATTCAAGCTGTCCACTCTATTCATGAGTGGGAGGCACAGCCACACCCCCAGTGCATGACTGACAGCCTGTATAATGTTGTGAGGCTGTATAATGATGTGCTTCCTGGTGCTGGTGGCCACGCCCCCTGCAGCCTGTGTGTGCATGTGTGTGTGTTTAGGAGAGATACAGCAGCTCCAGGATGCAGCCATGTTACAGCAGAACATGTCAGATTCATGTGTAGCTGATGTCTGTGTCTCTCACCTGTATATTAGGAGGATGCAGCATGTCAGCAGATGCAGCACACACACTAGCCATGCTTTACTATACATTACACACAGACATGAGCAGGGGGAGGAGAAGGGAGGGGTAACAGGAGTGACATCACTGCCTCTGACCATGTGACCAGCCTCATTTACATGATAAAGAAAAGATGATTTTACAATGATTAATGTATGAAATAACTAGATAAAGGCTGGGATGGGATCCTTGTGAGCTGCTCCAACAGGTAGTAGTGACAGGACAAGTGACACAGACCTGATGACAGGTGTCCTTTAAGTTGGGAGACATTTACTTAAAAAGGGACCCTAAGGCTGCATTCACACACTGCACCCGATTAGTGTTTGGTAAAATAATGGATCTTTTAAAAAAAATTGAAATGCAATTTAAAGGCATGGGGGAGGAGTTTCTTCTGATCGAGTGTGCGTGTGAACTGAAGCACTTGAGATTGGGAACTAGATTGTGTTACTAAGGGCCCGATTTGCGTTTTCCCGACGTGTTACCCGAATATTTCCGATTTGCGCCGATTTCCCCTGAATTGCCCCGGGATTTTGGCGCACGCGATCGGATTGTGGCGCATCAGCGCCGGCATGCCCGGCTTGGTGTATTCCAGGGCGTTCCAATGTTCTTCAGCGCAGGAACTACCTTAATAAATCCCGGTCTGACCCGAATCCACCGCAGAGAACGCGCCGCTGGATCGCGAATGGGCCGGGTAAGTAAATCTGCCCCATTGTGCTCATTCCCAATCCCAAAAACATTACTGTGTAAACGCAAAAACCGACCCAGTGAAGTTGATACCTGCTTGAATTGCTCTTAAATAAATTAAATAATTCTATATTTATATAGCGCACACAGATTACGCAGCGCTGCACAGAGCTTTTGCTAAATTGGTCCCTGTCCCCAATGGTGCTCCCAATGTAAACAACCCACCTGTATGCTTTTGAAGTGTGGGAGGAAACCGGAGGACCGAGAGGAAACTCACGCAAATACGAAGAGAACATACAAACTCTTTGCAGATGTCCCAGGTCAACATTTGCAAAGATTTTGTATGTTCTCTCCATGTTCACGCCAGTGGGGGGGGGTGGCACGGCTGGGAGTGGGCCGACGTGGGGCGTTACTGTCCCCGCGCCGGCGCACTTGCTGCTGCTGGCGACTTTTCATATGCGGAAACCTCTTGATGTATGCCGCTGCGAAAATGCAGCGGCGGGGCTATCATACGTCGGCACACAAGATACCCCACTGTATCTATGTTACACTTTTTTAACCACTAATGTATTTGGGGTGATGCCTCTTTTGTACATATTTATAAGATCCCTGCTTGAACCTTGCGGTTTTGCTCACTCATGGCTCTGTGGAAAATATGGTTGCAGCCATGAGCCCATAGAGAGACATGGAGATGTAGGCATACAGCTAGCACACGTATCCATTATACAATTCGTGTGACTGAGGCTTAAAGGAGTGTTCTCATTTCAGCAAATAAATATTATTGTTTGTATAGTGCAAGTTATACACTTTTCCAACCTACTTTCTGTATCAATTCCTCACTGTTTTCTAGATCTCTGCTTGCTTTCATTCTATCCTGTGGATAGAAATCTGACCATGGTCACACAGGTGCACGGCTCATTAGTAGCTCATCAGAGCTGTGGGATATAACGAGCCGTGCACCTGTGTGACCATGGACAGATTTCTATATACTGGACGTAAACAAGCTTTCTATAGAATGACAGCAAGCAGAGATCTAGAAAACTGTGAGGAATTGATATAGAAAGTATATTGGAAAATTGTTTCATTTTTCATCATCTAAACAATAACATTAATTTGCCAAAATGGGAACACCCCTGTCATACTGTTTTTTTCATTGCTATGGACTTTTTTTTATAAAGAGACAGATACGAGATATACAGAGCAAGTTCTTGAATGGTCTCGCTGCATGTAATAGAAACCACAGGGGTCTCTTCTGTAAATACATGCCTGCATCTCTTGAAGAACAATCATATTTTTTATGAAATAGACTCCAAAAAATATGGAGTCAATTTTGTCTACAGAAAACCAAGTGCAGTTTTCAGCGAGTGAATTCCTTAGCTACTCCCTTAGCAGCTATCCCCACAAATAGAACATCTTACATCTACCACATCGGAAGCTGGGATACATGCTAGCAGATGCCGATTGTCAGTGTTTTACTGGACACATAGATTCTAGTGATTACTTTCTATGAGATTTTACATCATCTGGAAATCCCCTAGACCAGCTGGAAACATAGCGTTACATGCTATCCGCAACCTGATACACTATGTATATATGTAGGATACACTGGCTTTAGGCTTTGATTCACTTGGCTGGCATTGTTTTACTATGGTTCAGTATGTTTTGAGATTACTGCCCTCTTCTGCTTATACTGATTAAGGATAAAAAAAATTGCAAAAACTCTAGAGAATTCATTCTCTAAATGAGAGATCACAGAAAGCATAGTCTCCACCGCTGATGGCTTCTACTGTAGCCTGAGACCCCATAGGACCAGTTATGGTGAACTTACGGCACGAGTACCAGGGGTGGCACTCCCTCTTGGCACCCAGGCTGTCTCTCCAGCACAGAGTTCACCGGACAGAACTGAAGTCCTCCTTATGTCGTCACAGACCACCCATGACAGGTGGTGTGGACACAGTTGGTTTGGCATTTTAGCTCCTTCTCCAGGGCCTATGATTCTTCTTGCTCAGGGGGTTATAATAATAATACAAATTTCTCCTCCTTCTTTCTACTGCATTGGTATCCCCGGAGGCCAATACGATTGAAGGATGTGATACAGCACTTGTTGCTCTAGATGGCCATTATACAGTGGTATTAGATGTAATACAAAAGGTTGGGTCAATATCAATGCTTTGCTTCCAGAAGATTGGAAAAGGTTTCTTGATCACCACAACTTTCCGTGGCTTGTCTTCTACTGAAGCACAGCACAATTTAAGTAAACAAACCACAGTGCTACATAAACTACAAGTTGACTATACACAGGGCTATATTTAAAGTCCACACAGTTTTTGGCACAACGTCTGAACGTGCCCCCATTTAAAGGGGTTTTCCCACTAATCAAGTTAGACCCTTTCCACAGAATGGTGCCTAACTTGCTGATCTGTGGGGTCTCAGTGATGAGACCCCCACAGATCACAAAAAACTAGGGGTCTGACGGGGTCCCACATACCACAGTTGGATCCCTTGTCACTTTGGGAGAGTAATGGAGCAGGCGGCTGTGCATGACCGTTCTGCTCCATACATCTCAATGGAGCCGATGGAAATTGCAGAGCGTGGCTCTCCGCAATCTCCCTCAGCTCCATAGAGATGAATCCCTTTTGTTCCATAAAAAACTATTTTTTTATATTTAAAAAAGAAGGTCTTGAAGGTGATTTTGTTGATTTTCTATGATTTTGATTTTTAACAAACCCTAACAAACTAATTTGTATAAAAGGACCTCTATATATAAAATCATTGTTCTAGATCAGTGAGGGTTCTAGAGGGGGTTATATACCAACTTTCAAGACAATTGAATTGACATCAATTATGTCCATAGTGAATTAGAAAATTGGTTTCGCCGGAAAATCAGCAGCCACATACCAAATCGATAAATGAACCAATTGTTTCAAGTATAAACAAAACATATCATTCATTACATTTAGGAAATAAAATAATTTGATTCTCTAACACTCGGTTCTGGAATGAATGGTATTATGGTCTGGCAACCTATGGGAGACCATTACCAGCTGCAAATCTAAATACAGGCGGTCTCCTACTTAAGAACACTCGACTTACATACGACCCCTAGTTACAAACGGACCTCTGGATATTGGTAATTTATTGTACTTTAGTCCTAGGCTACAATGATCAGCTATAACAGATATCACAGGTGTCTGTAATGAAGCCTTAGTGTTAATATTGATTCTTATGACAACCCAACATTTTCAAAATCCAATTGTCACAGAGACCAAAAAAGTTCTGTCTGGGATTACAATGATAAAATATACAGTTCAGCCTTACATACAAATTCAACTTAAGAACAAACCTGCAGACCCTATCTTGTATGTAACCCGGGGACTGCCTGTATTGGCACATCCTCCATTTTGATCTACATTGGAGAGCTACAATGGTCAAGACAGTCTCAGAACACATAGAGCTGACAGATTTGGTCATAGAAGCAAGTTTTTAACAAGTTGGTGTAAATGAACCCTCTTTGTCCATATGTAGACACCTGTTGACCAGGAGTGCAAATACAACACCTTTAGATCTATTAGTCCCATAAAATTCCACAGATGACTATCTCCTCCTGTCCTATCACAGCTTTATAGCATCCACTAAGTCCCAGTAAGTGGTCGGACAAGAAGAAGCTGTGATCTTAGTGTTTGTCTTGTAATGGATGCTGATTATCAGACACAGAGCATTCTTTTACCCAGTGAAGTGAGCTGTAAAGTCTTAGCATGACTCCCAGACTTGGCAAGAAACAAATATTTTTGTTGTCACAGACACTTGGTTACAATGGCCAGAGGACACTAAAGGCTGCTTAATTCATCCCCAAAGAATTTCAACAATTCCTCCCACTGCCATGCTCCGCAGCGTATTTTGGCATGAGAACTGTAATGATGTAGATATACTGAGGTTATATGTACCATGGTGGACTCTCCGTCCTGGGGTCAAACGCCAGCTGAGTAGCGCTGATGTCTTTGTTTATGACCTAACATATCAAATATTGTGACACTTTAGTAAAATGGTGGAATGGAATAACTTCTTCTGGGCCAAAGGTACTAACAAACTATTCATTGGATAAGTCATCAATATGTGATTGAACGGTGTGTGACACCCTCACTTCCACTGACTAAGTGATGAGATTACCTAGTAATAGGCATGGTCAGGCTTCTTGGTCACTCCCCATGTAATGCACTACCTCACAGAGTAGGGGTTCTCCATCTAGAGACATGACTGGTGGGATTATACTTTGTACATGTTCCATCATATGTCTGTAATAATTTTGGCATGGAAAACCCCTTCAAGGACAGACACAGATAGATTCTCTATTCTCTATATATTTTATAACTTATCTTTAGGCGTATGCTCACACAGAATTCACTTTGTCTATCTATTGGTCACTTGACCAACTTCTTCAGTGATGTAACTTGAAGCTGATGGGTCACAGTGAAAAGTCTGTGCCAGGCCCCCGACAATAATGTATGGATTTAAGTACTAGTATTCTCATATGGGAAAGTGACACCTAATGGGCCCCCTAAGCCTCTTAGGCCCGGTTGCGACCGCACCTTCTGGACCCCTCAAGTTACACCCTTGCACTTCTTGCTTGTGCCATTTCATTAAATGGAACTGAGCTGCAATACCAATAATGGCCACTACACAACATTATACAAGTTATGGTATTTAGGCTGTTAATGACCTGTCTCCCTGCATCCATAGTCTGTTGCTGTGGAAACCATTCACCAGCCATGTCCCTTTTGCAACTACCTCAACAGTCTCTAACCATGATGTGTAATTTATTGTAATTTATGGGCACATAACCTCATGTTCTTTGTAAAGTGTGTGTAAGTATGGGGGGCAGGGTATTAGGTAGTTACCAATATACATCTAGTTCTGCACAGTTTTTTTTTATATGTAAAGTGAAGCCTCCTGTCTTTTAACTCATCAGCCAGAGATTCCTGTCCATAAGATGGCCGCAGATGGAGGGTCATGTGATCTCTATCTGTCCATGTATAATCACCATTCCAGGACCTTATTCTTGTATTTATGAATACTATCACAAGGTCCTGGCCGGGTGATTGTTCATGGACAGATAGAGATCACATGACCCTCCATCTAAGGCCATTTTATGGACAGGAATGTCCGGCTGATGAGGTAAAAGAGGCGTAACTAGGAGAGACAGGGCCCCCTAGCAGGCTACTGCATGGGGCCCCCCTTCCCACTTATATTGCATATATACATCACAGTATATGTTATATACATATTATGCTGGACAATGTGCAGTACAATATAGATATAATGGGGCACATCCTGCATTCTTTATTGTGTCATGTCGGATGACGGGGCCCCCTAAGACAGTGGGCCCCATACCGGCTGCTTTGACTGCTACCGCTGTAGTCACGTCCCTGCGTGGTATGCCCGTCGTGCGAGAATACCGCCGTGTGCTATAGAGAAGGAGGAGGTGACCTCTTCCCCCTCTATAAGAAACAGCGGTGCATGTCCGCACAGCCGGGAAAGGATAGAGCAGGCTCTATCTTTTCCCGATGTACGGCCAATGCCGTCTATGGGGACGTACAGTCGTCTGAATGAACCCTTAGGTAGAAACGTGGCGATTTGAGTCACTGTTGCCTTTCTATCAGCTCGAACCAGTCTACCCATTCTCCTCTGACTTCTGGCATCAACAAGGCATTTCCGCCCACAGAACTGCCGCTCACTGGATGTTTTTTCTTTTTCAGACCATTCTCTGTAAACCCTAGAGATGGTTGTGCGTGAAAATCCCAGTAGATCAGCAGTTTCTGAAAACTCAGAGCGCACCTTCTGGCAACGCAACCACCAATGGCACGTTCAAAGGCACTCAAATCACCTTTCTTCCCCATACTGATGCACGGTTTGAACTGCAGGAGATTGTCTTGACCATGTCTACATGCCTAAATGTACTGAGTTGCCGCCATGTGATTGGCTGATTAGAAATTAAGTGTTAACGAGCAGTTGGACAGGTGTACCTAATAAAGTGGCCGGTGAGTGTACATCACAGTATATGTTATATACATATTATGCTGGACAATGTGGAGTACAATATAGATAATGGTGCACATCCTCTATTCTTTATTGTGTCAGGTTGGATGACGGGGCCCCCTGAAACTGCGGGCCCCATAAGGGCTGCTATGGCTGCTACTGCTGAGCTTTTAATAGCAGTATATTAATAAATTACTTAATACCATTCCCTCCACCCTTATACTTACATTACACAAAACATGAAGTAAAGTGGCCAACACCTTTAAGTACTAGTTAACAAGCAACTATCCCCCTTAGCACTGGTTAAAATTTGATCAATGTTTCTGACATATATGCAAAAATATAAAAAGATGGGTAGACAATGGTATGAACAAAAATAACCATGACTCGCAGAACAGCAATGACAGAGGTCGGAATCCAAGTAAGGCAGCAGGGAGTTTTTACATTCCCCCCATGTGTTGACAGCATAAAACACTGCCCCAGTTCATGCTCCCAATAGACCAGATGCAATTTTGCTATTTTGATTCAAAGACATTTGCATATTTATACACCACATTCATTTTTTATATCAACCAATAAAACTAAGTTTGACCCTATCCCATCACGATCCGGCTCATTCCTGAGTCGCTTGACATTTGTGAAAATACATTCCAGACATTCAACCTTCTCAGTAAATGCTACATAACTTTCCACAGTATTGTTGTATATTTTTACAATGTCACTGATCTCGGCTTCACAGGGTTTGAATTCCCAAAATATTTCAGTCTCCTCAAGCATTGTTCTTTCTACTGAACATACCTTTTCATGTTTCATCTCACAGTCGTAGAGGCTGGCAAGCCACTTTCTTGTATTTGATTAACCTTTGTGTCATAGAAAGAGATCGGAGTACAAGAGGATACATGAAGAAGAGGTCTAATGGAGAAATAGTACAAAAATAACAGTATAGACACCTTACCCCACTCAAAGGTGAACAATTGGTAGCTTTGTAGAAAAATTCTATTGTGGAAGGTGAGATGTAATGTAACCCAAATGGTATGAAGCCCAAATCATTAACACTCCTTAAAGTGTCATCACTAAACAAAACCAAAGCGCAACACAAAATATCTCCCCAGTAGCATCACATACAACAATGCAGCACAAAATATCATTCCACCAATGCAGTTCCAGTTTCTGAAGTTCACTTGTCAATGGCCAATAAGTTGCCTTACACATTAAGCAGTATAAATATAGAAAACTATTGACCTCCCAATGGAGGGATAAACTTGTAGGCCTTATCTTTACTTAAGCTAAATTATGTACAATGAGACAATAATTCAATTGGATAAGAATTTTAAAAAAATCTAATTGTAGAGGTATATCAGGGGAAGAAATTCATGGGACAGTCATTCTTGTAGTCCCATTAGTAAATTTTCCAGCTCTTAGAACCCTACAAATTCTATCTTCTGACCAAAAGAAGTTGACATTTAGTCAACCCCCAAAGGAAACCAATCAAAAGCATTAAGGCCACCAACCTCTTATCCAGATGATCAAAGATGACCAGCAGGACTAGTACGTCAGTATAAGCTACCTCCACCCTGCAGTTTATGATGTACCTACCTTTTGGAACAAAATCAATCCTCCTATCATCTACCTCCATGACTCTTTGGGTCGCTGGTAGGTACTCTTCAAAGTTCTGACTCAAGGTAACACTGAATAATATTCCAGAATATAGAAAACCATTATTGTGAATCTGTCACCTGGACAAGAGAGCATGTGATTTGTAGGCCTAACTTCTCTGCCTAATATTGATGATCTACCATAGAGCACTGGAGATGGCCTTATGGACTTGGTCAAATATACAAAGGATTTTCTTCAATCCCCCTACCGTATTTTTTGGACTATAAGGCACACCGGATTATAAGGCGCACCATCAATAAATGCCTGCTTAAATGTCTAGGTTCATATATAAGGCGCATCGGATTATAAGGCGCACCTGATTATAAGGATGAATGACCAGCAGGTGGCAAACCTGGGTACAGTTCAAGGCAGCTGTTGTCTGTAAGTATGGTTCATATATAAGGCGCACCGGATTATAAGGCGCACCTGATTATAAGGATGAATGACCAGCAGGTGGCAGACTTATACACAGTTCAAGGCAGCTGTTGTCTGTAAGTACGGTTCATATATAAGGCGCACTGGACTATAAGGCGCACCTTTGATTTCTGAGAAGGATGTTTTGTGTGCTTTATTGTCCGAAAAATACGGTATTAGAAAATGTTGTGTAATACTAATACATTATTTGAATCATATGAAACAAATGAAATAATCCAGTGTGGTAATATGTAGAAGAATCCATGGAGAATTTGGGTCTGTTTCTATATAGAGGAACATGAACAACAGCAAATGAGAATGTGACTGTCCCTACAAATCAGAGAAAGTTGGCATCTACACAATTGCCTTCTTGTGTGTTATCCCACGTGTCTGCATCCTAAATACTCTTCTTCCCTCAGACTTCCTATCTTGTGCTCCTTAAATGACCAAAATGTAAAAGCAGATTCACTGACATTACTCAAACTCACGCTCCCTACAGCCAAAAGCAAATGGAATTACCTCACACAGGAAACCCAAGCCCTCACTTATGGTTAACCATTGTGATAACGTGCTCTGGGCTTTGCCACAATAATGTCCCAGTGCTATTTTGTTCCACGCGCCGTTCCTCAGTTAGTTTCAGAGACTCGTGAACACATAAACAGGTTGTTGCATGTAATAATTAAGACACAACATGCTGTGGTGGTTCACGGCCTAATGATAAGGTATTTTGGTCATAAACAGTTTGTCCTTGCCTAGAAATAGTCTTTTTTTTCAAGTTGCAAAATAAAGTTCAGTAAGTTCATCTTCTTGCCCTGTCATAGTTAATACAAAGCCTAGAAATGTGAAATATTCATGTTATAATGTTTGTTGTTTTATGGGTGAACCTGAACTTTTTGCTGTCTGATTCCCTGTTTCCTGTTCCATAGGACTGGTATATAGCAAATGTGGTGCCAAAACAGGCATTTCCCGGGTTATGTACAAGAAAGGTTCCAAAGGTTTGTTCTTAAGTTGAATTTGTATGTAAGTCGGAACTGTATATTTTATCACTTTAGATCCAGACAAATTTTTTTTTTTGCCCAGTGACAATTGGAGTTTCAACATTTTTTGCTGTGATTGGACCAAGGATTATCAATAACGCTTCATTACAGACACTTTACAGCTGAATATTGCAGTTTGGGACCATAGTAAAGCTCCCAGAGAGCTTCACCAGAGATCACAGTGGACAGAGGGGTCCGTCTTTAACTAGGGGCCATCTGTAAGTCGGGTGTCCTTAAGTAGGGGACCGCCTGTATACAAAAAAGAATCAAGAAGCGATGCTGGAAACTGCAGACCTGTGAGTCTAACTTCTGTTGTGGGGAAAATATTTGAGGGTTTTGTTAGAGATGCTATCCTGGAGTATCCCACTGTACATAACCTTATAAACCAGCAACAACATGTGTTTATGAAGGAACAGTCTTATCAAACCGATCTGATCGGCTTCTATGAAGAGATAAGTTCCAGAATGGACCTGTGGGAGGCTGTGGATGTTATGTATCTGCATTTTTCCAAGGCATTTGATACAGTGGCGCATAAAATTAGACTGTCTGAAGTAGGGGAAAATCTATGTAATAGGGTAAGCAAATTAAATTGTTAAACTCTCGAACAACCCCTTTAAAGTTAATAAATTGTTTTTACATTACATTTCCCCTTAGGCTGAACAGATTAAGGGCAATTTTCCCATCATTGTTGAATTTGAGCAGCTTTCCCTCCTTCATCATGACTCATAATAGGGAGTTTTCTCTAATCTCCAATGCTTTATCAATTTCCCATTCTGGGTTCCATGGGATATTAAAGTTCGGAACACAATTATCTGATGGTGGAGATAATTTGAAAACTCTGCGTTTCTTTTCAATTAGGCCTCTGCAGTTTCATTTTAATAAGCAAATTATCATCCATGGATTAAATGGAAGCAGATGAAAAACTGGAGTGGTTAATAGGGGTATTCCAAGAGGTATATCTCTGCTTTATTCTACTAGGGATATTGGGTTCACTATGTATCGTGGTAACACATAGACTTCATTGAAATTAAGGTCCATCATGGCATCATACAGTAGCTGATACTGACACTGACTAAATACTATACAGTGCATAGGCAGGAAGAGTAATCAAGTTTTGTTAATGTTGCTCTTCTCCCCCCATTCAGCAAAAATCAAATCTAAAGTGTTTTTATGTATTGTTTGCCTTTATACGATATTTTTTAACAGTTTTCCCTTCTCAGTGATTTAAAAGGAACCTGTCATCACATTATGCAAAAAATACATCTAGTAGCAGGTTCCCATAGATCCCTAGTTACTAACTGACAACCTTCTTTTATCTAAAAATTGTTCCTCTCAGATCCCCATATATTCAACTTTATAATTTTTCCTTGTGTCCAAGGATGTCTTTAGTGAGTCGAGGTGACCTGGCCTCCTCAGGCAGAATCCAGCAGCTCCTCCCCTTGCTTTCTCTGCATTCAGCAGTAATGTCATGTGACAAAGGTGACATCTTTGCAGGTCCTTTAGCCTTTTAACATTAGAAAACTGTATATCAAGCATATATCTCATGAAATCAGAGCAAGCCTTCTGAGCTTTGTTCATTTCAGACAGATAAGAAGGCTAATGATTAACTCTTCATACTAAGAGGGTACAGTATCGAAAGCTGATTTACACAAACTGCTGTAAGGAAGAAAAGCGAAGGACAGAAAATGAACTTATATATAACATTGACTTTAAGTATCATCTGGAATATTGATTAATAACATTACAATTTTTTCCTATAAATATAGAAATCATTTTTTGGGGAAATTAGACATTTGTTTTGAATGTTAGGGAGAACCCCATTGAAAATCTACCAAACTGAGTGAGAACATACAAACTGCAGGGAGTCTTTATCAAATGTAATACCCTTGCAGTGCCAGACATAAGCAGTATGATGTAGCAGCTGTGTCGCCCTAATGTTGGGGTCAGGAAGTAAGAGCTCTGCTTATGGAGAATTTGTCAATTGAGGCATGTGGAGACTTACAGCAATTCACACTCCACTAGGGGATTCTGGAACGTATGCAAAACATTGGTCCAAGAACAAGAATGGGATAAGCAAAACATTGGTCCATATTTATGAAAGCATTTGTGCCAGTTTTCTGTCTGACTCTGCACTATAAAGAACTTGCCAGTTTTGTATCGTGGCTGCACTGTGCCCAGCAAGATAAAAATATGTGCACTGAAAGGGGCTGTTAGTGCTTAGACGAACTGTGCGCCACAATTCTGTCCGACCTGCGGTCACAACTCTATCTGACGTGCACCACATATCTGCAGAATGAAAAAAGTGCACCAAAAAAAGTATGGTGCGTGCTTCCAGGGCAGTGCAGAGGGCGCCAGATTCATGAAGACTGCGGGGCAGATTTATCAAGCTGTCTGACAGTCAGAATATTTCTAGTTGCCCATGGCAACCAATCACAGCTCAGCTTTCTTTTTACCAATGCGCATGAATATTTTAAAGGGGAGCTGTGATTGCCATGGGCAACTAGGAATATTCTGACTTTCAGACAGCTTGATAAATCTGCTCCTGTGAGTCACAAATTATGAAGCACCCTCTACACAGGCAAACTGCACCTAGTGCGGTTTTTACTGTTTTTGGTAGATGTGGGCCATTGACTCTTTTGGTTACCTTGTAAGACAGCCCCCTGATTTATGGGTTTATCTATATAGCTTCTGAGCAAAAATGATGCATAGGATTCCTATTGAATAAAATGGAGGCAATTGGGAGACAGCGGTGTCTTCTTGTACCGGACACACTACATTCCGAATATCAGAGCAGATTTTTTTTTTATGATCATACCCCTTTAATTTCAGTCTTATCGAATGCCACATCTTGTCCGAAAATATGGTATGTAATATAGATCAAAAACCTCCTCTACTATCCAAACACTGTCATAAGGTACAAGAAATTATGAGTACACTAAATCCTCAAGCACTTAAGAAAGTGATTATCTTGTTAAATCTGCTCTGAGTGTTGGCTTATCCCTTGAGGCAAAAAGGAAATAAAGTAAACTTTAATAGCCCTGCGCTCCACAGAAGTAAGTGAAGAACAGAGCGATTCTTGTTAGAGAAGTGAATCCAGGTTACCTTTGGGTGGGTCCTCCTTTCGTTGCTGATTTACTGCCTGTTTTGTTTGTGATTTCCATATATTTTTCCAGTGATTTCCTTCGTAAGTAGTCAAAACAATTAAAACGTAATTCCAGAACACTCAAATGATTCAAAAACTTCCCTCCCTTTGCCACCCCATCAGTCATAAACTTCAGTCTATAGTCTTGTAAGTTTCTAGCAGCTGCTTGTTATTGTATGTTTAATAGGATATAGGGGCTGTATGTAGTGTTATTCCAAATGTAAAAGATCCCGGGCTATGAAGAGGGAAAAGAAGAGAATGCACGAGTGGATTTTCTTCCTCCGGCACTGACAAAACATCCCCTAGACATAACAGGAGACGTTTTCCAAACCGCGAGCGGAGGGTTTTGTAATTGCGACGATTTGGCAGACGGCAGATTATTTGTTTACATTCTTGGTGCGGTTTTCTCTCCGTTAATATTACTCATTTGGAAAATGAAGCCCAGATGAGACACTTAAAGCATATTGACCCAGCATGTTGTTTGCTTTTTAATACTGTATTAATTATTAAAGGAGGCCAAATGCCGAAAGCTACAGTCAAGTGGGTGGGAGATTTATCAATGACTGTAACCAAATATCATCATTCCAAATTGAGTGTTTTTAGAGGATATTCAGGTTTCAATTAAGAAAAGAAACTCTATTAGTACAGGATATGGAATATTAAAAAATATTAGAATGAAAATTATACTTTGAGAAACTATGGAATGCCAAAGTCACAAAGAAAAAAATGCAAAACCTAGTAATTTATATGAAAGCAATTCGTGGGATTTTCCACCATAAACTGGTCCCACATCAAGGAGTGATCTTTCGTATGGTCCCCCTAGCGAAACTTTCTGTTGCTGAAAAGTGAAGTCTGCAGATTTACCGTTAAGGGGTAAGTTATTGTTCAATGTTTATGGCACATCCACAGGATATATTATCAATACAGACAGTCCCCGACTTCAAGGGATTGTCTGACTATTAGAAAAAAATGTATCAGGTGGGCTGTGGAGGGCTTTTTAAAATAATAAAGCTTTACTCACCTCTTCTGGTGTCCTTCAGTCTGTCGGAGCCATACCCCTATTTGTTTATAGGGGCATGAAAGCTCCACTCCAACAGCTTCCAGGTGGCCTGGCACACCCACCTGTCCCCTGTATCAACACTGACTCAGAACTACAGCTAGAGACACCAGGAGCGCTGGAGGAGGTGAATAATGCTTTATTATTAAAAAAAGCTCTCCCCAGCCACCATATCCATCTTTCTCATACCCAACTTCCTGAAGACCCCTAGTTACAGACGGGTCTGGAGCTACAATACTAAAGTACAATATATACAATATAAGTACAAACCTAAAGAACCTATCTTAACCCAGGGACTGCTTGTACATGATAAATATGGGTCCCACATTTTGAATCCTGGGACCCACACCTATCCCTCGCTATACCGAACTGTGCATGCGCATGTTTGCTGTGCATGTGTGACCAATCTCTGTTGAGCCTAAATACATGGCTTGATTTGTCATTCCCATAGACTTGAATGTGGAGTGGTCCCATATACGTGGAAAACTCAGCATTTTACTTGGCTGCAGGAAGAAGGAAAGTTGACTTCATTCTCGAGATAAGGGGGGTCTCTATCATGTGTTTATGATAAAATCCTGTGGATGTGATTAATATTTATGGGTTGTTACTGGCATAGTTGTTATTAGCTACCACAGCATATAATGCTGGTTTGCCATTGCAGATGGGGGCCAAAACAGTGCCTGCATGGCCGTTATTGAGGTCCACCTGCGAGCGGAATGTAATGGGTAACATAACACACTATGCATTGTGTGATTTTTGAGAATTTAAGACAACCAAGAAATAAAAGACATTGGGGCAGATTTACTTACCCAGTCCATTCGCGATCCAGCGGCGCATTCTCTGCACTGGATTTGGGTCCGGACGGGATTTATTAAGGTAGTCCCTCCGCCGTCCACCAGGTGGCGCTGCTGCGCTGAAAAGCATCGGAACGCGCTGGAGTTCACCGAGCCGGGCTGAGTGAAGGTAAGTGCAAGCTCCGCGACAGATTTTTTTTTTTAAAATGCGGCGGTTTTTCCAAATCCGTCAGGTTTTCGTTCGGCCACACCCCCACGATATCCGTCGCGTGCATGCCAGCGCCGATGCGCCCCCAATCTGATCGCGTGCGCCAAAATCCCAGGGCAATTCAGGGGAAATCGGCGCAAAATGGAAATATTCGGGTAACACGTCGGGAAAACGCGAATCGGGCCCTTAGTAAATGACCCCCATTGATTATAACTACTGCTGTTTAGAAGAAATACCTGACATTCATGGAAGATGTCTTTTTTAGCTATAAACTGCCCTGAACTTCCACCAGTCAACTAGGAAGTGTTTGGTATGTTAAAATTACACATGTAAGCAATTCAACTAAAAATACACGGCTCACACCCACAATGTGGCACGGCCAAGCAGAGATGTGGAGACTGAGTTCAGAGGATATGTTTGCAATATATCGGAGCACACAATTTTGTATGATAGGTTTTGACTCTTTTCATGGCATCATTTCCTCTTTTCTACTGAATATATTATTTTACCTTAATTACCATGTGAACCTGACCATTTAGAGCAACTCTAAAACAGGCAGACTACAAATTAAAATGTGTTCCCAAAAGGCCACCCAAATACATATTGGTTCCGGTTGCTTCAAGGTCTTTTGAGTTTAGAGATGCTATGTAAATTTTAGCTAGACATGATTAATGATGGGCTTCCATATTGGTCGCTAAGACTGATTCTTCCATTTTAAAGTTTGGGCTTAATGCTTGCAAAAATTTAGACACCCTCCTGGAGATCTGAAACCCTGGGGGGACCTGGTCAAAGAGTAACGTCTGGCATGTTCCATGTGGACTTTGGTTGTAGCTCTAGTTATCCACCACTGGGATGAACCAAAGAGTTTTGGTCGCCTTCCTGGTGCCCTAGCCAGTCTACTTTTTGAGAGTCCCCTAGTAGATTAGAGATAATGGGGCACAATTACTTACCCAATTCTGTCCCTACCCCCGATCCGCATGGTCCGACAAAGATGAAGTACGTCGCGATTCACCAACATCGTGCGCCTGAGTTCCTGCATCTGTCGCTTCCCCCGCTGAGTTCCGCCGGAGTTCATCTTCTTCTTCCCGGTGCTTGTAGGTGCGTGTCTTGTGACACAATTACGATGTTAAATCCTGCACGTTGTCCGAATCCTTCGGATCGTCCAACGGCCCCCCCCCCCATTTGTGTCGCGTGAAAGCCAAAATCCGATTGCGTGCGCTAAAAACCCCTGTTAAATGCGGCGCTAATCCGAAATCGTCGGGAAACCCGACGAAAATGCTCTGCGGACCCTTGCTAAATGAGCCCCAATATCTCTCTAACTTTTGGGATGAAGCTCTGGCCATGCTGGAAAGGGTTCCAGAAGATAGGTCATGGCTTCCACAACCTCCTGTTCATGACAAATCAAATTTTTTACGAAATTCAGATCCTCAAAAACCTGTTGACAGTATTGAGCCTTTCATGTATCAAGAAATTGGGGGCAGTGTAAATCTTTAGTTTGAAGTCCCACTTATGGCCTTGAATTACAACCACTAGCCATTATGTCCCCGTGAATGGGAAATAATGAGAATGACTCAACCTGAAAAGCTCTAATTCACTGCAGAAAAGTCATTGAAGGGATAAAACTTGGCAATGGAATGCATTACTCTAATCTTACTTTTACAGATATGTAATTATCTGATATCACAGAAAACTTAAAACAGAAAGCAAAGAAGATTAATGTTATTACGTCTGGAGAAGGCGATAGGGATATCACTACAGAGGCTGTATTTCTGCATGCTTGAAATTTTCATTCAGCTCTGGTTCATAGTGACATCTTGATTGAGGAAAGTTTAGGCTAATTTTAAGGCATTAGTGAAGATTGATATTTTACTCTAATTTATGCTTAAAAGGAACCAGTCATCAGGATTTCACATTTTCATAGGGTGATTAATGCTGATTTGTAATCTTCCAAAGTTCCAATTCGTTTTTTATTTTATTTAAAGGTATATTTGGCTCCCTGCAAGCAAAGAAGAGTCAGGTGCCTATGCAAGGCTTCCAGTTCCTGTGTCATTATTGCTCTTCTAGATCTCTCCCTCCCTCCTCTTCTTCCCATCATTTAGACAGGAGGTGATAGGGATTTGCTTTGCAGTATGGGTCAGCTAACGTCTACTCGCGGAAGGAGGGAGCAGGAGATAGGGTGAGAGCTGGTAGAACTTGGAGATCAGTGATGACGCACAGGTTGGCAGCCTTGTAAAGGCACCCCCATAACCAAATACTCTTTGCCAGCAGGGCATATTTTTATATACTTTTAAAATTGAATGAACCTAAAAATGGCCGCTGGAAAAAACGTAAAAACAAGTGGAGATTGTGTTTTATAAATGCCTCCTCTGCTAGAAAACTGGGAATGCTTTCTATAGACTAAAAGGGCATCTAGCACCAAGCTGACGGACTGTATGAGCCTGAGTTATAGGTTCCTTAGGTGTTAATGGAGCCTGGAGCCCCTCAGGCTCATTTGCATACAGTCCTTCAGCCTGGTGGTAAATTTCTTTTAAGTTACTATGAATATTCTTCCATACAGCTGTGATGAAATGCACATTTAAATTTAGTTGACACTGTGGTCATATATATATATATATATATATATATATATATTTAGACACCCTAGGGCACAAGGGAGGGTAAAGGTCAGGAGTAGAGATGAGCAGACTCAACATTTTCACTTCGGTTCAGGATTAAGGTTGGCTGCGTGACCTGGACATATTGCTGGATTGGCAGCTCTGTTGATGACACCCCTAGCTACTAGTCTTGGCTATGATTGGACAGGGCAATCTGGCAATATGTCCACGTTGTGTGGCCAAACGAAACGTAAATGTCGGGTCTGCTAATCTCTAATCAGAAGTAGAATTATAGAACATTATTTTTGACTTGTTAATGTAAAGAATGGTGTGCCTTCACCATTGAAGAGATAAGACATAACACTGCATCATATAGGATACACTGGGGCTCTGCAGTGAAAGTGTGAGGGAAGTTTTGTCATTAAAAGTCAGCGTTATCAAATTCCATTTTAGCCAACAAAAACTTTGTCTGCAGTTGCAGACTACTAACAAAGTAAATGTGCCCTTACACATTAATCTTACATTGATCAAATCAGACAACTTCATTCAATTGTCTAGAATAAGTCATGGAGTCCAAGGAGTGGTCCTAATTAACATACATATACACTCACCGGCCACTTTGTTAGGCACACCTGTCCAACTGCTCGTTAACACTTATTTTCTAATCAGCCAATCACATGGCGGCAACTCAGTGCATTTAGGCATACACGCCATGGAATCTTAAACACCATCACTATGAAGTACAATTTGTTAAGCAGAAAACAAGCCATCACAGAGCTCTTTACATGGAAAAATAAAAAAGTTATAGATGTTTGAAGGTGGGGAGTAAAAAATGGAAATGAAAAAACAAAAGGGCCTGGTCACAGCACCCGAAGAATTGAATTCCCGAAAAAAGTACTGTATATACTCGTGTATAAGCTGAGTTTTTCAACACAAAAAATGTGCTGAAAATCCTCAGCTCGGCTTATACATGAGTCAACACACGAGCCCAGTACTAAAAAAAAAAACCCCAAAACTTACAGTATACACTCACCCGCCCCTTTATTAGGTACACCTGTCCAACTGCTCGTTAACACTTAATTTCTAATCAGCCAATCACATGGCGGCAACTCAGTGCATTTAGGCATGTAGACATGGTCAAGACAATCTCCTGCAGTTCAAACCGAGCATCAATATTGGGAAGAAAGGTGATTTGAGTGCCTTTGAACGTGGCATGGTTGTTGGTGCCAGAAGGGCTGGTCTGAGTATTTCAGAAACTGCTGATCTACTGGGATTTTCACGCACAACCATCTCTAGGGTTTACAGAGAATGGTCCGAAAAAGAAAAAACATCCAGTGAGCGGCAGTTCTGTGGGCGGAAATGCCTTGTTGATGCCAGAGGTCAGAGGAGAATGGGCAGACTGGTTCGAGCTGATAGAAAGGCAACAGTGACTCAAATCACCACCCGTTACAACCAAGGTAGGCAGAAGAGCATCTCTGAATGCACAGTACGTCAAACTTTGAGGCAGATGGGCTACAGCAGCAGAAGACCACACTGGGTGCCACTCCTTTCAGCTAAGAACAGGAAACTGAGGCTACAATTTTCACAAGCTCATCGAAATTGGACAGTAGAAGATAGGAAAAATGTTGCCTGGTCTGATGAGTCTCGATTTCTGCTGCGACATTCGGATGTCTCCGTGCCGCTCCCCGGTGTCTCCGTGCCGCTCCCCGGTGTCTCTGTCCTGCTCACCGTGTTCTTCAATGTGTTCTTCACACATATATATTGTTCTTCACATACTATTTTGTTCGCACCGTTCCGCGCGTATCTTCCGACAAGTAAGCAGATGTGCCGAACATCTGTAATCTATTCTTCACTGTGTTCTTCACTGTGTTCTTCACTTAAATGATCCTGTGTTCACTGTGTTCACTGTTTTTATTCTATTCTTCATTGTTCTTCACTGTGTTTTTTTAATTAAATGCTCGATCTCGAGCAGGGGAAATACTCGTCCGAGCAACGAGCCGTTTCGAGTACCTTAATACTCGAACGAGCATCAAGCTCGGACGAGTATACTCGCTCATCTCTAGTTAGGAACATCATCATAGATCTAGTGCTGTGTAGGTGAAGCAATTACGAGCAACGAGCCGTTTCGAGTACCTTAATACTCGAACGAGCATCAAGCTCGGACGAGTATACTCGCTCATCTCTAATCTACACCCAAATATCACTATAATCTGTATACAAGACGATAAGCATCGAGCACTCCTATAAAATTAGCTGACAACCCCCAAATCCTATGATTAATTACGTCCATAGTAATAATCTGTCATTGTTTCACAATGTAACTACCGTATATACTCGAGTATAAGCCGACCCAAGTATAAGCCGAGGCCCCTAATTTTACCACAAAAACCTGGTAAAACCTACATTTTTTTTACTCGAGTGTAAGCCGAGTTTGGGGTTTCAGCACATTTTTTTTGTGCTGAAAACTAGGCTTATACTCGAGTATATATGTATTTCTCCTTCCATTATATTTGTTAATCTCTACGCTAAACATGATAATAAAATACGCTCTGCAGTTTTTATTAGCAAGAAAGTGGGCAACTAGTCTTGGTTCATCTCTTTCTTCCTCTCTCCAAGCAGGATGTCCCAGCACAACCGCCATTTTAATCTAAAACCTTTTTAATTTCCGTTCACGAATATTATTTTTTTACTATATTTTTCAACATTTGGGTTGTCAAATACATGCAGCCTGTAGTTTTACTTTTATTCAACAATAAATGTTAAAAAAAAAAACACTCATTTTTTTGAAAGATGATACACTTTCTTTGTTTTTTCTCTTTCTCCCATCATCTCAATCGTTATCTTAATTTAAAACCTTTTTCATTCTTTCTGGATCCATTTACTACATTTTTAAACCTTTATACAGTCTTTAGTTACAATTTTATATTAGCAATGAACTGGGTATCTTTCAAAATGTGGGCTCCTCCTTTTTAGTATAGTTCTTTCTCCATCTCTCCCAGCAGGAAGTCCCAGCACAATCTAAATAATAAAGCTTTGTCATATTTTCCAGGACACAAATATCAAACTTCACAATTGTTCAATCTCCATGCAATAAAAAACATGTAGTCTATAGCTGCAGTTTTTATTGTCATTGTTTGCAGACATAAATCCGAATCGTTGACTACATTTTTGGACCTACATGTCAAACAAATCAATAACGTGCAGTCTCTACGTTTTGCAGTCAGTTTTATTCTACATACAATTCTTCAGCTCTATCTCCCTTCTCCCAGCAAGCAGTTCCAGGACAATATCAATCTTAATCTAATACCTTTGTCTTTGTTAATGGTTACAATTATTCCTTCTTGGTTCTGCTCAGTCACCTTTCTCAACAGCAGGAAGTCCCAGCGCAGACTTAATTGTAAATGAAAGGCCTTGCAATTGTTTTTGGTAAAAAATAAATACTCACCATTTATAATATTTTTAACGTCTATGCTAAACACATCAATAACATATAGCTTGTAGTTTCAGTCTTTGTCTACAAGAAACAGGCAGGCACAAATCTTTCCTTCTTGGTTGAGCTCTTCCTCCCTTCCTCACAGCATGAAGTCCAAGCAATCTAATTGTATATATATATATATATATATATATATATATATATATAGGCAGTCCCCGGGTTACATACAAGATAGGTTCTGTATGTTTGTTCTTAAGTTGAGTTTGCATGTAAGTCGGAAGTGTATATTTTATAATTGTAAACTCCAAATATTTTTTGGTCTCTGTGACACTTGTATCGTAAAAATTTTGGATTGTCATAAGAACCAGGATTGACAATAAAGCTTTATTGCAGACACCTTTGATAACTGTTATAGCTGTATTGTAGCGTAGGGCTAAAGTAGAGTAAATTACCAACATCCAGAGGTCCGTTTGTAACTAGAGTGTCGCCTTTAAGTCGGGTGTTCTTAAGTAGGGGACAGCCTGTATGTACTTATAACGAAGGTTGTCAGCATATGAGCATATGAGTAGGTTTGCTCACATACTACTAAGTCCTGTTTGAGCAGATATTAAAAAACATAAATTACAACTTGTACTACAAATATTTTACCAAAACTACAAATTAATCTTCTGAAAGCTTCCTGTACTTTGACATATTGTTTTCTCACTGAACTGCATTTTTATGTAACAGGTTCCGTTCACATAGTTGACCCTTAAAGTTTCCAGTTTGTAATAAAAAATATTTTCCCTAAGTACAGAAAGGCAATTGTCCTAAAACTCCATGAATGGACACTAGGTACAGTGTGCACCAAGGTACCACCTCACATGCACAATCTTTGATGACTTCTCCTTGAAGGAATTTCCATTGGCCGCCTCATGTTTATCTTCAGCTGTTGCTCACGGTTAGTAAGCAGAATCTATTTATTCTATAATTCTCTAATCAACAAATGAACATTCCATGGCGGAATCGGAGCATATGGTGTGAAGGCTCTGCCCGCACTGTAAACATTGTCAAGATATTATTTCTGTTGACTCTTTCTCTCCTCAACCATTAAAATAGGAAAGTAATTGAGGCGGTCATTATGTTCAGAGGAAAAGACTCAATTAGTCATTTCATTTTCTAAATACTCAGCTTTGTGCTTTCTGGGGAATTGAGGTTTCTGTATAAATAGAAATAAAACCAACTTTTGTTTTATTGGGTCCCTGAATAATATGTTTCAGACTTGAGTACATAAACCTTCTATTTAGGAATAACTTTTGTGGAAAGCACTAAAAGACCACAGTGATGGAAGTGTGATGGGATAGCAGATGTCAAGACACCTGAAGAAGGGCTACCATAAGTGAGTATTTACTGCGTAGTCAATTTCCAGTTCTTGACTGTTTATTGTTATGATTTATTTTTGTTCTGTCATCTTTGTATCTTTTTTTAGTCCATTCACTTCAGGGGCTTCTGATATGCCTGTGTCCATAGATGAAGGTCAAAGGGTGTACATTTGGTCTTTGTGTGGCTAGTATGCATCTGTATACTACAAAAAGAAATTCATGGAATACCGTAAAAGATTATTGAGGACGGATGACACTTTATGGCATCCATCACTGGTCTACAATATACTTATTAATATATACATTAGCACTATCCATATTTGGAAGAGGGTAGACAGAGATCAACACATTGGTGGCTGGAGGAGTCATCTGATACAATTGCCCTATGAGGAGGTGGGCGAGAGGTCCATGATCTAGAACTGGACCTCATGATGTAACGAGACAAGAGGAGAGGCCATAAAATGTATTACTCAAGATCCTGGAGCATTATGAAGTTCCCCCTAAAGTAATTTTGTATTTGGACAACAATAAAATACTTGACTCACGGATGCTCTATGTCTTCCTTGTGAGAGGAAAGAAAGGCGAACAAGGAGAGACTGGGTAGCGCTCATTTGGACATACACGTATCAAGATATAATCCAAAGTAGGACCTTCTAATGCCCAATGTATAACAATAGCTTAAGGGGTTTTCCGTTGACGCAATTAACCCTACATACCATATAGAACTTAGCTCTTTCTGTCCGTGCCATAAAGATGAGTAGAGCAGCGGCGCCTGCACAACTGGCTACTTTCATTGGGGGTTACAACTGGGTTATTTCTCATTTCAATATGGAGACACCGATCGATATCTTAGCCCCTATACTGAGGATAGGGGCTAACTTGTTGTCACTGGAGACCCCTGAAAGAGCCCACAAAATTATGCAGAACATTACAAATAATACTTCTGTCAGAATTTTACTCCTTCTGCACCTTCCCTGCTCCTTGATATTGTGCGAGAGAAAGGTTCTGCACTTTAGTTCTCCTACTGAGCACCACATCTGAGACAGAATGTGTGTGCACAAAGCCTTAAAGGGGTTTCCCATTTCATCAAGTTATTGAATCTTTTGATTTTAATGAAAAGTTCTATAAATTCCAATATAATTTCAGTTCAATTCCTCACAGTTTCTTAGATCTCGCTTGCTGTCCATTCTATAGAAAGCTTATGTTTATATCAGTAGACAGAAATCTGACCATGGTCAACACGGTGCACGACTCGTTTTATCACAACCTTGATCCTCTATATCAGTGGTGGCCGAACCTATGGCACTGTGCCAGAGGTGGCACTCAGAGGCCATCTCTGGGGCATCAGGCCATCAGCCAGGACAGAGTTCACAAACAGGAACAAATCCATAAATCTTCCTGCGTCCCAGGCAATTTATGAGAGCTACGCTCAGCACTATTTTACAGCACACATTCACTGATGTTTAGCATTGCTTGAAAAGTGAGAGGTGGGGACAGGGCTGCATTATCTTTGCAGGTCATCCTGCTGGCCCACCCATTATTCCTCTACAGCGAAGGACCCTGGAGAGAGCACATGAGGTCTGATTTGCCCTCCTTCTTTCAACTGTATTGGTGGCCTTAGGCGGCCGATTACAATCAAAGATGGAAGGAGAGTAGCAATAAGTTACAGCATAAATGGCACGTTGGCACATCAGGGCTAAATAAGTGGGTTTTTGTTGTGGTTGGGCATCGGTCTCTAAACGATCGCCATCACTGGTCTATATGATACTAACGAGCGTGCATCTGTGTGGACCATTGTTAGATTTCTCCATGGAAGTAATCGATAAAGATTTCCGTGAATGACAGCAAGCAGAGATCTAGAAAACCCATGAGGAATTGATACAGAAAGTATATGAAAATTGTATTTATTTATCATCATACAAACAGTAAACATCATGTGACAAAGTGGAAATACCCCTTTAAGTGAGTGCTGGATGCCTGAACCATTCGACTTTTGGGGAGACATTGGTCAATCCATTATGGTTCTGGAGCATAACCCCCATTGCCTGTTATGAATTGTCTATCTGGCGTCGTTGATGATATTCTGAGTTTTGGTATGTTTCTTTGATCCTGATCTTTAGCGGAACCTAAACAATTTTTCTGCCTTACGATTTGTACACTCATCACCATTTGGTTTTACCCGCGTTAATTGCACAATGTGTTGCCTGCGATTAATGCAGGGCTGGCAAGTGGACAGGGACAAAGATTATGGGAATCTGTGGGTAACACTTTTTGGTCTGAATCAACCATACAATGAGGACAGATTTAACCCATGACACATGTCTGTAAAACCTGGGAGTTTTCACACAGTGGAAGAAGCAGCCAGTTTCGGGAACTGGAGATGACAGTGCAAATACAATGTAAACTTATGGCAATGCAGGAACAATAGACTCCTGTTTGCCATTAAGAGTGCAAATGTGCATAAGGGGGCCCCCGAAACATAACTAGAAATGCAAATTTCACCTCGGAGTTATATTATATTATTTAGGGGGCATACATGGAGAAGAAAGATGTGCTAAAAGCCAGCTAGATGTAAACAGCTTATCTATTAACCTATTTCGGACCTGTGACTTTAGAGGTAGCGGGTGCCGGTCCGGAGTCTGCAGCCTCGTCTTTAGACGACCGTGCAGTATCTGCAGCGGACCACCCTAAGGACAGGGGAGATGTGGTTTATTACTGCTTCTTCCTTCTACACTCCTCAGAGCATGGAGCTGAAGTAGCTGCCCCCTGGCTCTGTAGAATCTCTGTAGACTCAGCAGTCATGTGACATGGAGAAACAGTAAAAATTAAAAAAAAAAAGTGAAAAGGTGAAAATGTCACCAATGTGTCTTTATGCGATTGATAATTGTTGATAATTAAATAGATACTTGTTTACGTCGCTTTTCACAAGTGTCTTTCTTTCTTTGTTGCCCTTATATTGTACGTGAGTTGGCTTTGGCTATGTGAATTTATACCCTACATTAGCCGTGACCGCCATTAGTGCATTTCAATTACGAGGGGGTCTTAATTTTTTGCTGGATTCCCCATTTTTAGGTGCCTTCTAACAAGTGACCCCCTTAGGCAACTCCACTGTTTTATCACCCCGTGAATCATCATGTGAAGAAATAATGAAATTGAAAATACAACCCATTTCTGCCACGTGTCAGCTATGTGAGACTGACTTATGAGAATGGTAGCTTTCTTTGGGTTGCTGACAAAATATTGAATACTGGAAAATTTTGTTTTATGAAATAACACATACGTGCCCTCCTTGGGCTTTTGCTGCAGTCCCATCTGCTTTATATGCTTATATGTGTTTGTAGAGTTACGCATCACCCCATTGTTATCCTTGAACGTTCCTTGGTATTTATCTCTTGTGTAACATGGTTGTTCCAAAAAATACACACTGCTGCGAAAAAGAGAGCAATGTATCACTAGCGGCAGGTGAAAACGAATGGCGGGTTCCCGTCTCCAGATAATATTGTTAGCAGCAAATGTTCTCCACTATTGATTTCTAAAGAATCCCCAGCTTCAGATCACAAATGTTTCAACAGGAATGGGCTAGCATATGAAAAAGAGAATGTGCAAACCATATGGGTAGTCAAAGGGCACATGACTGGGAATAAAGGAGTTCTGTCTAACTGATGGCAAGGAAATATATCACCTAAACAGATAACGAAAAATATCCTGTTTCTAGTTTCAATTTATTTTATGATTGTAGATTTGAAAAGAGAATCCTGTAGAAGATTATAGATGTGACCATAATGCCTCAGTTGGTCGGTGGCTCAATGGTCAGCACTAAAGCCTTGCAGCGTGGTGTGCTGGGTTCAAGTCCCATCCAGGTCAAAATCTGCAAGGAGTTTGTTGTTGTCTCGTGTTTGGTGGGTTTCCTCGGATTCTCCTCACACTCAAAGCATACGGGTAGGTTATAGATTGATGAGCTCTGTGGGGGACAGGGACTGATCCAGCAGATCTGTGAGCGCTGTGTAATCTGTGTGCGCTATATAAATAAAAGAATATTATTAGTTACATGAGATGACTCACTGGTAGAGCCAAACCCAAGATTCAATTTGCGAGGCTCACCCAATTTTTCATAAGATTTCATTCAGGTTGGTAGAATTGTTTCATACCAATGTTCCTCCACTGTCTGGAAATTGGTATGTAACTTCCTCTAGTCCTTTTGAACACTGATATTTTCATGAAAAGCTCGTTTGGTAATTTTTTTTACAAATTGTTTCCTCATCCATCCCCCTACCTAGCTCTGAATGAATGACAGCAGTTGCAGGCTGACATTTTTAAAGATTTGTCTGTAGCAAATCAGAAAAAAATTTTGGATTCGATTGATGCCAGAAAAAATGGCATGTACCGAACATACAAAATGAGGAATAGATCTGTCATATCTACTCACTGGGGTCATTATATAAGGGCCCGATTCGCGTTTTCCCGACGTGTTACCGAATATTTCCGAATTGCGCCGATTTTCCTGAATTGCCCGGGATTTGGTGCACGCAATCGGATTGTGGCGCATCGGCGCCGGCATGCAAGCAATGGAAATCGGGGGGCGTGGCTGAATGAAACCCGACGGATTCGGAAAAAACGCCCGCATTTAAAAAAAAAGTGTCACTGGACCCAGCAATGGATCGTGAACTCCGGCGACCCGGTGGCCTTAGTGATCGCTGGAAGACCGACATCCACAGCAGAGAACGCGCCGCTGGATCATGAATGGAACGGGTAAGTAAATCTGCCCCATTGTGTTGGATATTGTACATCCTCCTTGTACAGAATTTGTTCAAAATTACATTAATCAACTGAGAATCTAAAAAACTCAAAAGACTGTCTTATCCACTGCAGTAAACAGGTGCTGTAGAAAATGGACAAACCAAAAGATGTGCACATTTTTTTCAAACAGGTCATAATTGGCACAGGTTTAAGCAAAAACTGCCTTTAACAGTTAAATAGGTGTAAATTCCCCCCACTGACTTTAACGGTATGCTGTCTGCCAGGTACAAGGCTTTTAGGGCAAGAAGTTGTCACAACTAGTATTGACTGGACTGAACCCCAAGTTCATTGGAAGTTCAGCAAATGTCTTGACTACAACATTATAAAATACTGTTCGTTACAAATTCAACTTAAAATTCAATACAAACTACATCCGACTTAATACAAATTCAAACAAACCTAAAGACCTATTTGTGTACATTAGCCGGTGGACTGTCTGCACTTCCCGAAAATATAATTCCATAAAAGAAAATAAAAGTCACAATTTATATGTTTATGTCATGTCATCCATACAAAAATAATTTATACAGTATCATTATATGTTTTCCAGTTGTTGACAGCCAGGGACGAGTAGACCCAGCTTCACCAAGATACATGTCCTTTGATAACCTAAGTATTAAATGCCCTGGGCTTCTTTAGGCAAAAAAATAGACTATAAAATGTCCCTGAATGATATCAAATCCATAAGTAAATAGATAGAAAACAGAGTTATTTGCTTAGGGTTGGTGATATCACTGGTTTAGGAGGGGATTTATGGAAGAACTATGATGTCATTTCCCCTTTCTATTGAAGAATCTGCCTTTGCAGTGAAGAAATAATGGGGAAAGGGGTTTTAAATCCCCTGAAGAACCAAAGAAAACAATATACATAAAGTAAAAAAAACTATATTTTCTATACTTAGTTTACAAAAGCTCAAAAATTGCAAAGATTAATAGGGTCCCCAAACACATGGCCAGTTCTGGGAAAATGTGGAATGAAGCCGACTCTCCCAGCATTGAAAGTAATTCGCCTGTTAGCTTCTTATTACTGCCGATGGAAGCAATTCCATATCGACCATTGCTCTATTGAGTCTATATACAGCTATTGTGCTAATATTTGATCATCTCGCTGTCCTTTTGGGCCCCAGTACAAAGATTTTATGTTTTGATGTCAATGATATTTTAGATGAAGATATCGCTCTACACACAATGCCGGCAAGACCTGTAGACCTCTTCTGCAGGGTAGTCCCCCAAGGGATTTTAGATCCAATGTATGACATACTTCACTGCTGAATGGTAAGTTAGCCTCCAGAATTGCTTCTGTAATCACGGTTATCCTCGCGGATTGCATTGACATCTTTCTCTGAAGGTCAATTTTATTCAAAGTAAATCTCAGACACTGGAGATGCGAAACCAGTCATTATTCTTTAATAGGACTTCTATGTGTAATCTCTGAAATGTCTTTGAACATCAGAAAGTTGAAGCCTACGTGAGATTCCATTACACAGATTCAGTTGAAGATGAACATTCAGGAACAAACCTAGTAGACGTGAACGAGCAACATGTACCATGCAATAGGTCCAAGTACTGAATATTCTAGAGGACATCTACCTCAGATTACCTGACGGTAGATTCTTACTATCCCCTCCGTTCCGTACCCATGTGATGTAATCTTCTTGTAGTATGTTTTAGAACGGCTGCATTAAGTAGAAAAAAAGTTCTTAAACATCATAAGAGCATACCTACACAATATCTGATAGATGGGTGATGTGACTACTATGGGGCTCATTTATTAGGGTTCGGCGCCGCACTTTCGTTGGGTCCCCGTTTTTTTTCATATTTGTGCCGAATTCCGCCGGGATTTAGCGCATGCGATCAGATTTTGCGCGGCTTCATGCGACAGAATCGGGGGTGTGGGCGTCGGAAAACCCGATGGATTTGGAAAAAAACGCAGAGATTGAAATAACTCATTGTGTCGCAAAATCAATCACTCACATGACCGGAAATGGGTTGGTGAACCCAGCGGACCCTTGGCGGACTTCAGCGCAGCAGCAGGACACCTAGTGAACATCAGGCGCACAACCTTAGTGAATCGCCAGAAGACCCGAATCCTCGCTGAGTACAGCCACCGCTGGATCGCGACAGGAACGGGTAAGTAAATGACCCCTCACGTGATCATAGCATTCCCCATAGGAGTGCAAGTATTGTAGAGAGGGGCGTGAATAAATTACTTTTAAAAAGCTTCTTTCTTCTAAATGCGGTATCTAAACATACATTTTGCGGCGATTCCGCCGGGATTTTAGCGCATGCGATCAGATTTTGCGCCGGCTTCATGCGACAGAAATCGGGGGTGTGGCCGTCGGGAAAACCCGATGGATTTGGAAAAACCGCAGAATTGAATAAACTAATTGTGTCGCAAAATCAATCACTCACATGCACGGAAATGGGTTGGTGAACTCCAGCGGACCTTGGGGACTTCAGCGCAGCAGCGACACTAGTGAACATCAGGCGCACAACCTTAGTGAATCGCCAGAAACCCGAATCCTCGCTGAGTACGCACCGCGGATCGCGACAGGACCGGGTAAGTAAATGACCCCTATGCGTGATCATAGCATTCCCCATCGGAGTGCAAGTATTGTAGAGAGGGGGCGTGAATAATTATTTTAAAAAGCTTTTTTCTTCTAAATGCGGTAGTTCTAAAACATACTAAAAGAAGATTGCGAAGATGGGCACGGACGGGAGATGAGTAGTAAGCATCTAATTAGGTAATCTGAGACAGATGTCCTAATTATATTCTGTAATTCCAAAAGGGTTGGTCCATGGGGAACAAGAAGTTGTTTGGTTTTTGCCTAAACCAAAAATCGAAACTTACTTTATTTCATTTTCAGTAAGGTCCGATGTTCAATACTAGACTCTGTCCATCCCCCATTTCTGCATTTATTTGACACACCATCTTTTGATGTTTTCATGGACAAACCTGCTTTTTAAAAGACATTCACAGTAGAGAATGGGGTTTGGATTAGCCATTGAGCTGGCAAATTAGCCAAGAGGGTAGCCCTCTGTATGTTGAAATTAACCAGAAAAGTCAGCCCTGCTTCTATTAGGTTTTTATGACCTATCCTTGAAGATAGTTGCGAGGAAAATCAGATCAAAGAGAGATCAAACATATTTGAAGATTAAATGGGGGAGGCATCAGCATAGGAGTAGAGGACAGGTTGGGCTAGTCTTACATGTCATTGTTATTTCTCTATGCCAAATTCCCCAGCACTGGGAAGCCAGTGAAGGGAACAGAAGAGGGGGAGGCAGAGATAAAATGTGGATGATGGAGGGTAACCCAGAAGTAAAGTGGTGGGTTGTGGAAGGGGGTTACAACATCTGTGGTGGTGTTAATATGGAAAATATGAGCTGCTTCAATACACATTAGATTGACGGTCAATATTGAGAAGAATGTGGTCTTCTGGTTTCAATGTGCATGTCCTATTTTTTTAAGGGGTTGACCACTTTACCTCATGTTTTTGTAATTAGTTGTGAAGTTTTGGGGGTAGATATTAGGTAATTTCTAGAGATGAGCGAGCACTAAAATGCTGGGTACTTGTTATTCGAGACAAACTTTCCCGATGCTCGAGTGCTCGTCTCGAAACGAGCCCCATTGAAGTCAATGGGAGACTCGAGCATTTTCAAGGGGACCAAGGCTCTGCACATGGAAGCTTGGCCAAACACTGGGAACTCAGAAAAGGATGGAAACCACCGGAAATGGACAGGAACAGCAGGGGCGCATGCATGGAGTGCTCTGAGGCTGCTTAATCGCCACCATTATGCCAAAATTATTGGCAACAGCATGGCCATGACAGAGTGACCGAATGAGGCTAGATGCATCTAAACATGCAATAATTGACCCTGACACTATAGGGGACGGCATGCAGAGGCAGCGGCAGCAGGCTAGAGAGTGTCATGGCGACATACCCTAATGGACTCAGGTTCACCAAAGGAGGTGAAATGATTTCCTATGTGAACAAAGGTTGACGGTATATTGTCGATAACACAGCATGGTGGGGACATAGTGACAAGTTCCATAACGTATCTGGTGAACACCCGAAAATGAGCCGAACAAGCTCTTTGATAAGGGGACGATGTGGAGGCAGCCATGGAGACGACTTCCATGATTAAGAGGGACAGTATGGGGCATTCATATTGCGCTGCTATGATTGCAAACTTCAGGTCTCCAGCATGGCGGCGACAGATGGGCCGAGTTCCACTAGTATCTGGTGAAACACCTGAAAATTCTGCCTGACACAGGTCGTTTGAAAGGGGATGCCAGGCAAGCTTCGCCAATCCAAGCCCCTGTCTCTAGGCTACTCCCCAAACAGAACTTCGAACCTTTTGTTAAGATCAAGTGTAGTAGCGTTCTTTATAGTTTAGGATACGGCGGGGGGAGGGGAATGTAAAAACGATGCTCAAGAAGCGCTGAAATATATCGGTAATGATAAAAGTTTGCCAGTATATTTTGTGGATTACACAGCAGGTGGCAACAAAGTTAACAAGTTTGATGTGGAAGCATGAAAACAACCCAAAATTCTGCCGACACAGCTCGTTTGATAAGGGGACCATGTATGGCAGTGAACTGTAGTAGATTAAGGTGCTGCAGTTAAAACTATGTTAGTTGGATCTTGAGATGGAGTTGGCGCTCCGCTGCCAGGCAAGCTTTCGCCAATCCAAGCCCCTGTCTCAGGCTACTCCAAACAGCACTTCTAAGAACCTTTGTATAAGATCAAGGTAGTAGCGTTTTATAAGTTTAGGATAGGCGGGTGAGGGGAATGTAAACAGATGCTCAAGAGCGCTGAAATAATATCGGTAATGATAAAAGTTTGCCAGTATATTTGTGGATTACACAGCAGGGTGGCGACAAGTAACAAGATTGAGTGGAAGCCATGAAAACAACCACAATTCTGCCTGACACAGCTGTTTGATAAGGGACCATGTATGGAGGCAGTGAAAATAGTAGTAGATTAAAGGTGCTGCAGTTAAAACTATGTTAGTTGGATCTTGAGATGGAGTTGGCGCTCCGCTGCAGACAAGCTTCGCCAATCCAAGCCCCTGTCTCTAGGCTCCTCCCAAACGCACTTCTAAGAACCTTTGTATAAGATCAAGTGTAGTAGCGTTCTTATAAGTTTAGGATATGGTGGGTGAGGGGAAGTAAACAGATGCGCAAGAAGCGCTGAAATAATATCGGAAATGATAAAAGTGTGCAGTATATTTTGTGGATTACACAGCAGGGTGGCGACAAAGTTAACAAGTTGATGTGGAAGCCATGAAAACACCAAAATTCTGCTGACACAGTTCGATTGATAAGGAGACCATGTATGGAGGCAGCTATTGGACGACTTTTGGAGGCAGCTATGGCGATGACGTGTGGAGGTAGCAATGGAGACAACATGTGGAGCCAGCTAAAAAGACGATGTGGAGGCTGCTATGGAGACAATTTAATTTGGATAGTGCCTGTATGTGGCAGTCCAAAAAAGTTTCAACCAGAGGACAGGTAGGTGGTCCTCCAGAAATTAAATAAATGAGTGCCTGTATGTGGCAGTCCAAAAAGTTTTTCAAACCAGAGGAGCAGGTAGGTGGTCCTCCAGAAAAATTAAATAGATTGAGTGCCTGTATGTGGAACTCCCCAAAAATTGCTTAAAACGAGTACCGGGTAGGGTGGCCCTCCAGAAAAATAATACATAGAGTACTAGCTAGAGCCAGAGCCAAAAAATAGCAGTTTCCTATGCATTAGTGTACAAAGAGGAGGAGAAGGAGGACAATGAGGAGGAGGAGTGCATACATTATTCAGGTTGAGCTCTTTCACCTGGTGGAGAATGAAAATCCGGAGAAATCCAGGCATTTTTCATCTTGATAAGCGTCAGCCTGCTGGAAAGCTGCCTGCTCGCCTACTCTCCCTCGCTACTTGTCCCGCAGAAGTACGCCCTCTGCCGCTAGCGCTGTCAGAAGGGAAATACTGTTTCAGCTGCTGTGCACCAGGGCCTGCTGGTATTCATGCATTCTCACACTCCTTTCCTCTCCAGGGATGAGAGTGGAAGATTTTGTTGTACCGTGGGTCCAGGAGAGTGAATACCCAGTAATCGGTGCTGGAATAAATTCTTTGAACGCGAGGGTCACGGGATAGGCAGCCTAGCATGAAATCTACCATATGCGCGCAGAGTCCCAACGCGCAAGAATTCACTCCCCTCACTGGCCTGACTGCCCATTTCCTCCTCCTCCAACTCCTACCAATCCTCTCTTCTGCCCATACACGCTGAACAGTGAAGGACTGAACAATGGTCCCCTCTTCTGTCTCGCCAATTCTCCTCCTCCTCTCATCCTCCTCCACCTCCTCGATATGCGCTGAGAAACAGACCTAAGGGTGCTTTGGCTATCAACAGGGAATCTTCTTCCCCCGTCTCTTGTGACGAGCGCAAAGCTTTCCGACTTCCTGCTGACCAGAGAGTTTTTCAACAGGCCAAGCAGCGGGATGGTGAGGTGAGATGGTCCTCAAAGTACTCAGCACCTGACAGATATAAGACATCCACGTCCACTCCTCATTGTAGACTTGAGGAAGCTGATGACCTGACTTCCAGTTCTGGTGGAAGTTGACATCTGGCAGAGCTACAATCGCTCTGCGCTGTGGTAAACTCTGGATACATGGTTAATGTTGAATCCACCTCGTGGGCACGTCGCACAACAGTCGGTGAGCGGGCAGTTGGAGGCGGCGCTTCGCTGCCTGAGAGTGGCAGCATCTGTGCTGGACTTCCTGAAATGCGCACAGATGCGCGCCACTGTGAGCAATCAGACAGATTGGGGTATGTCTTGAGGAAACGCTGAACTATGAGATTTAACCAATGGGCCAGGCAGGGCACATGTGTCAGTCTGCGAGTTGCAGAGCCGCCCCAGGTTACGGCCGTTGTCACACACAACCATGCCTGGCTTCGGTTCAGCAGTGCCAGCCACAGATCAGTCTGTGCCGTGATGCCCTGTAATAGCTCTTGGGCGGTGTGCCTTTTATCGCCTAGGCTCAGCAGTTTGAGCACCGCTGCTGCCGCTTAGCGATGGCACGCTGCTGTGCCTAGAGCTACGACTGATGGCGCATGCCCACGGATGGTAATTCGGAGGAGGAGGAGGTGGGGAGGGGTGGGAGGAGGAGGAGGCATAGTAGGCTTTGAGACCTGGACCGAGGTAGGCCCGCAATCCTCGGCGTCGGCAGTATATGAGCAGCCCCAGGGTCAGACTCGGTCCCAGCTCCACCAAGTTAAACCAATGGGCCGTCAGCGATATATAGTGGGCCCTGCCCGGCAGCACTCGTCCACGTGTGCGTGGTCAGGGGGACCTTGTCAGACGGCGTTGGTCAGGGACAGATGATGTTCTCTGACAGTGCTTGTGAGGGCTGGGACGGCACATCGGGAAAAGTAGTGGCAGTGGGGACCGAACCGAGGGGCGGTCGCCGCCATGAGGTTTCGAAAGGCCTCGGCTCTACCAGCCTATAGGGCAGCATCTAAGGCTAAGCAACTTGGAGATGTGGACGTTGAGGGCTTGGGCGTGTGGGTGGTTGGTTCGTATACTTCCTTTTGCGCTCCAGCGTCGGGGTATGGAGAGCTGAACGTGGTGGATGGTGGAGGATCGTGGGGCGAAGATGGGGTTTTGCAGGGAGGTGTTTGGGCCGTGGTCCTGGGCAGGGGGCTGACTAGCAGATGACACAGGGGAAGGAGCAGTGGTGTGCCGGCCGGAGGTGAACGGGCTTGGTGCAATGAGTGGGGTGTTTAGCATTCATATGCCTGCGCATACTGGTGATAGTTAAGCTATTAGTGGTGGAACCCCTGCTGATCCTGGTTTGGCAAAGGTTGCACACCACAGTCCGTCGGTCATCCGGTGTTTCTTTAAAGAACTCCAGACTTCTGAAAATCTAGCCCTCGCCACGGGAGCTTGATACGGACAACATTTGGCGCTTATGCACCAGCTCTGGCCCTGCCTCTCTGTTCGGCCCCACCACTGCCTCTTCAAACTGTTCTGCTATAGGACTCGCCTCCGTCTCAGAAGCACTGTGTTCAACCGGCCTATCAACCAGCTTGGGTCTGTCACCTCATCATCCTCCGATCCCTTAGTCTGCTCCCCCCTCGGACTTCCTGCCCTGAAACAACTTCACCATGTCTGACAACGGTGTCTCCTCATCGTCCGACACCTCTTACACACTTCTTCCACTACGTCAATAATGTCATCATCACCCACAGACTGCGACCGATGGAAAACCTGGGCATCGGAAATTGCTCAGCAGCAACCGGACAAGTGGTTGTGGACTGTGGAGGGTCCAGAAAACAGTTCCTCAGAGTATGCCCGTTCAAAATGCCAATTTTGCTGGGAGGGGGTAGACTGGGGGGAAGGGGCTGAGGTGGAGGAGCTGGAGGAGTGCTGATTTCGGTGACATGGGTGGACTGCGTGGAAGACTGACTGGTGGACAAATAGCTAGAAGCATTGTCCGCAATCCACGACATCACTCTTCGCACTGTTCTGGCCTCAACAGTGCTCTACCACGAGTTCCAGTAATTGAGACATGATGAACCTAGGGAGTGTAGCGGCCTCTGACCCCTGCAGTAGGTGAACGCCCCACGTCCACGCCCTCGTCCTCTACCCCTAGCCCTGGGTTAAACATTTTCCAAATTAAAGTGTAAACTTCAAATATTTTTTTTGTTTGTGTTTTTTTGTGTTTTTTTTTAAACAAAATGTGCTATCCTATTGCTATGGCTAGTTTCTAACCTACACTGATAGCACACAACTGGATTTTGTGCTGTGCCTGATGACTTTGAGCTATAAAAAGAAATAAAGGTAAAAAAATATAAATCAGCAGACTCTGCCTAATTTAATCAAACCCCTAATAAATTGTCCCACTCGGTGTTTATGGTGGATATGTGTGGTCACTAAGAGCTAAACACAACGGTAGCAAGTCTCCCTGCAAATTCCTCACATATGGTACTAGCTGCACTACTAATGCCAGCAAGCCCAGCCACAAGCAAACAAAAGAAAGGAAAATATAAAGCTATTGTAGGCCTAAGTAAGCCGTTGGGGTTCTCCTATGGCTATTTTGTAGCCTACAATGAAAGCACACTGCTTTGCAATTGACTTTGAGCTATAAAAAGAAATAAAGGTAAAAAAAAAAAATCAGCAGACTCTGCCTAATTCTAATCAAACCCTAATAAATTGTCCCACTTGGTGTTTGAGGTTGAATGTGGTCACTAGAGCTAAACTCAAGTCTCCCTGCAAATTCCTCACAATATGGTACAGCTGCACTACTAATGCCAGCAAGCCCAGCCACAAGCAAACAAAAAAAAAGTAAAATAAAATGTTATTGTAGGCCTAAGAAGGGCTGTTGGGTTCTTGAATCACTCCTGCCTAACACTATTCTAATAGAACAGCCTAACGCTTTCCTGACCAGCAGCAGCTCTCTCCTAGCGGCATCCAGACAGAGAATGATCCGAGCAGTGCAGCAGGGGTCGTCTATTCCAGGTCACCTGATCTGGCCAGCCAACCATGCTATCGACGTGAAGGGTACCACGTCATGCTGGGTGGAGTGCAGAGTCTCCTGGCTTGTGATTGGCTCTGTTTCTGGCCGCCAAAAAGCCAAACGGCGGGAGATGCCTTTTCTCGAGCGGGCAAAGTATTCGTCCTAGCAAGAGCAGTTTCGAGTAGCTAATGCTCGAGCGAGCATCAAGCTCGGACGAGTATGTCGCTCATCTCTAGTAATTTCTCAATTACATCTATTAAAAGTTCTGAGGCTTGCAGAAATTGTAATAAGGAATGTCAGGGCGATTGTTCATGGTCACATGACCCTCCATCTGTAGCCATTTTATGGTGAGGGATGTTTGGCTGATGAGGTAAAAGACAGGAGGCTCACTTTCACTATCAAGAAAGCAGAGCAGAAATTTTAATAGAGGCATATTTGGAAATTATACAAACACATATAACAAAAAACATGATGTAAAGTGGCCAAACCTTTAAGTTGTTCTGTCTACTTTTATATAATGGATCATTCTGTTCCCTGGCTAACCCAGTGATTAAAAATTGCTGGTGACTCTAGTAATAAATTTAAACCCTGAGGACTTCAGAAATGTTTAATAAATACTCAAGTGAAGAACAAAGACTATGGTTGTAGGTTTGGAAGTTGGTATGGATTGACATTTTACAGGTCGGCCTACAGTTAAATCCATGATCCAAATTCCTTCTTTGATGCTTCTCATGCGATCAGATTTCACCTTTGAGATCAGAGTTTCTAGATTATTATATGACCCACGTTGGACATACATCAGAGACTAGGACACATTTTAAGGATTTGGAAATGTGTCAACTCTTGTAAAATAAGTTTTATTCCTGGTCTTGCCATTAAGTTTAAACCAAAACCCATTTACAGAAAAACAAAGCTATCATCTTACAGTAGTTCATTTACCGTTCTTAGTGTCTTTCAGCCCAGGTGGGTGGTGAAATACTACATTTGGTTCTTCTCTTCATTTGTTGTAGAAATAATGCCTGTATTGATGAAGTCCGGTTTAACCTATGAAGGACACCAAGATGGTTCAATGTGGCTACCAAAGCACCAGATAATCCTCTAGTCTACCAGGCTCCACCTAAATATGGAACCCTCAACAATGAAAAATAAATCTGCATCTGGTCTCAGGTGTGGGGGTCTAATCGAGGGGGTGCATGCAACCATGGCGAAGTGCTTAGGAAATTTATTTCCCATTTGAAGAAGCCTGTACTCTAAACTCTTAAATTCGATTTTGGGTCCTGGAAAAGATTTTGCGTTAGGGTCCAGCAGCTTTAAGGTACTTTTGGGTAATTAAAAAATGTTCAACTATTATGAAGATATGTCTTATACCCAAAAAATACCACCTTATTTTGCCTGCTTTGGATGTATATTTTAATAGGACTCCCAACTTGTACCTCTGAAGGGTAACTGCAGCACACCTCACTGTAAAAATGGGGGTTACACTAGTGAAGGGTCAGACTCACTTCCATAAGAAATTATCGAGTTCTGTCCAGAGAGAGACATAGGACGTGGTGGGTTGGATACTTTCTGATGTGGCGCACACTCAGGTTCAGAAGGATACGTCATATAAGGTAAAGTAAAGCATTTATTGGTAATCTCGGGACACAACGCGTTTCAGAGTATCAGGGACTCCTTTCTCCTTTCTCCAGAGGGACTCCTTTCTCCTTTCTCCGGAGGCGGAGCGCAGCACACACTGGGAGTCTGCCATAGGGAAGCCGCCTGATGTCACCGGGGCACGAACAGAATTTATCACCTTTTATCCTTAAGTCTCATTTCACTTGAGAAAGGAGTCCCTGATACTCCGAAACGCATTGTGTCCCGAGATTACCAATAAATGCTTTACTTTACTTTATATGCAGTATCCTTCTGAACCGAGTGTCGCCCACATCAGAAAGTATCAACCCACCACGTCTTACCTCTATCCTGACCGTCTGGCAACCCGTCTCGATATCACTATCTGAGGGCAGCACCCCTACCATACAACTGAGCGATAACTAGTGTTGTGCCTAATCTAGCACAAACTACATCTGGTGAGCCTCAGTCCTTTTGATCATTTGTAAACATCCCAGCTATGTTTTACTAAAAAATTACTACTCTGTGTTTTTTTTAATTAAATGCTCGATCTCGAGCAGGGGAAATACTCGTCCGAGCAACGAGCCGTTTCGAGTACCTTAATACTCGAACGAGCATCAAGCTCGGACGAGTATACTCGCTCATCTCTAATTGGGGCACATTTACTTACCCGGTCCATTCGCGTTCCAGCGGCGGCTTCTCCGACGAGCGTTCGGGTCTTCCAGCGATTCATGAAGGTCCTGCGCCCAATGTCCACCAGGTGTCGCTGCTGCCCCGAAGTCCGCCGAGGTGCCCCGGAGTTCATCGTCTTCATCGTAGTGCATTTGAGTATGGCCCGTGCGACCAATTTTTTTTTTAAATGCGGTGGTTTTTCCGAATCCGTCGGGTTATCGCCCCCCCAATTTCCGTCACGTGCATGCCAGCGCCGCTGCGCCACCAAACGATCGCGTGCGCCAAAGTCCCAGGGAAAATAGGCGCAAATCGGAAATATTCGGGTAACACGTCGGGAAAACGTGAATCGGGCCCTTAGTAAATGACCCCCATTCTTTTCCCTACAGTGAAGTCTCCCGCCCTATATTTTGCGGCTTGGTCCTGGTGCAGTGAGACACCGCATGCTAAACCGTGACCGGGTGCCATAGATGTCTATTGTGGCCGTGATCTGGCCTCAATGTTTGTGTGGGGTTCATAGAGTAGTAATTTTTTAGTAAAACATAGCTGGTGATGTTTACAAGTGATCAAAAGGACTGAGGCTCACCAGATGTAGTTGTGCTAGATTAGGCACAACACTAGTTATCGCTCAGTTGTATTGGTAGGGGTGCTGCCCTCAGATAGTGGATATCGAGACGCGGTTGCCAGGACGGTCAGGATAGTTGGACATACACGTATCAAGATATAATCCAAAGTAGGACCTTCTAATGCCCAATGTATAACAATAGCTTAAGGGGTTTTCCGTTGACGCAATTAACCCTACATACCATATAGAACTTAGCTCTTTCTGTCCGTGCCATAAAGATGAGTAGAGCAGCGGCGCCTGCACAACTGGCTACTTTCATTGGGGGTTACAACTGGGTTATTTCTCATTTCAATATGGAGACACCGATCGATATTTAGCCCCTATACTGAGGATAGGGGCTAACTTGTTGTCACTGGAGACCCCTGAAAGAGCCCACAAAATTATGCAGATACATTACAAATAATACTTCTGTCAGAATTTTACTCCTTCTGCACCTTCCCTGCTCCTTGATATTGTGCGAGAGAAAGGTTCTGCACTTTAGTTCTCCTACTGAGCACCACATCTGAGACAGAATGTGTGTGCACAAAGCCTTAAAGGGGTTTCCCATTTCATCAAGTTATTGAATCTTTTGATTTTAATGAAAAGTTCTATAAATTCCAATATAATTTCAGTTCAATTCCTCACAGTTTCTTAGATCTCGCTTGCTGTCCGTTCTATAGAAAGCTTATGTTTATATCAGTAGACAGAAATCTGACCATGGTCAACACGGTGCACGACTCGTTTTATCACAACCTTGATCCTCTATACTCAGTGGTGGCCGAACCTATGGCACTGTGCCAGAGGTGGCACTCAGAGGCCATCTCTGGGGCATCAGGCCATCAGCCAGGACAGAGTTCACAAACAGGAACAAATCCATAAATCTTCCTGCGTCCCAGGCAATTTATGAGAGCTACGCTCAGCACTATTTTACAGCACACATTCACTGATGTTTAGCATTGCTTGAAAAGTGAGAGGTGGGGACAGGGCTGCATTATCTTTGCAGGTCATACTGCTGGCCACCCATTATTCCTCTACAGCGAAGGACCCTGGAGAGAGCACATGAGGTCTGATTTGCCCTCCTTCTTTCAACTGTATTGGTGGCCTTAGGCGGCCGATTACAATCAAAGATGGAAGGAGAGTAGCAATAAGTTACAGCATAAATGGCACGTTGGCACATCAGGGCTAAATAAGTGGGTTTTTGTTGTGGTTTGGGCAATCGGTCTCTAACACGATCGCCATCACTGGTCTATTGATACTAACGAGCGTGCATCTGTGTGACCATTGTTAGATTTCTCCATGGAAGTAATCGATAAAAGATTTCCGTAGAATGACAGCAAGCAGAGATCTAGAAAACCCATGAGGAATTGATACAGAAAGTATATGAAAATTGTATTTTATTTATCATCATACAAACAGTAAACATCATGTGCCAAAGTGGAAATACCCCTTTAGTGAGTGCTGGATGCCTGAACCATTCGACTTTGGGGAGACATTGGTCAATCCATTATGGTTCTGAGCATAACCCCCATTGCCTGTTATGAATTGTCTATCTGGCTTCGTTGATGATATTTGAGTTTTGGTATGTTTTCTTTGATCCTGATCTTTAGCGAACCTAAACAATTTTTCTGCCTTACGATTTGTACACTCATCACCATTTGGTTTTACCCGCGTTAATTGCACAATGTGTTGCCTGCCGATTAATGCAGGGCTGGCAAGTGGACAGGGACAAAGATTATGGGAATCTGTGGGTTAACACTTTTTGGTCTGAATCAACCATACAATGAGGACAGATTTAACCATGAACATGTCTGTAAACCTGGGAGTTTTCACACAGTGGAAGAAGCAGCCAGTTCCGGGAACTGGAGATGACAGTGCAAATACAATGTAAACTTATGGCAATGCAGGAACAATAGACTCCTGTTTGCCATTAAGAGTGCAAATGTGCATAAGGGGGCCCCCGAAACATAACTAGAAATGCAAATTTCACCTCGGAGTTATATTATATTATTTAGGGGGCATACATGGAGAAGAAAGATGTGCTAAAAGCCAGCTAGATGTAAACAGCTTATCTATTAACCTATTTCGGACCTGTGACTTTAGAGGTAGCGGGTGCCGGTCCGGAGTCTGCAGCCTCGTCTTTAGACGACCGTGCAGTATCTGCAGCGGACCACCCTAAGGACAGGGGAGATGTGGTTTATTACTGCTTCTTCCTTCTACACTCCTCAGAGCATGGAGCTGAAGTAGCTGCCCCCTGGCTCTGTAGAATCTCTGTAGACTCAGCAGTCATGTGACATGGAGAAACAGTAAAAATTAAAAAAAAAAAGTGAAAAGGTGAAAATGTCACCAATGTGTCTTTATGCGATTGATAATTGTTGATAATTAAATAGATACATTGTTTACGTCGCTTTTCACAAGTGTCTTTCTTTCTTTGTTGCCCTTATATTGTACGTGAGTTGGCTTTGGCTATGTGAATTTATACCCTACATTAGCCGTGACCGCCATTAGTGCATTTCAATTACGAGGGGGTCTTAATTTTTTGCTGGATTCCCCATTTTTAGGTGCCTTCTAACAAGTGACCCCCTTAGGCAACTCCACTGTTTTATCACCCCGTGAATCATCATGTGAAGAAATAATGAAATTGAAATACAACCATTTCTGCCACGTGTCAGCTGTGAGACTGACCTTATGAGAATGGTAGCTTTCTTTGGGTTGCTGAAAACTATTGAATACTGGAAAATTTTGTTTTATGAAATAACACATACGTCCCTCCTTGGGCTTTTGCTGCAGTCCCATCTTGCTTTATATGCTTATATGTTTTGTAGAGTTACGCATCACCCCATTGTTATCCTTGAACAGTTCCTTGTATTTATCTCTTGTGTAACATGGTTGTTCCAAAAAATACACACTGCTGCGAAAAAGAGAGCAATGTATCACTAGCGGCGAGGTGAAACGAATGGCGGGTTCCCGTCTCCAGATAATATTGTTAGCAGCAAATGTTCTCCACTATTGATTTCTAAAGAATCCCCAGCTTCAGATCACAAATGTTTCAACAGGAATGGGGCTAGCATATGAAAAAGAGAATGTGCAAACCATATGGGTAGTCAAAGGGCACATGACTGGGAATAAAGGAGTTCTGTCTAACTGATGGCAAGGAAATATATCACCTAAACAGATAACGAAAAATATCCTGTTTCTAGTTTCAATTTATTTTATGATTGTAGATTTGAAAAGAGAATCCTGTAGAAGATTATAGATGTGACCATAATGCCTCAGTTGGTCGGTGGCTCAATGGTCAGCACTAAAGCCTTGCAGCGTGGTGTGCTGGGTTCAAGTCCCATCCAGGTCAAAATCTGCAAGGAGTTTGTTGTTGTCTCGTGTTTGGTGGGTTTCCTCGGATTCTCCTCACACTCAAAGCATACGGGTAGGTTATAGATTGATGAGCTCTGTGGGGGACAGGGACTGATCCAGCAGATCTGTGAGCGCTGTGTAATCTGTGTGCGCTATATAAATAAAAGAATTATTATTAGTTACATGAGATGACTCACTGGTAGAGCCAAACCCAAGATTCAATTTGCGAGGCTCACCCAATTTTTCATAAGATTTCATTCAGGTTGGTAGAATTGTTTCATACCAATGTTCCTCCACTGTCTGGAAATTGGTATGTAACTTCCTCTAGTCCTTTTGAACACTGATATTTTCATGAAAAGCTCGTTTGGTAATTTTTTTTACAAATTGTTTCCTCATCCATCCCCCTACCTAGCTCTGAATGAATGACAGCAGTTGCAGGCTGACATTTTTAAATGATTTGTCTGTAGCAAATCAGAAAAAAATTTTGGATTCGATTGATGCCAGAAAAAATGGCATGTACCGAACATACAAAATGAGGAATAGATCTGTAATATCTACTCACTGGGGTCATTATACTAAGGGCCCGATTCGCGTTTTCCCGACGTGTTACCCGAATATTTCCGAATTGCGCCGATTTTCCTGAATTGCCCGGGATTTGGTGCACGCAATCGGATTGTGGCGCATCGGCGCCGGCATGCAAGCAATGGAAATCGGGGGGCGTGGCTGAATGAAACCCGACGGATTCGGAAAAAACGCCCGCATTTAAAAAAAAAGTGTCACTGGACCCAGCAATGGATCGTGAACTCCGGCGACCCGGTGGCCTTAGTGAATCGCTGGAAGACCGACATCCACAGCAGAGAACGCGCCGCTGGATCATGAATGGAACGGGTAAGTAAATCTGCCCCATTGTGTTGGATATTGTACATCCTCCTTGTACAGAATTTGTTCAAAATTACATTAATCAACTGAGAATCTAAAAAACTCAAAAGACTGTCTTATCCACTGCAGTAAACAGGTGCTGTAGAAAATGGACAAACCAAAAGATGTGCACATTTTTTTCAAACAGGTCATAATTGGCACAGGTTTAAGCAAAAACTGCCTTTAACAGTTAAATAGGTGTAAATTCCCCCCACTGACTTTAACGGTATGCTGTCTGCCAGGTACAAGGCTTTTAGGGCAAGAAGTTGTCACAACTAGTATTGACTGGACTGAACCCCAAGTTCATTGGAAGTTCAGCAAATGTCTTGACTACAACATTATAAAATACTGTTCGTTACAAATTCAACTTAAAATTCAATACAAACTTACATCCGACTTAATACAAATTCAAACAAACCTAAAGACCTATTTGTGTACATTAGCCGGTGGACTGTCTGCACTTCCCGAAAATATAATTCCATAAAAGAAAATAAAAGTCACAATTTATATGTTTATGTCATGTCATCCATACAAAAATAATTTAACAGTATCATTATATGTTTTCCAGTTGTTGACAGCCAGGGACGAGTAGACCCAGCTTCACCAAGATACATGTCCTTTGATAACCTAAGTATTAAATGCCCTGGGCTTCTTTAGGCAAAAAAATAGACTATAAAATGTCCCTGAATGATATCAAATCCATAAGTAAATAGATAGAAAACAGAGTTATTTGCTTAGGGTTGGTGATATCACTGGTTTAGGAGGGGATTTATGGAAGAACTATGATGTCATTTCCCCTTTCTATTGAAGAATCTGCCTTTGCAGTGAAGAAATAATGGGGAAAGGGGTTTTAAATCCCCTGAAGAACCAAAGAAAACAATATACAATAAAGTAAAAAAAACTATATTTTCTATACTTAGTTTACAAAAGCTCAAAAATTGCAAAGATTAATAGGGTCCCCAAACACATGGCCAGTTCTGGGAAAATGTGGAATGAAGCCGACTCTCCCAGCATTGAAAGTAATTCGCCTGTTAGCTTCTTATTACTGCCGATGGAAGCAATTCCATATCGACCATTGCTCTATTGAGTCTATATACAGCTATTGTGCTAATATTTGATCATCTCGCTGTCCTTTTGGGCCCCAGTACAAAGATTTTATGTTTTGATGTCAATGATATTTTAGATGAAGATATCGCTCTACACACAATGCCGGCAAGACCTGTAGACCTCTTCTGCAGGGTAGTCCCCCAAGGGATTTTAGATCCAATGTATGACATTACTTCACTGCTGAATGGTAAGTTAGCCTCCAGAATTGCTTCTGTAATCACGGTTATCCTCGCGGATTGCATTGACATCTTTCTCTGAAGGTCAATTTTATTCAAAGTAAATCTCAGACACTGGAGATGCGAAACCAGTCATTATTCTTTAATAGGACTTCTATGTGTTAATCTCTGAAATGTCTTTGAACATCAGAAAGTTGAAGCCTACGTGAGATTCCATTACACAGATTCAGTTGAAGATGAACATTCAGGAACAAACCTAGTAGACGTGAACGAGCAACATGTACCATGCAATAGGTCCAAGTACTGAATATTCTAGAGGACATCTACCATCAGATTACCTGACGGTAGATTCTTACTATCCCCTCCGTTCCGTACCCATGTGATGTAATTTCTTGTAGTATGTTTTAGAACGGCTGCATTAAGTAGAAAAAAGTTCTTAAACATCATAAGAGCATACCTACACAATATCTGATAGATGGGTGATGTGACTACTATGGGGCTCATTTATTAGGGTTCGGCGCCGCACTTTCGTTGGGTCCCCGTTTTTTTTCATATTTGTGCCGAATTCCGCCGGGATTTAGCGCATGCGATCAGATTTTGCGCGGCTTCATGCGACAGAATCGGGGGTGTGGGCGTCGGAAAACCCGATGGATTTGGAAAAAAACGCAGAGATTGAAATAACTCATTGTGTCGCAAAATCAATCACTCACATGACCGGAAATGGGTTGGTGAACCCAGCGGACCCTTGGCGGACTTCAGCGCAGCAGCAGGACACCTAGTGAACATCAGGCGCACAACCTTAGTGAATCGCCAGAAGACCCGAATCCTCGCTGAGTACAGCCACCGCTGGATCGCGACAGGAACGGGTAAGTAAATGACCCCTCACGTGATCATAGCATTCCCATAGGAGTGCAAGTATTGTAGAGAGGGGCGTGAATAAATTACTTTTAAAAAGCTTCTTTCTTCTAAATGCGGTATCTAAACATACATTTTGCGGCGATTCCGCCGGGATTTTAGCGCATGCGATCAGATTTTGCGCCGGCTTCATGCGACAGAAATCGGGGGTGTGGCCGTCGGGAAAACCCGATGGATTTGGAAAAACCGCAGAATTGAATAAACTAATTGTGTCGCAAAATCAATCACTCACATGCACGGAAATGGGTTGGTGAACTCCAGCGGACCTTGGGGACTTCAGCGCAGCAGCGACACTAGTGAACATCAGGCGCACAACCTTAGTGAATCGCCAGAAGACCCGAATCCTCGCTGAGTACGCACCGCGGATCGCGACAGGACCGGGTAAGTAAATGACCCCTATGCGTGATCATAGCATTCCCCATCGGAGTGCAAGTATTGTAGAGAGGGGGCGTGAATAATTACTTTTAAAAAGCTTTTTTCTTCTAAATGCGGTAGTTCTAAAACATACTAAAAGAAGATTGCGAAGATGGGCACGGACGGGAGATGAGTAGTAAGCATCTAATTAGGTAATCTGAGACAGATGTCCTAATTATATTCTGTAATTCCAAAAGGGTTGGTCCATGGGGAACAAGAAGTTGTTTGGTTTTTGCCTAAACCAAAAATCGAAACTTACTTTATTTCATTTTCAGTAAGGTCCGATGTTCAATACTAGACTCTGTCCATCCCCCATTTCTGCATTTATTTGACACACCATCTTTTGATGTTTTCATGGACAAACCTGCTTTTTAAAAGACATTCACAGTAGTGAATGGGGTTTGGATTAGCCATTGAGCTGGCAAATTAGCCAAGAGGGTAGCCCTCTGTATGTTGAAATTAACCAGAAAAGTCAGCCCTGCTTCTATTAGGTTTTTATGACCTATCCTTGAAGATAGTTGCGAGGAAAATCAGATCAAAGAGAGATCAAACATATTTGAAGATTAAATGGGGGAGGCATCAGCATAGGAGTAGAGGACAGGTTGGGCTAGTCTTACATGTCATTGTTATTTCTCTATGCCAAATTCCCCAGCACTGGGAAGCCAGTGAAGGGAACAGAAGAGGGGGAGGCAGAGATAAAATGTGGATGATGGAGGGTAACCCAGAAGTAAAGTGGTGGGTTGTGGAAGGGGGTTACAACATCTGTGGTGGTGTTAATATGGAAAATATGAGCTGCTTCAATACACATTAGATTGACGGTCAATATTGAGAAGAATGTGGTCTTCTGGTTTCAATGTGCATGTCCTATTTTTTTAAGGGGTTGACCACTTTACCTCATGTTTTTGTAATTAGTTGTGAAGTTTTGGGGGTAGATATTAGGTAATTTCTAGAGATGAGCGAGCACTAAAAGCTGGGTACTTGTTATTCGAGACAAACTTTCCCGATGCTCGAGTGCTCGTCTCGAAACGAGCCCCATTGAAGTCAATGGGAGACTCGAGCATTTTCAAGGGGACCAAGGCTCTGCACATGGAAGCTTGGCCAAACACTGGGAACTCAGAAAAGGATGGAAACCACCGGAAATGGACAGGAACAGCAGGGGCGCATGCATGGAGTGCTCTGAGGCTGCTTAATCGCCACCATTATGCCAAAATTATTGGCAACAGCATGGCCATGACAGAGTGACCGAATGAGGCTAGATGCATCTAAACATGCAATAATTGACCCTGACACTATAGGGGACGGCATGCAGAGGCAGCGGCAGCAGGCTAGAGAGTGTCATGGCGACATACCCTAATGGACTCAGGTTCACCAAAGGAGGTGAAATGATTTCCTATGTGAACAAAGGTTGACGGTATATTGTCGATAACACAGCATGGTGGGGACATAGTGACAAGTTCCATAACGTATCTGGTGAACACCCGAAAATGAGCCGAACAAGCTCTTTGATAAGGGGACGATGTGGAGGCAGCCATGGAGACGACTTCCATGATTAAGAGGGACAGTATGGGGCATTCATATTGCGCTGCTATGATTGCAAACTTCAGGTCTCCAGCATGGCGGCGACAGATGGGCCGAGTTCCACTAGTATCTGGTGAAACACCTGAAAATTCTGCCTGACACAGGTCGTTTGAAAGGGATGCCAGGCAAGCTTCGCCAATCCAAGCCCCTGTCTCTAGGCTACTCCCCAAACAGAACTTCGAACCTTTTGTTAAGATCAAGTGTAGTAGCGTTCTTTATAGTTTAGGATACGGCGGGGGGAGGGGAATGTAAAAACGATGCTCAAGAAGCGCTGAAATATATCGGTAATGATAAAAGTTTGCCAGTATATTTTGTGGATTACACAGCAGGTGGCAACAAAGTTAACAAGTTTGATGTGGAAGCCATGAAAACAACCCAAAATTCTGCCGACACAGCTCGTTTGATAAGGGGACCATGTATGGCAGTGAACTGTAGTAGATTAAGGTGCGCAGTTAAAACTATGTTAGTTGGATCTTGAGATGGAGTTGGCGCTCCGCTGCCAGGCAAGCTTTCGCCAATCCAAGCCCCTGTCTCTAGGCTACTCCCAAACAGCACTTCTAAGAACCTTTGTATAAGATCAAGGTAGTAGCGTTCTTATAAGTTTAGGATAGGCGGGTGAGGGGAATGTAAACAGATGCTCAAGAAGCGCTGAAATAATACGGTAATGATAAAAGTTTGCCAGTATATTTGTGGATTACACAGCAGGGTGGCGACAAGTAACAAGATTGAGTGGAAGCCATGAAAACAACCACAAATTCTGCCTGACACAGCTCGTTTGATAAGGGACCATGTATGGAGGCAGTGAAAATAGTAGTAGATTAAAGGTGTGCAGTTAAACTATGTTAGTTGGATCTTGAGATGGAGTTGGCGCTCCGCTGCCAGACAAGCTTCGCAATTCAAGCCCCTGTCTCTAGGCTCCTCCCAAACGCACTTCTAAGAACCTTTTGTATAAGATCAAGTGTAGTAGGTTCTTATAAGTTTAGGATATGGTGGGTGAGGGGAATGTAAACAGATGCGCAAGAAGCGCTGAAATAATATCGGAAATGATAAAAGTGTGCCAGTATATTTTGTGGATTACACAGCAGGGTGGCGACAAAGTTAACAAGTTTGATGTGGAAGCCATGAAAACACCAAAATTCTGCTGACACAGTTCGATTGATAAGGAGACCATGTATGGAGGCAGCTATTGGACGACTTTTGGAGGCAGCTATGGCGATGCGTGTGGAGGTAGCAATGGAGACAACATGTGGAGCCAGCTAAAAAGACGATGTGGAGGCTGCTATGGAGACAATTTAATTTGGATAGTGCCTGTATGTGGCAGTCCAAAAAAGTTTCAACCAGAGGACAGGTAGGTGGTCCTCCAGAAATTAAATAAATGAGTGCCTGTATGTGGCAGTCCAAAAAGTTTTCAACCAGAGGAGCAGGTAGGTGGTCCTCCAGAAAAATTAAATAGATTGAGTGCCTGTATGTGGAACTCCCCAAAAATTGCTTAAAACGAGTACCGGGTAGGTGGCCCTCCAGAAAAAATAATACATAGAGTACTAGCTAGAGCCAGAGCCAAAAAATAGCAGTTTCCTATGCATTAGTGTACAAAGAGGAGGAGAAGGAGGACAATGAGGAGGAGGAGTGCATACATTATTCAGGTTGAGCTCTTTCACCTGGTGGAGAATGAAAATCCGGAGAAATCCAGGCATTTTTCATCTTGATAAGCGTCAGCCTGCTGGAAAGCTGCCTGCTCGCCTACTCTCCCTCGCTACTTGTCCCGCAGAAGTACGCCCTCTGCCGCTAGCGCTGTCGAAGGGAAATACTGTTTCAGCGCTGTGCACCAGGGCCTGCTGGTATTCATGCATTCTCACACTCCTTTCCTCTCCAGGGATGAGAGTGGAAGATTTTGTGTACCGTGGGTCCAGGAGAGTGAATACCCAGTAATCGGTGCTGGAATAAATTCTTTGAACGCGAGGGTCACGGGATAGGCAGCCTAGCATGAAATCTACCATATGCGCGCAGAGTCCCAACGCGCAAGAATTCACTCCCCTCACTGGCCTGACTGCCCATTTCCTCCTCCTCCAACTCCTACAATCCTCTCTTCTGCCCATACACGCTGAACAGTGAAGGACTGAACAATGGTCCCCTCTTCTGTCTCGCCAATTCTCCTCCTCCTCTCATCCTCCTCCACCTCCTCGATATGCGCTGAGAAACAGACCTAAGGGTGCTTTGGCTATCAACAGGGAATCTTCTTCCCCCGTCTCTTGTGACGAGCGCAAAGCTTTCGACTTCCTGCTGACCAGAGAGTTTTTCAACAGGCCAAGCAGCGGGATGGTGAGGTGAGATGGTCCTCAAAGTACTCAGCACCTGACAGATATAAGACATCCACGTCCACTCCTCATTGTAGACTTGAGGAAGCTGATGACCTGACTTCCAGTTCTGGTGGAAGTTGACATCTGGCAGAGCTACAATCGCTCTGCGCTGTGGTAAACTCTGGATCATGGTTAATGTTGATATCCACCTCGTGGGCACGTCGCACAACAGTCGGTGAGCGGGCAGTTGGAGGCGGCGCTTCGCTGCCTGAGAGTGGCAGCATCTGTGCTGGACTTCCTGAAATGCGCACAGATGCGCGCCACTGTGAGCAATCAGACAGATTGGGGTATGTCTTGAGGAAACGCTGAACTATGAGATTTAACCAATGGGCCAGGCAGGGCACATGTGTCAGTCTGCCGAGTTGCAGAGCCGCCCCAGGTTACGGCCGTTGTCACACACAACCATGCCTGGCTTCGGTTCAGCAGTGCCAGCCACAGATCAGTCTGTGCCGTGATGCCCTGTAATAGCTCTTGGGCGGTGTGCCTTTTATCGCCTAGGCTCAGCAGTTTGAGCACCGCTGCTGCCGCTTAGCGATGGCACGCTGCTGTGCCTAGAGCTACGACTGATGGCGCATGCCCACGGATGGTAATTCGGAGGAGGAGGAGGTGGGGAGGGGTGGGAGGAGGAGGAGGCATAGTAGGCTTTGAGACCTGGACCGAGGTAGGCCCGCAATCCTCGGCGTCGGCAGTATATGAGCAGCCCCAGGGTCAGACTCGGTCCCAGCTCCACCAAGTTAAACCAATGGGCCGTCAGCGATATATAGTGGGCCCTGCCCGGCAGCACTCGTCCACGTGTGCGTGTCAGGGGGACCTTGTCAGACGGCGTTGGTCAGGGACAGATGATGTTCTCTGACAGTGCTTGTGAGGGCTGGGACGGCACATCGGGAAAAGTAGTGGCAGTGGGGACCGAACCGAGGGGCGGTCGCCGCCATGAGGTTTCGAAAGGCCTCGGCTCTACCAGCCTATAGGGCAGCATCTAAGGCTAAGCAACTTGGAGATGTGGACGTTGAGGGCTTGGGCGTGTGGGTGGTTGGTTCGTATACTTCCTTTTGCGCTCCAGCGTCGGGGTATGGAGAGCTGAACGTGGTGGATGGTGGAGGATCGTGGGGCGAAGATGGGGTTTTGCAGGGAGGTGTTTGGGCCGTGGTCCTGGGCAGGGGGCTGACTAGCAGATGACACAGGGGAAGGAGCAGTGGTGTGCCGGCCGGAGGTGAACGGGCTTGGTGCAATGAGTGGGGTGTTTAGCATTCATATGCCTGCGCATACTGGTGATAGTTAAGCTATTAGTGGTGGAACCCCTGCTGATCCTGGTTTGGCAAAGGTTGACACACCACAGTCCGTCGGTCATCCGGTGTTTCTTTAAAGAACTCCAGACTTCTGAAAATCTAGCCCTCGCCACGGGAGCTTGATACGGACAACATTTGGCGCTTATGCACCAGCTCTGGCCCTGCCTCTCTGTTCGGCCCCACCACTGCCTCTTCAACTGTTCTGCTATAGGACTCGCCTCCGTTCAGAAGCACTGTGTTCACCGGCCTATCAACCAGCTTGGGTCTGTCACCTCATCATCCTCCGATCCCTTAGTCTGCTCCCCCCTCGGACTTCCTGCCCTGAAACAACTTCACCATGTCTGACAACGGTGTCTCCTCATCGTCCGACACCTCTTACACACTTCTTCCACTACGTCAATAATGTCATCATCACCCACAGACTGCGACCGATGGAAAACTGGGCATCGGAAATTGCTCAGCAGCAACCGGACAAGTGGTTGTGGACTGTGGAGGGTCCAGAAAACAGTTCCTCAGAGTATGCCCGTTCAAAATGCCAATTTTGCTGGGAGGGGGTAGACTGGGGGGAAGGGGCTGAGGTGGAGGAGCTGGAGGAGTGCTGATTTCGGTGACATGGGTGGACTGCGTGGAAGACTGACTGGTGGACAAATAGCTAGAAGCATTGTCCGCAATCCACGACATCACTCTTCGCACTGTTCTGGCCTCAACAGTGCTCTACCACGAGTTCCAGTAATTGAGACATGATGAACCTAGGGAGTGTAGCGGCCTCTGACCCCTGCAGTAGGTGAACGCCCCACGTCCACGCCCTCGTCCTCTACCCCTAGCCCTGGGTTAAACATTTTCCAAATTAAAGTGTAAACTTCAAATATTTTTTTTGTTTGTGTTTTTTTGTGTTTTTTTTTAAACAAAATGTGCTATCCTATTGCTATGGCTAGTTTCTAACCTACACTGATAGCACACAACTGGATTTTGTGCTGTGCCTGATGACTTTGAGCTATAAAAAGAAATAAAGGTAAAAAAATATAAATCAGCAGACTCTGCCTAATTTAATCAAACCCCTAATAAATTGTCCCACTCGGTGTTTATGGTGGATATGTGTGGTCACTAAGAGCTAAACACAACGGTAGCAAGTCTCCCTGCAAATTCCTCACATATGGTACTAGCTGCACTACTAATGCCAGCAAGCCCAGCCACAAGCAAACAAAAGAAAGGAAAATATAAAGCTATTGTAGGCCTAAGTAAGCCGTTGGGGTTCTCCTATGGCTATTTTGTAGCCTACAATGAAAGCACACTGCTTTGCAATTGACTTTGAGCTATAAAAAGAAATAAAGGTAAAAAAAAAAAATCAGCAGACTCTGCCTAATTCTAATCAAACCCTAATAAATTGTCCCACTTGGTGTTTGAGGTTGAATGTGGTCACTAGAGCTAAACTCAAGTCTCCCTGCAAATTCCTCACAATATGGTACAGCTGCACTACTAATGCCAGCAAGCCCAGCCACAAGCAAACAAAAAAAAAGTAAAATAAAATGTTATTGTAGGCCTAAGAAGGGCTGTTGGGTTCTTGAATCACTCCTGCCTAACACTATTCTAATAGAACAGCCTAACGCTTTCCTGACCAGCAGCAGCTCTCTCCTAGCGGCATCCAGACAGAGAATGATCCGAGCAGTGCAGCAGGGGTCGTCTATTCCAGGGTCACCTGATCTGGCCAGCCAACCACTGCTATCGACGTGAAGGGTACCACGTCATGCTGGGTGGAGTGCAGAGTCTCCTGGCTTGTGATTGGCTCTGTTTCTGGCCGCCAAAAAGCCAAACGGCGGGAGATGCCTTTTCTCGAGCGGGCAAAGTATTCGTCCTAGCAAGAGCAGTTTCGAGTAGCTAATGCTCGAGCGAGCATCAAGCTCGGACGAGTATGTCGCTCATCTCTAGTAATTTCTCAATTACATCTATTAAAAGTTCTGAGGCTTGCAGAAATTGTAATAAGGAATGTCAGGGCGATTGTTCATGGTCACATGACCCTCCATCTGTAGCCATTTTATGGTGAGGGATGTTTGGCTGATGAGGTAAAAGACAGGAGGCTCACTTTCACTATCAAGAAAGCAGAGCAGAAATTTTAATAGAGGCATATTTGGAAATTATACAAACACATATAACAAAAAACATGATGTAAGTGGCCAAACCTTTAAGTTGTTCTGTCTACTTTTATATAATGGATCATTCTGTTCCCTGGCTAACCCAGTGATTAAAAATTGCTGGTGACTCTAGTAATAAATTTAAACCCTGAGGACTTCAGAAATGTTTAATAAATACTCAAGTGAAGAACAAAGACTATGGTTGTAGGTTTGGAAGTTGGTATGGATTGACATTTTACAGGTCGGCCTACAGTTAAATCCATGATCCAAATTCCTTCTTTGATGCTTCTCATGCGATCAGATTTCACCTTTGAGATCAGAGTTTCTAGATTATTATATGACCCACGTTGGACATACATCAGAGACTCAGGACACATTTTAAGGATTTGGAAATGTGTCAACTCTTGTAAAATAAGTTTTATTCCTGGTCTTGCCATTAAGTTTAAACCAAAACCCATTTACAGAAAAACAAAGCTATCATCTTACAGTAGTTCCATTTACCGTTCTTAGTGTCTTCAGCCCAGTGGGTGGTGAAATACTACATTTGGTTCTTCTCTTCATTTGTTGTAGAAATAACTGCCTGTATGATGAAGTCCGGTTTAACCTATGAAGGACACCAAGATGGTTCAATGTGGCTACCAAAGCACCAAGATAATCCTCTAGTCTACCAGGCTCCACCTAAATATGGAACCCTCAACAATGAAAAATAAATCTGCATCTGGTCTCAGGGTGGGGGTCTAACTCGAGGGGGTGCATGCAACCATGGCGAAGTGCCTTAGGAAATTTATTTCCCATTTGAAGAAGCCTGTACTCTAAACTCTTAAATTCGATTTTGGGTCCTGGAAAAGATTTTGCGTTAGGGTCCAGCAGCTTTAAGGTACTTTTGGGTAATTAAAAAATGTTCAACTATTATTGAAGATATGTCTTATACCCAAAAAATACCACCTTATTTGCCGCTTTGGATGTATATTTTAATAGGACTCCCAACTTGTACCTCTGAAGGGTAACTGCAGCACACCTCACTGTAAAAATGGGGGTTACACTAGTGAAGGGTCAGACTCACTTCCATAAGAAATTATCGAGTTCTGTCCGAGAGGAGACATAGGACGTGGTGGGTGGATACTTTCTGATGTGGCGCACACCAGGTTCAAAGGATACGTCATATAAGGTAAAGTAAAGCATTATTGGTAATCTCGGGACACAACGCGTTTCAGAGTATCAGGGACTCCTTTCTCCTTTCTCCAGAGGGACTCCTTTCTCCTTTCTCCGGAGGCGGAGCGCAGCACACACTGGGAGTCTGCCATAGGGAAGCCGCCTGATGTCACGGGGCACGAACAGAATTATCACCTTTTATCCTAAGTCTCATTTCACTTGAGAAAGGAGTCCCTGATACTCGGAAACGCATGGTCACCGAGATTACCAATAAATGCTTTACTTTACTTATATGACGTATCCTTCTGAACCTGAGTGTGCGCCACATCAGAAAGTATCCAACCCACACGTCTACTTATCCTTATCAAAAGGACTGAGGCTCACCAGATGTAGTTGTGCTAGATTAGGCACAACACTAGTTATCGCTCAGTTGTATTGGTAGGGGTGCTGCCCTCAGAAAGTGGATATCGAGACACGGTTGCCAGGACGGTCAGGATAGAGGTCAGACGTGATGGGTTGGATACTTTCTGATGTGGCGCACACTCAGGTTCAGAAGGATACGTCATATAAGGTAAAGTAAAGCATTTATTGGTAATCTCGGGACACAACGCGTTTCGGAGTATCAGGGACTCCTTTCTCAAGTGAAATGAGACTGAAAATAGAGTTTACATACATACAGAATTGACATAGAGACAGGGTAAAAATCAAAAGGACTGAGGCTCACCAGATGTAGTTGTGCTAGATTAGGCACAACACTAGTTATCGCTCAGTTGTATTGGTAGGGGTGCTGCCCTCAGAAAGTGGATATCGAGACACGGTTGCCAGGACGGTCAGGATAGAGGTCAGACGTGATGGGTTGGATACTTTCTGATGTGGCGCACACTCAGGTTCAGAAGGATACGTCATATAAGGTAAAGTAAAGCATTTATTGGTAATCTCGGGACACAACGCGTTTCGGAGTATCAGGGACTCCTTTCTCAAGTGAAATGAGACTGAAAATAGAGTTTACATACATACAGAATTGACATAGAGACAGGGTAAAACGGGATAGAACTACGCTTCTCCCGCGCTACAGGTAAGCTATAGCTCTGCCTTCTCCTTTATAGTAATCAAATCTACAGCAAAATCTGTCACATTGACATACTTATTTATCTATTTAGTTTTATTCTACTAGCTCTCTTAACCAACCCTGTGAGCCATTTACTCACTTATGATCTTTGCCTGGCAATTTTTAACTACTCATGTCTTCCCTCAACAGAATTTATCACCTTTTATCCTTAAGGTAACCTGCAATTTAATATCAACTATTTCCACATCTACTGCATATTTCCATTATTTCCTCTACAATTGTACCCCTTTCCTAGACACACTCTCACAATCATTATCCCCCATATATGAGTATATAGACCCTCCTTTTTCACATCCATCTACCCTTTTCTTCCATCGCTATCGCATGGTCTACACTATACCGACATATAATTGTATAATTTTTATTTTTAAAAAATATATATTTTTTATGTATATTTTAATGTATTTTATATGAAATTTATGTCCTTTTACCCTGTCTCTATGTCAATTCTGTATGTATGTAAACTCTATTTTTAGTCTCATTTCACTTGAGAAAGGAGTCCCTGATACTCCGAAACGCGTTGTGTCCCGAGATTACCAATAAATGCTTCACTTTACCTCATATGACGTATCCTTCTGAACCTGAGTGTGCGCCACATCAGAAAGTATCCAACCCACCACGTCCTATGTCTTCCTTGGACAGAAGCAATCGATAATTTCTTATGGAAGTGAGTCTGACCCTTCACTAGTGTAACCCCCATTTTTACAGTGAGGTGTGCTGCAGTTACCCTTCAGAGGTACAAGTTGGGAGTCCTATTAAAATATACATCCAAAGCAGGCAAAATAAGGTGGTATTTTTTGGGTATAAGACATATCTTCAATAATAGTTGAACATTTTTTAATTAACCCAAAAGTACCTTAAAGCTGCTGGACCCTAACGCAAAATCTTTTCCAGGACCCAAAATCGAATTTAAGAGTTTAGAGTACAGGCTTCTTCAAATGGGAAAAGTAAATTTCCTAAGGCACTTCGCCATGGTTGCAATTGCACCCCCTCGAGTTAGACCCCCACACCTGAGACCAGATGCAGATTTGATTTTTCATTGTTGAGGGTTCCATATTTAGGTGGAGCCTGGTAGACTAGAGGATTATCTGGTGCTTTGGTAGCCACATTGAACCATCTTGGTGTCCTTCATAGGTAAACCATGGACTTCATCAATACAGGCAGTTATTTCTACAACAAATGAAGAGAAGAACCAAATGTAAGTATTTAACCACCCACCTGGGCTGAAAGACACTAAGAACGGTAAATGGACTACTGTAAGATGATAGCTTTGTTTTTCTGTAAATGGGTTTTAGGTTTAAACATTAAGGTGGCAAGACCAGGAATAAAAGCTTATTTTACAAGAGTTGACACATTTCCAAATCCTTAAAATGTGTCCTGAGTCTCTGATGTATGTCCAAACTGTGGTCATATAATAATCTAAGAAACTCTGATCTTCAAAGGTGAAATCTGATCGCATGAGAAGCATCAAAGAAGGAATTTGGATCATGGATTTAACTGTAGGCCGACCTGGTAAAATGTCAATCCATACCAACTTCCCAAACCTACAACCATAGTCTTTGTTCTTCACTTGAGTATTTATTAAACATTTCTGAAGTCCTCAGGGTTTAAATTTATTACTAGAGTCACCAGCAATTTTTATCACTGGGTTAGCCAGGGAACAGAATTGATCCATTATATAAAAGTAGACAGAACAACTTAAAGGGTTTGGCCACTTTACATCATGTTTTTTGTTATATGTGTGTGTATAATTTCCAAATATGCCTCTATTAAAATTTCTGCTCTGCTTTCTTGATATGTAAAGTGAAGCCTCCTGTCTTTTACCTCATCAGCCAAACATCCCTCACCATAAAATGGCTACAGATGGAGGGTCATGTGACCATGAACAATCGCCCTGACAGGTCCTTATTACAATATTCTGCAAGCCTCAGAACTTTTAATAGATGTATATTGAGAAATTACTAGAGATGAGCGAACATACTCGTCCGAGCTTGATGCTCGCTCGAGCATTAGCGTACTCGAAACTGCTCGTTGCTAGGACGAATACTTTGCCCGCTCGAGAAAATGGCATCTCCCGCCGTTTTGCTTTTTGGCGGCCAGAAACAGAGCCAATCACAAGCCAGGAGACTCTGCACTCCACCCAGCATGACGTGGTACCCTTACACGTCGATAGCAGTGGTTGGCTGGCCAGATCAGGTGACCCTGGAATAGACTAGCCCCTGCCTGCACTGCTCGGATCATTCTCTGTCTGGATGCCGCTAGGGAGAGAGCTGCTGCTGGTCAGGGAAAGCGTTAGGCTGTTCTATTAGAATAGTGTTAGGCAGGAGTGATTCTACAAGAACCCAACAGCCCTTCTTAGGCCTACAATAACATTTTATTTTACTTTTTTTTGTTTGCTTGTGGCTGGGCTTGCTGGCATTAGTAGTGCAGCTAGTACCATATTGTGAGGAATTTGCAGGGAGACTTGAGTTTAGCTCTTAGTGACACACATATCAACCTCAAACACCGAAGTGGGACAATTTATTAGGGGTTTGATTAGAATTAGGCAGAGTCTGCTGATTTATTTTTTTTTACCTTTATTTCTTTTTATAGCTCAAAGTCATATTGCAAAGCAGTGTGCTTTCATTGTAGGCTACAAAATAGCCATAGGAGAACCCCAACGGCTTACTTAGGCCTACAATAGCGTTATATTTTCCTTTCTTTTGTTTGCTTGTGGCTGGGCTTGCTGGCATTAGTAGTGCAGCTAGTACCATATTGTGAGGAATTTGCAGGGAGACTTGCTACCGTTGTGTTTAGCTCTTAGTGACACACATATCCACCTTAAACACCGAAGTGGGACAATTTATTAGGGGTTTGATTAGAATTAGGCAGAGTCTGCTGATTTATATTTTTTTACCTTTATTTCTTTTTATAGCTCAAAGTCATCAGGCACAGCACAAAATCCAGTTGTGTGCTATCAGTGTAGGTTAGAAACTAGCCATAGCAATAGGATAGCATCATTTTGTTTAAAAAAAAAACACAAAAAAACACAAACAAAAAAAAATTTGAAGTTTACACTTTAATTTGGAAAATGTTTAACCCGAGGGCTAGGGGTAGAGGACGAGGGCGTGGACGTGGGCGTTCACCTACTGCAGGGGTCAGAGGCCGCTACACTCCCTAGGTTCATCATGTCTCAAATTACTGGAACTCGTGGTAGAGCACTGTTGAGGCCAGAACAGTGCGAAGAGGTGATGTCGTGGATTGCGGACAATGCTTCTAGCTATTTGTCCACCAGTCAGTCTTCCACGCAGTCCACCCATGTCACCGAAATCAGCACTCCTCCAGCTCCTCCACCTCAGCCTCCTTCCCCCCAGTCTACCCCCTCCCAGCAAAATTTGGCATTTGAACGGGCATACTCTGAGGAACTGTTTTCTGGACCCTTCCCACAGTCACAAACCACTTGTCCGGTTGCTGCTGAGCAATTTTCCGATGCCCAGGTTTTCCATCGGTCGCAGTCTGTGGGTGATGATGACATTATTGACGTAGTGGAAGAAGTGTGTAAAGAGGTGTCGGACGATGAGGAGACACCGTTGTCAGACAGTGGTGAAGTTGTTGTCAGGGCAGGAAGTCCGAGGGGGGAGCAGACTAAGGGATCGGAGGATGATGAGGTGACAGACCCAAGCTGGGTTGATAGGCCGGGTGAACACAGTGCTTCTGAGACGGAGGCGAGTCCTATAGCAGAACAGGTTGGAAGAGGCAGTGGTGGGGCCAGACAGAGAGGCAGGGCCAGAGCTGGTGCATCAGCGCCAAATGTTGTCCGTAGTCAAGCTCCCGTGGCGAGGGCTAGATTTTCAGAAGTCTGGAGGTTCTTTAAAGAAACACCGGATGACCGACGGACTGTGGTGTGCAACCTTTGCCAAACCAGGATCAGCAGGGGTTCCACCACTAATAGCTTAACTATCACCAGTATGCGCAGGCATATGAATGCTAAACACCCCACTCATTGGCACCAAGCCCGTTCACCTCCGGCCGGGCACACCACTGCTCCTTCCCCTGTGTCATCTGCTAGTCAGCCCCCTGCCCAGGACCACGGCCCAAACACCTCCCGTGCGAAAACCCCATCTTCGCCTCCACGATCCTCCACAGCATCCACCAGCGTTCAGCTCTCCATACCCCAGACGCTGGAGCGCAAAAGGAAGTATAGCGCAACCCACCCACACGCCCAAGCCCTCAACGTCCACATCTCCAAGTTGCTTAGCCTTGAGATGCTGCCCTATAGGCTGGTAGAGACCGAGGCCTTTCGAAACCTCATGGCGGCGACCGCCCCTCGGTATTCGGTCCCCAGCCGCCACTACTTTTCCCGATGTGCCGTCCCAGCCCTGCACAAGCACGTGTCAGAGAACATCATCTGTGCCCTGACCAACGCCGTTTCTGACAAGGTCCCCCTGACCACGCACACGTGGACGAGTGCTGCCGGGCAGGGCCACTATATATCGCTGACGGCACATTGGGTTAACTTGGTGGAGGCTGGGACCGAGTCTGACCCTGGGGCTGCTCATATACTGCCGACGCCGAGGATTGCGGGGCCTACCTCGGTCCAGGTCTCAAAGGCCTACTATGCCTCCTCCTCCTCCCACCCCTCCTCCACCTCCTCCTCCTCCGAATTACCATCCGTGGGCATGGCGCCATCAGTCGGTAGCTCTAGGCACAGCAGCAGTGCCATCGCTAAGCGGCAGCAGGCGGTGCTCAAACTGCTGAGCCTAGGCGATAAAAGGCACACCGCCCAAGAGCTATTACAGGGCATCACGGCACAGACTGATCTGTGGCTGGCACTGCTGAACCTGAAGCCAGGCATGGTTGTGTGTGACAACGGCCGTAACCTGGTGGCGGCTCTGCAACTCGGCAGACTGACACATGTGCCATGCCTGGCCCATGTGTTAAATCTCATAGTTCAGCGTTTCCTCAAGACATACCCCAATCTGTCTGATTTGCTCACGAAGGTGCGCCGCATCTGTGCGCATTTCAGGAAGTCCAGCACAGATGCTGCCACTCTCAGGGCAGCGAAGCGCCGCCTCCAACTGCCCGCTCACCGACTGTTGTGCGACGTGCCCACGAGGTGGAATTCAACACTGACCATGTTATCCAGAGTTTACCAGCAGCGCCGAGCCATTGTAGACTGCCAGATGTCAACTTCCACCAGAACTGGTAGTCAGGTCAGTCAGCTTCCTCAAGTCTACAATGAGGAGTGGACGTGGATGTCTGATATCTGTCAGGTGCTGAGTAACTTTGAGGAGTCAACACAGATGGTCAGTGGCGATGCCGCCATCATCAGCCTCACCATCCCGCTGCTTGGCCTGTTGAAAAACTCTCTGGTCAGCATGAAGTCGGAAGCTTTGCGCTCGTCACAAGAGACGGGGGAAGAATATTCCCTTGTTGATAGCCAAAGCACCCTGAGGTCTGTTTCTCAGCGCATATCGGAGGAGGTGGAGGTGGAGGAGGATGAGGAGGAAGAGGAGGAGAATGTTGGCGAGACAGAAGAGGGGACCATTGTTCAGTCCTTCACTGTTCAGCGTGTATGGGCAGAAGAAGAGGAGTTGGAGGAGTTGGAGGAGGAGGAAATGGACAGTCAGGCCAGTGAGGGGAGTGAATTCTTACGCGTTGGTACTCTGGCGCATATGGCAGATTTCATGCTAGGCTGCCTATCCCGTGACCCTCGCGTTCAAAGAATTTATTCCAGCACCGATTACTGGGTGTTCACTCTCCTGGACCCACGGTACAAGCAAAATCTTTCCACTCTCATCCCTGGAGAGGAAAGGAGTGTGAGAATGCATGAATACCAGCAGGCCCTGGTGCACAAGCTGAAACAGTATTTCCCTTCTGACAGCGCTAGCGGCAGAGGGCGTACTTCTGCGGGACAAGTAGCGAGGGAGAGTAGGCGAGCAGGCAGCTTTTCCAGCAGGCTGACGCTTATCAAGATGAATAAAGCCTGGATTTCTCCGGATTTTCATTCTCCACCAGGTGAAAGAAGCTCAACCTGAATAATGTATGCACTCCTCCTCCTCATTGTCCTCCTTCTCCTCCTCTTTGTACACTAAAGCATAGGAAACTGGCTATTTTTTGGCTCTGGCTCTAGCTATAGTACTCTATGTATTTAATTTTTCTGGAGGGCCACCTACCCGGTACTCTGTTTTAAGCAATTTTTGGGAGTTCCACATACAGGCACTCAATCTATTTAATTTTTCTGGAGGACCACCTACCTGCTCCTCTGGTTTGAAAACTTTTTTGGACTGCCACATACAGGCACTCAATTTATTTAATTTTTCTGGAGGACCACCTACCTGCTCCTCTGGTTTGAAAACTTTTTTGGACTGCCACATACAGGCACTATCCAAATTAAATTGTCTCCATAGCAGCCTCCACATGTCGTCTTTTTAGCTGGCTCCACATGTTGTCTCCATTGCTACCTCCACACGTCATCGCCATAGCTGCCTCCAAAAGTCGTCCATATAGCTGCCTCCATACATGGTCTCCTTATCAATCGAACTGTGTCAGGCAGAATTTTGGGTTGTTTTCATGGCTTCCACATCAAACTTGTTAACTTTGTCGCCACCCTGCTGTGTAATCCACAAAATATACTGGCAAACTTTTATCATTTACCGATATTATTTCAGCGCTTCTTGCGCATCTGTTTACATTCCCCTCACCCACCATATCCTAAACTTATAAGAACGCTACTACACTTGATCTTATACAAAAGGTTCTTAGAAGTGCTGTTTGGGGAGTAGCCTAGAGACAGGGGCTTGGATTGGCGAAAGCTTGTCTGGCAGCGGAGCGCCAACTCCATCTCAAGATCCAACTAACATAGTTTTAACTGCAGCACCTTTAATCTACTACTAGTTCACTGCCTCCATACATGGTCCCCTTATCAAACGAGCTGTGTCAGGCAGAATTTTGGGTTGTTTTCATGGCTTCCACATCAATCTTGTTAACTTTGTCGCCACCCTGCTGTGTAATCCACAAAATATACTGGCAAACTTTTATCATTTACCGATATTATTTCAGCGCTTCTTGAGCATCTGTTTACATTCCCCTCACCCGCCATATCCTAAACTTATAAGAACGCTACTACACTTGATCTTATACAAAAGGTTCTTAGAAGTGCTGTTTGGGGAGTAGCCTAGAGACAGGGGCTTGGATTGGCGAAAGCTTGCCTGGCAGCGGAGCGCCAACTCCATCTCAAGATCCAACTAACATAGTTTTAACTGCAGCACCTTTAATCTACTACTAGTTCACTGCCTCCATACATGGTCCCCTTATCAAACGAGCTGTGTCAGGCAGAATTTTGGGTTGTTTTCATGGCTTCCACATCAAACTTGTTAACTTTGTTGCCACCCTGCTGTGTAATCCACAAAATATACTGGCAAACTTTTATCATTTACCGATATTATTTCAGCGCTTCTTGAGCATCTGTTTACATTCCCCTCACCCGCCGTATCCTAAACTTATAAGAACGCTACTACACTTGATCTTATACAAAAGGTTCTTAGAAGTTCTGTTTGGGGAGTAGCCTAGAGACAGGGGCTTGGATTGGCGAAAGCTTGCCTGGCATCCCCTTATCAAACGACCTGTGTCAGGCAGAATTTTCAGGTGTTTCACCAGATACATAGTGGAACTCGGCCCATCTGTCGCCGCCATGCTGGAGACCTGAAGTTGCAATCATAGCAGCGCAATATGAATGCCCCATACTGTCGCTCTTAATCATGGAAGTCGTCTCCATGGCTGCCTCCACATGTCGTCCCCTTATCAAAAGAGCTGTGTCAGGCTCATTTTTCGGGTGTTTCACCAGATACGTTATGGAACTTGGTCACTATGTCGCCACCATGCTGTGTTATCGACTAAATATACCGTCAACCTTTTGTTCACATAGGAAATCATTTCACCTCCTTTGGTGAAACCTGAGTCCATTTAGGGTATGTCGCCATGACACTCTCTAGCCTGCTGCCGCTGCCTCTGCATGCCGTCCCCTATAGTGTCAGGGTCAATTATTGCATGTTTTAGATGCTATCTAGCTTCATTCTGTCACTCTGTCATGGCCATGCTTCCCTGTGCAGAGCCTTGGTCCCCTTGAAAAATGCTCGAGTCTCCCATTGACTTCAATGGGGCTCGTTATTCGAGACGAGCACTCGAGCATCGGGAAAAGTTTGTCTCGAATAACAAGTACCCGAGCATTTTAGTGCTCGCTCATCTCTAGAAATTACCTAATATCCTACCCCCAAAACTTACAAACTAATTACAAAAAACATGAGGTAAAGTGGTCAACCCCTTTAAAATAGGACATGCACATTGAAACCAGAAGACCACATTCTTCTCAATATTGACCGTCAATCTAATGTGTATTGAAGCAGCTCATATTTTCCATATTAACAACCACCACAGATGGGTGTAACCCCCTTCCACAACCCACCATCTTTACTTCTGGGTTACCCTCCATCAGTCCACATTTTATCTCTGCCTCCCCCTCTTCTGTTCCCTTCACTGGCTTCCCAGTGCTGGGGAATTTGGCATAGAGAAATAACAATGACATGTAAGACTAGGCACAACCTGTCCTCTACTCCTATGCTGATGCCTCCCCACATTTAATCTTCAAATATGTTTGATCTGCTCTTTGATCTGATTTTCTCGCAACTATCTTCAAGGATAGGTCATAAAAACCTAATAGAAGCAGGGCTGACTTTTCTTGGTTAATTTCAACATACCAGAGGGCTACCCTCTTTGGCTAATTTGCTCAGCTCAATGGCTAATCCAAACCCCATTTCATACTGTGAATGTGCTTTTAAAAAGCAGGTTCTGTCCAATGAAACATCAAAAAGATGGTGTGTCAAAATAAATGCAGAAATGGTGGGGATGGACAGAGTCTAGTATTGAGACATCGGAGCCTTACTGAAAATGAAAATAAAGTAAGTTTCGATTTTTGGTTTAGGCAAAAACCAAACAACTTCTTGTTCCCCATGGACCAACCCTTTTGGTAATTACAGAATATAATTAAAGGACATCTGTCATCAGATTACCTAATAGTAGATGCTTACTACTCATCTCCCGTCCGTGCCCATCTTCTGCAATCTTCTTTTAGTATGTTTTAGAACTACCGCATTTAGAAGAAAGAAAGCTTTTTAAAAAGCACGAGAGGATATGCAGCAAATCATCCCCTTATCAAACGAGCTGTTTCAGGCAGAATTTTCAGGTGTTTCACCAGATTCTTAGTGGAACTCGGCCCATCTGTCGCCGCCATGCTGGAGACCTGAAGTTGCAATCATAGCAGCGCAATATGAATGCCCCATACTGTCGCTCTTAATCATGGAAGTCGTCTCCATGGCTGCCTCCACATGTCGTCCCCTTATCAAAAGAGCTGTGTCAGGCTCATTTATCGGGTGTTTCACCAGATACGTTATGGAACTTGGTCACTATGTCGCCACCATGCTGTGTTATCGACTAAATATACCGTCAACCTTTTGTTCACATAGGAAATCATTTCACCTCCTTTGGTGAAACCTGAGTCCATTTAGGGTATGTCGCCATGACACTCTCTAGCCTGCTGCCGCTGCCTCTGCATGCCGTCCCCTATAGTGTCAGGGTCAATTATTGGATGTTTTAGATGCTATCTAGCCTCATTCGGTCACTCTGTCATGGCCATGCTGTTGCCCATAATTTTGGCATAATGGGTATGTTTTAGAACTACCGCATTTAGAAGAAAGAAAGCTTTTTAAAAGTAATTTATTCACGCCCCCTCTCTACAATACTTGCACTCCTATGGGGAATGCTATGATCACGCCCCTCTCTACAATACTTGCACTCCTATGGGGAATGCTATGATCACGCATAGGGGGTCATTTACTTACCCGGTCCTGTCGCGATCCAGCGGTGCGTACTCAGGCGAGGATTCGGGTCTTCTGGCGATTCACTAAGGTTGTGCGCCTGATGTTCACTAGGTGTCGCTGCTGCGCTGAAGTCCGCCAAGGTCCGCTGGAGTTCACCAACCCATTTCCGGTGCATGTGAGTGATTGATTTTGCGACACAATTAGTTTATTCAATTCTGCGGTTTTTCCAAATCCATCGGGTTTTCCGACGGCCACACCCCACGATTTCTGTCGCATGAAGCCGGCGCAAAATCTGATCGCATGCGCTAAAATCCCGGCGGAATTCGCCGCAAAATGTATGTTTTAGAACTACCGCATTTAGAAGAAAGAAAGCTTTTTTAAAAGTAATTTATTCACTGCCCCCTCTCTACAATACTTGCACTCCTATGGGGAATGCTATGATCACGTATAGGGGGTCATTTACTTACCCGGTCCTGTCGCGATCCAGCGGTGCGTACTCAGGCGAGGATTCGGGTCTTCTGGCGATTCACTAAGGTTGTGCGCCTGATGTTCACTAGGTGTCGCTGCTGCGCTGAAGTCCGCCAAGGTCCGCTGGAGTTCACCAACCCATTTCCGGTGCATGTGAGTGATTGATTTTGCGACACAATTAGTTTATTCAATTCTGCGGTTTTTCCAAATCCATCGGGTTTTCCGACGGCCACACCCCCCGATTTCTGTCGCATGAAGCCGGCGCAAAATCTGATCGCATGCGCTAAAATCCCGGCGGAATTCGGCACAAAATGGAAAAAAAAACGGGGAACCCAACGAAAGTGCGGCCGCGGAACCCTAAGTAAATGAGCCCCATAGTAGTCACATCACCAGCTATCAGAATATTGTGTAGGTATGCTCATTATGATGTTTTAAGAAGCTTTTTTTCTACTTAATGCAGCCGTTCTAAAACATACTACAAGAAGATTACATCACATGGGTACGGAACGGGGAGGTGGATAGTAAGAATCTACCGTCAGGTAATCTGATGGTAGATGTCCTCTAAAGAATATTCAGTACTTGGACCTATTGCATGGTACATGTTGCTCGTTCACGTCTACTAGGTTTGTTCCTGAAATGTTCATCTTCAAACTGAATCTGTGTAATGGAATCTCACGTAGGCTTCAAGCTTTCTGATGTTCAAAGACATTTCAGAGATTAACACATAGAAGTCCTATTAAAGAATAATGACTGGTTTCGCATCTCCAGTGTCTGAGATTTACTTTGAAATAAAATTGACCTTCAGAGAAAGATGTCAATGCAATCCGCGGAGGATAGACCGGTGATTACAGAAGCAATTCTGGAGGCATATAACTTACCATTCAGCAGTGAAGTAAATGTCATACATTGGATGCTAAGAAAAATCCCTTGGGGGACTACCCTGCAGAAAGAGGTCTACAGGTCTTGCCGAGCATTGTGTGTAGAGCGATATCTTCATCTATAAATATCATTGAGCATCAAAACATAAAAATCTTTGTACTGGGGCCCAAAAAGGACAGCGAGATGATCAAATATTAGCACAAATAGCTGTAATATAGACTCAATAGAGCAATGGTCAGATATGGAATTGCTTCCATCGGGCAGTAATAAGAAGCTAACAGGCTGAATTACTTTCATGCTGGGAGAGGTCGGCTTCATTCCACATTTTCCCAGAACTGGCCATGTGTTTGGGGACCCTATTAATCTTTGCAATTTTTGAGCTTTGTGAAACTAAGTATTAGAAATATATAGTTTTTTTTACATTTATTGTATATTGTGTTTCTTTGGTTCTTCAGGGGATTTAAAACCCCTTTCCCCATTATTTCTTCACTGCAAAGGCAGATTCTTCAATAGAAAGTGGGAAATGACATCATAGTTCTTTCCATTAAATCCCCTCCTAAACCAGTGATATCACCAACCCTAAGCAAATAACTCTGTTTTCTATCTATTTACTTATGTTGATTATCATTCAGGGGACATTTTATAGTCTATTTTTTTGCCTAAAGAAGCCCAGGGCATTTAATACTTAGGTTATCAAAGGACATGTATCTTGGTGAAGCTGGGTCTACTCCGTCCCTGGCTGTCAACAACTGGAAAAACTATATAATGTACTGTATAAATTATTTTTGTATGGATTGACATGACATAAACATATATAATTGTGACTTTTATTTTCTTTATGGATATTATTATTTCGGGAAGTGCAGACAGTCACCGGCTAATGTACAAAATAGGTTCTTTAGGTTTGTTTGAATTTGTATGTAAGTCGGATGTAAGTTTGTATTGAATTTTAAGTTGAATTTGTAACGGAACAGGTATATTTTATAATTGTAGTCAAGACATTTTGCTGAACTTCCAATGAACTTTGTGGTTCAGGTCCAGTCAATACTAGTTGTGACAACTTCTTGCCCTAAAAGCCTTTGTACCTGGCCAGACAGCATGACCGTTAAAGTCAGTGAGGGGGAATTTACACCTATTTAACTGTTAAAGGCAGTTTTTATTGCTTAAACCTGTGCCAAATTTATGACCTGTTTGAAAAAAATTTGGCACATCTTTTGGTTTGTCCATTTTCTACAGCACCTGTTTACTGCAGTGAGATAAGACAGTCATTTTTGAGTTTTTAGATTCTCAGTTGATTAATGTGAATTTTTGACAAATTCTGTACAAGGAGGATGTACAATATCCAACACAATGGGGCAGATTTACTTACCCTGTCCATTCATGATCCAGCGGCGCGTTCTCTGCGGTGGATTCGGGTCTTCCAGCGATTCACTAAGGCCACCGAGGTCAGCCGGAGTTCACGATCCATTGCTGGGTCCAGTGACACTTTTTTTTTTTTAAATGCGGCGGTTTTTCCGAATCCGTCGGGTTTTCATTCAGCCACGCCCCCGATTTCCATTGCATGCATGCCGGCGCCGATGCGCCACAATCCGATTGCGTGCACCAAAATCCCGGGGCAATTCAGGAAAAATCGGCGCAAATCGGAAATATTCGGGTAACACGTCGGGAAAACGCGAATCGGGCCCTTAGTAAATGACCCCCAGTGAGTAGATATTAGCAGATCTATTCCTCAGTTTGTATGTTCGGTACATGCCATTTTTTCTGGCATCAAATCGAATCCAAAATTTTTTTCTGATTTGCTACAGACAAATCATTTAAAAATGTCAGCCTGCAACTGCTGTCATTCATTTCAGAGCTTAGGTAGGGGGATGGATGAGGAAACAATTTGTAAAAAAGAATTACCAAACGAGCTTTTCATGAAAATATCAGTGTTCAAAAGGACTAGAGGAAGTTACATACCAATTTCCAGGACAGTGGAGGAACATTGGTATGAAACAATTCTATCCAGACCTGAATGAAATCTTATGAAAAATTTGGTGAAGCTCTCGCAAATTGAATCTTGGGTTTGGTCTCTACCAGTGAGTCATCTCATGTAACTAATAATAATTCTTTTATTTATATAGCGCACACAGATTACACAGCGCTGCACAGATCTTGCTGGATCAGTCCCTGTCCCCACAGAGCTCACAATCTAATCAACCTACCAGTATGCTTTGGAGTGTGGGAGGAATCCGGAGGAAACCCACGCAAACACGGAGACAACAAACAAACTCCTTGCAGATGTTGACCTGGATGGGACTTGAACCCAGCACACCAGCGCTGCAAGGCTTTAGTGCTGACCATTGAGCCACCGAACAACTGAGGCATTATGGTCACATCTATAATCTTCTACAGGATTTCTTTTTCAAATCTACAATCATAAAATAAAATTGAACTAGAAACATGGATATTTTTCGTTATCTGTTTAGGTGATATATTTCCTTGCCATCAGTTAGACTAGAACTCCATTTATTCCCAGTCATGTGCCCTTTGACTACCCAATATGTTTGCACATTCTTCTTTTTCATATTCTAGCCCATTCCTGTTGAAACATTTGTGATCTAGAAGCTGGAGATTCTTTAGAAATCAATAGTGGAGAACATTTGCTGCTAACAATATTTATCTGGAGACTGGAGACCGCCATTCGTTTCACCTCCGGCTAGTGATACATTGCTCTCTTTTTTCGCAGCAGTGTGTATTTTTTGGAACAACCATGTTACAAAGAGATAAAATAGCCAAAGGAACTGTTCAAGGATAACAATGGGGTGATGCGTAACTCTACAAACACATATAAGCATATAAGAGCAGATGGATACTGCAGCAAAAGCCCAATTGAGGGAACAGTAATGTGTTATTTCATAAAAACAAAATTTTCCAGTATTCAATATTTTGTCAGCAATCCCAAAAGATAAGCTACATTCTCATAAGGTCATTCTCAAGCTTGACACGTGGCAGAAGATGGGTTGTATTTTCAATTTCATTCATTTCTTCACATGATGAGTTTCTCAGGGTGATAAAACAGTGGAGTTGCCTTAGGGGTCAGCTTGTTAGAAGGCACCTAAAAATGGAGAATCCAGCAGAAAATTAAGACCCCCTCGTAATATTTGAAATGCACTAATGGCGGCCACTGCTAATGTAGGGTATAAATTCATATAGTCAAATCCAACTCACGTACAATATAATGGCATACAAAAGGAAAAGAAAGACACATGAAAAGCCAGCTAGATGTAAAGAACTTATCTTTATTAATTATCCAAAATATATAAATCACACACAACCGATAAAAGACTGTTGGGTGACATTTTCACCATTTTTTTTTTTTTTTTTTCTTCAACAAGTTTTCTACATTTCACATGACTGCTGAGTCTACAGAGAGTCTACAGAGCCAGGGGCAGCTACTTCAGCTCCATGCTCTGAGGAGTGTAGAAGGAAGAAGCAGTAATAAACCACATCTCCCTTCTCCTTAGGGTCTTTGGCTGCAGATACTGCAGCGTCGTCTAAAGACGTTGCTGCAGACTCCGGACCGGCGCCCGCTGACCTCTAAAGTCAACAGGTCCGAAATAGGTTAATAAAGATAAGCTGTTTACATCTAGCTGGTTTTTAGCACATCTTTCTTCTCCATTTTTATGCCCCCTAATAATATATAACATTATATGCCGAGGTGAAATTTGCATTTCTAGGTCCCCAAGGTAAGTTAGGTTTTGGGGGCCCCCTTATGCACAGTTGCACTCTTAATGGCAGAGCAGGGAGTCTATTGCTCCTTGCATTGCCATAAGTTTACATTGTATTTGCACTGTTATCTCCAGTTCCCGGAACTGGCTGTTTTTTTCACAACTTGTTCAAGACGATTGGCTGCATTCTTCCCCCGTGTGAAAACTCCCAGGTTTACAGACAATTGTCATGGGTAAATCTGTCCTCATTTGTATGGTAGTTGTCAAGACCAGAAAAGTGTTAACCCACAGATTCTCATAATCTTTGTCCCTGTCCACTTGCCAGCCCTGCATTAATCTGCAGGCAACAACACTGTGACAGATTAACCAGGGTAAAACCAAGATGGTGATGAGGTACAAAATCGTAAGGCAGAAAAATTGTTAAGGTTCAGGTAAAAGATCAGGATCAAAGAAAACATACCAGAAACTCAGAATATCATCAAGAAGCCAGAAAGACAATTCATAACAGGCAATGGGTGTCATGCCCAGGAAACCATAAATGTATTGACCAATTGTCTCCCCAAAAGTCGAGTGGTTCAGGCATTCAGAGGTATTTTCACTTCGGCAAATTAATGTTACTGTATGATGATAAATAATACAATTTTCCAATATACTTTCTGTATCAATTCCTCATGGTTTTCTAGATCTCTGCTTGCTGTCATTCTACGGAAATCTTTATTGATTACTTCCAGTGAACAGAAATCTGACCATGGTCACACAGGTGCACGGCTTGTTAATATCATAAAGAGGAATCAGAGCTGTGTGATATAACGAGCCGTGCACCTGTGTGACCATGGTCAGATTTCTGTCTATTGGATACAAACATAGAAGCTTTCTATAGAAGTACAGAAAGCAGAGATCTAGAAAACTGTGAGGAATTAATACTGAAAGTATATTGGAATTTTATAGAACTTGTCATTATTCAAACAGAACCAATTACTTGCTGAAATGGGAAAACCCCTTTAAGGCTTTGTGCACACACATTCCTGTCTCAGATGTGGTGCTCAGTGGGAGAACTAAAGTGCAGAACCTTTCTCCAGCAAATATCAAGGAGCAGGGAAGGTGCAGAAGGAGTAAATTCTGACAGTAGTATTATTTGTAATGTATCTGCAGAATTTTGTGGGCTCTTTAAAGGGGTTCTCCAGTGACAACAAGTTAGCCCCTATCCTCAGTATAGGGGCTAAGTTATCGATCGGTCTCCGTAATGGGAATGAGAAATAACCCAGTTGTACCCCCAATGAACAGAGTAGCCAGTTGTGCATGCGCCGGCTGCTCTACTCATCTTTATGGCACTGACAGAGAGAGCTAAGTTCTATATGGCTATGGATAGGGGTTAACTTGCTGTCAGCGGAAAACCCCTTTAAGCTATTGTTATACATTGGGCATTAGATGGTACTACTGTGAAAGTTATATCTTGGTACTGTATGTCAATAGGGTGTCACTGTGTCAAATTATAAAATTGTAATAAAATATCAAGAAGGGGACTTTATGTTGTTGATTTCCGTGTCCATTTGGTATTATGACACTACCCATGTTAGTCACTCCTAAAAATAAGAACTATTAGGCTACTCATTGTGTGATAATAGGCAGAATGGCCATATACATCATAGCTTCATATTATCTAAACCATATGTCTAATGCAAAACAGAGAGAAATCTCTAAGTGTACTAGGGTGTTTTATGGTGCTGTCTATCTCTCATCTATTCTAGTATTATGCGATCTAATACTTACCTTCATTTCAGTGTTTATTCCGAATGCAGAATTGATCAAGCTTCACTTCCATGAAACGCAAATACATCTGAATGTTTAGACATAGCATACCTACTATGCTTCCATGTCTAAGTAAGAGAACTGTATACTGTAAGACTATCTGCATTGACGTGACGGCATGTATGTTCTGCAGGAACAATAGTGTATACATGGACATGATGCAGGCCACCTGGGTGGCCTCTGCTGTGTCTGGATATATGACCCAAAATACTACTTATACATCTAGTCATTGAGGGAGATTTATCATAAGTCTTTTAAGTCAACCAATCAGAGCTCAGCTTTCGTTTTCCCACAGTTGGTTATAAAATGAAAGCTGAGCTCTGATTGGTTTCCAAGGGCAACTAGACCAGCTTTACCTGAGAAACTTGATGATAAATCTCCCCCATAATATCTATCATTATTAGAATTGTCCTAATAGCCCCCATACAACGCAGGAATGATTGCAATAATCCAGGTGGATCCAATTGTTTTTGGCCAGATTGATGGCTGAGAGTTTAAAGAGAACCCGTCATGCAAAATAACCCCCTAAACTAAATATATTTTCATAAACTGCCATTAGAAAGCATTGCCTCTATCCCTTCATTGTCCCTCTACATGTCTGTAAACCTAAGCAATGAGGTCCTAAAGCTGTATGCAAATGACCTGTGAAATGTCCAATGAAGCATTAGCATATTCAAGCTGTCCACTCTATTCATAAGTGGGAGGCACAGCCACACCCCCAGTGCATGACTGACAGCCTGTATAATGATGTGAGGCTGTATAATGATGTGCTTCCTGGTGCTTGTAGCCACGCCCCCTGCAGCCTGTGCGTGCATGTGTGTGTATAGGAGAGATACAGCAGCTCCAGGCAGCCATGTTACAGGAGAACATGTCAGATTCATGTGTAGCTGATGTCTGTGTCTCTCACCTGTATATTAGGAGGATGCAGCATGTCAGCAGATGCAGCACACACACTAGCCATGCTTTACTATACATTACACACAGACATGAGCAGGGGGAGGAGAGGGGAGGGGTAACAGCGATGACATCACTGCCTCTGACCATGTGACCAGCCTCATTTACATAATAAAGAATAGATGATTTTACAATGATTAATGTATGAAATAACTAGATAAAGGCTGGGATGGATCTTTGTGAGCTGCTGCAACAGGTAGAGGTGACAGGACAAGTGACACAGACCTGATGACAGGTGTCCTTTAAGAGGCATTAAAGGGGGTTCTCTGGATTAAGGCCACAAATGTACTCAAGCATGGCACCAATGTTTACTTAAATGTGCCCTAGGAGCTGAAATTTTCCTTTAAATATTTTTTTACAGTGTTTCCACAGGTCTTGCTCAGGGTGTGGATTGACCAGAGAGGCAATAGCTGATTTCTGGTATTTTTCCAAATGGGGTAAATTCCCACACCCTTAACATATTTTAATAAAGTATATACGCAGGGATTAACAAAATTAAACACACCCTTTACATACTTCATTGCCAAACTTTTTGCTAGCAAAGCAAAACTGACACCTAATTGCCAACCAAATATGACTAGGCCCCTTCTTTACTAGGTCTTCATAGCAGCTGCATTTTCTGCAGGGGTGTAACACAGTGGTAGCAGCCATAGCAGCCACTATGGGGCCCACAGTGTCAGGGGGCCCTGTCATCTGACTCAACACTAAAGAATGGAGGATGTGCATGATTATATATATAGTTATCAAAAGAATGGGGCAAATAAATAGAATTAGGGTGAACACATCTGAATAGATAAGTAGACGAAAGGAAGACAAAGGAAAGTAGATGTGTATAGATGAAAAAGTTCTTTATTAATTACAAAAAGAGCAGTGATAAAAACATTTAAAAGCCCTAAAACACAAGGGTATAGAATCACAATAACTCCCCAGGTACAAAAAGTATATGGTAATAGAGATTGTAAACCAATAATGAAGTGTTTAAGCAGAAAAATAAATTTATATTACAATACAGATGGTAAATAGTAAAACGATACAATCTCAAAACAAGTGGTCACGATCACATTACCATTGGTGGAGTATCAGGGGAGAGTAAAGGACCCCACCGTATCGCCCGTCTAGCGGGCTTCGTCAGGGGATTAAAGGTGTAATGAGTAAGATGCCCTTAAATAGCCCAGGCAGCAACCTGATGCGACTCAGCTGTGAAGCCAGCACGCGAGAGGTGCGCGACGTCACTTCCGGTTTCGACCGAAGTGCGTCATAGTATGTGACGATTGATGCGGTTCATTGAGTAGGCGGGTATGCGTGTCAAAACGCACACACCCCATTCAAATTAGCCAATACGAGGTACGACAACCAATAGGAGAGCCATGGTTACATAGAGGACGAAGTAGTAAGATCAAGGCAATGTCAGGCAGGCGGCGCCACATTAAAAGGAGTACATCATAAGCAACGGCGTAGAAACAAGATAAACAAGATAAAGATCAAAAAATAATAAGAACTGATCATGGCTAAAATAAAATCCATGTAAAATACGACGCACAAAAAAATGTATATCTCACAGTTGTGAGAAAAATACAATGAAGTGAGGTAAGTAATCATGAAAAATAGGTGATAAACCTTTATATACTTATATAAACCAGGTAAGAGTGTATAAATAATATTGAACATATCAAAGTGATAAACAGCAATTGCTGAGTGTAAAACACCAGCCAAAACCAACGTAGATGATCCTGGTAAGAAAGAATATATAAATGATGGGGTGTCCAACAGCCAGAAACAGTGAAATAATATCATGAAGCCGAAAAAATAGAGAACAGTCACTATAGTGCGCAGAAACTGATGTGATGGAAGGCTCCAGTACATACGTGCAACGGCGAAAACAGACTGAGTCGCATCAGGGCTCCAAGGGGAGGGTAATCACAAGGGTGAGAATTAAACTGTATCAATAGTAGTCAAAAAGGTAGAAGTCAAATCACGAAAGTATATATATAACAGAGCAACCAGGATATGAGCACGAGTAGGAAAGCGGACTCGCAACCAGACATCGGGTAATGTATGTGTCCATACGGGTAAGGGAATTGTGTACAGAATTAGCAGTGAAACAATCAGGAAAATTGCGATCATGTACATAACCAACAGTGATAGAGTCCGCGCGTAATGGAAATGCCCAGAAGTAGTGGAGCAACGTAGTAACCGGCTTGAGCATGTTCTTGTGTAGATTGTTTGAAGACCTCATCCCCCCGAAAAGGAGATCGAGAACTGAAACGTTCCCGCACGTGAATATCCGAGATATCTAAGACTTAATGAAAATAGTGTTAGAGAAATTTTTAAACCAACAAAATTAGCATAAGGAGAGTGAAGAGAAAAATGTCTGAGGTGAAAGGAAAAAAACACGTAAGGGACCCAAGAGAAGTCAATAAGGGGTCCAAGGTGAACTCTGTAAAAAAATATATAATAAAATGAAAACGTGCAAAGTGAACACTGTAAAAAATTAATATGTGGAAGGTGGAGAGTGAAAGGATAGATGTGAATAAGTCCAAAGTGCAATTAAAATAAAAAGGAGCAAGAGAACGGGTAGAGTGGGGAGTAAAGAGAGGGGAGGAGGTATGGATGTAAATGAAGCGGATGAGGTGGAAAAAACAAACTGATAGACGAAAGTTTAGACATTACTTTTTGTAATGGCCAGTAAAAAGTAGTTCCTCATTTAAGCAAAAGGAGCGACGGTATTTAGAGTGTAGATCCATTTGGATTCACTGCGTAAAAGATGGTTGTAATATTTCCTCCCCTGATGTTTTGGGTGATTTTTTCCAGGCCGGTAATCCGTAGATCACGGGCAGTTCCACCGTGGAATTGCAAAAATGCGCCGCCACCAGTGAGGTTTACCTCTTTGTTGATCCATCTGCAGCATATTAATCGTCGAGATGTGTTGCTGACATCTTTTCCGCAATTCCTGTGTCGTTTGTCCGACATACAACTGAATTGATGGATCCGTGAATTCAGTAGTCCGTGTTACATGTGGGCAGACGAGCATCCCTGCAGGGGAAGGACCCCCGCACTCGTATTCCCCGTCCAAGAGCGGTAGTCGGACGCTGAAAATGGCTTCTAGTGAGTTCATCCTTGAGATTTTTGGCTCGTCTAGCTGTATTGTGGTTTGTCAGAGAGGAACGGTAGAAGTCTAACATCACTTTTCAGATGTTCCAATTTCTATCCAGAACTCCGTGTATGTCGACCATTGGTTTTATATGTCGTGATTAGTCTGGGTTTCACATCCATCGTTCTGGTTTTTGCCTGTAACAACTCGGAGCGTACACTGTCTCTCGCACGTATATAGGCCCTTGAGATGGTCTTTTTTGGGTACCCCCTGTTTAAAGACGGTAGTGAGGTCTGGCATGTTGTTTAAAAGTCAGATTCAATGGTACAGTTTCGTCTTACCCGCAGAAATTGACCCGTCGGTATTCCTTTTTAGATGGGGGGGGTGGAAGCTTGTAAATGTAGGAGGGTTGTTTGAAGACGTCTTCTTGCGGAACAACGAGGTGGTAAGGCCAGGAGGTGAGTATTTGATGTTGATGTCCAGAAAAGTCTACTCACATGTTAGAGAAATGTGATGTTAATATTGATGTCAGGGATTACAATTTAATTGTCGATGAAGGTTGACAACTCTCAATAGTACTGTCCAGATGACAAGGATATCGTCAATGTAACGAAACCATCCTCCACAAAGTTTGCAAAATCCGAGGAACGGTATATCACATTCTCTTCCCCCATCCTAGAATAAATTCGCATAGGAGGTGCACATTTTGCTCCCATTGCTGTCCCGAGATTTGTTTAAAAAGACCCTGTCAAATACAAAATAGTTTTGATGTAATATCAGGTACAGCAAGTCCAGGAGAAAGGAATATGTCTCCTGTTTTGACCATTCCTATCAAGAAAATAGGTTACTGACTCAAGTCCCACTGGTGTTCAATGATGGTATATAAGATTCCACATCAAGGGTCACCAATAGAATCGGATTCTCTGTACGGAATCGTTAATCCTTTGGATAAGATGAGTAGTATCACGGACAAAAGATGTCAATTTAGAAACCAGAGGCTGTAGGAAAAAATCCAGGTAAGTGCAGAGTTTTTCATAAGGCTACCTCATTCCCGAAACAATGGGACGGCCCGGAGGTTTTACCAAAGATTTATGCACCTTGGGCAGTAAATAAAAGGTGGGAATGATCGGTTTTGGGTCGTCAAGAAAATCGGCCTCCGTTTGTTCAGAATGCCAAGCCTGAGTGCTGCCGAAAAGCAGTCGATCAATTTTGTCCTTGAAAATTTTTGTAGGGTCTGAGGGAAGAACAGCATAAAAACAGGTGTTACCCAATTGGCGCTAGCTTCTTCCAAATATAAAGTAAGGGGCCAGATCACTATATATTACCCCCTTTATCAGCCTCCTTTATACAAAGGAGTTTGTTGTTTAAGGCCACGAAGGGCCAGGCGTTCCGATTTAGACAGGTTTTCATTTTATTATTGTCCACATTGAGAGCTCGTATGTCCCTCAAGGTGGATCAAAAAAATTTGTAATGCGCGGAAAAGTCGGAAGCTAGGTGTGCTCTGAGAGGGGTTACGTAGGGTAAATCTCTCCTACCTTGTTCTTCGAATTCTCATGAGCAGGTCTAAAAATCCCTGAAGGTCTGTCTATCCTCATCCGGGATGGAGTCAAGCAGTGATGGTTGGTGATAAAGTAATTTGAATGCTAATTGTCTGCAAAACAAGTAAAGATCTTTGGTCAGTTCAAATTTATTCAACCGCTGCATGGGGGAAAAGGAAAGACCCCCCCTGAGGACAGACAGCTCAATACCAGATAGAGAATAGCCAGACAGACCGACAACCTGCAAATCCCGAGAACCACCATGTGCCGAGGCCCGCGGGTGCCTCGCACATGGTGGTTCTCGGGATTGCAGGTTGTCGGTCTGTCTGGCTATTCTCTATCTGGTATTGAGCTGTCTGTCCTCAGGGGGGTCTTCCTTTTCCCCATGCAGCGGTTGAATAATTTGAACTGACCAAGATCTTTACTGTTTTGCAGACAATTAGCATTCAAATTACGTTATCACCAACCATCACTGCTTGACTCCATCCCGGATGAGGATAGACAGACCTTCAGGGATTATTAGACCTGCTCAATGAGAATTCGACAGAACAAGGTAGGAAGAGATTTACCCTACGTAACCCCTCTCAGAGCACACCTAGCTTCCGACTTTTAGCGGCATATACAATTTTTATGAATCCACCTTGAGGGACATACGAGCTCTCAATGTGGAAATTAATAAATGGAAACCTGTCTAAATCGGAACGCCTGGCCCTTGTGGCCTTAAACAACAAACCTCCTTGTAATAAAGGAGGCTGATAAAGGGGGTAATATAGTGATCTGGCCCCTTACTTTATATTTGGAAGAAGTAAGCGCCAATTGGGTTAACACCTGTTTTTATGCTGTTCTTCCCTCAGACCCTACAAAAATTTTCAAGGACAAAATTGATCGCCTTTTCGGCAGCACTCAGGGCTGGCATTCTGAACAAAACGGAGAGCCGATTTCTTGACGACCCAAAAAACGATCATTCCACCTTTAATTACTGCCCAAGGTGCATAAAATCTTTGGTTAAACATCGGGCAAGTCCATGTTTACGGGAGTGGGTAGCCTTAATGAAACCTGCACTTACCTGGATTTTTTCCTACAGCCCTCTGGTTTCTAAATTGACATCTTTTGTCCGTATCTACTCATCTTATCCAAAGGCATTAACGACTTTTCCGTACAGAGAATCCGATTCTATTTGGGACCCTTGATGTGGAATCCTTAATACCATCATTGAACACCAGGTGGACTGAAGGCAGGTAGACCTATTTTCTGATAGGGACATGGTCACCAGACAGGAGACATGATTCCTTCTCCGTGGACTGCTGTACCTGATATTACATCAAACTATTTGTGATTTGACAGGGTCTTTTAAAACAAATCTCCGGGACAGCAGGGAGCAAATGTGCACCATCCTATGCAATTTATCCTAGGATGGTGGCTAAGAGTAATGTGATAAGCCGTTCGCGGATTTTCAAACTTTGTGGGCGGATGTGTTTCGTTACATTGACGATCTTGATCTGGACAGGTACATTGAGAGTTGTTCAGACCTTATGACAAATTAATTGTATACCATGGCACATCAAATTAACTCACATTTCTCTAACAGTGAAGTAGACTTTCTGGCCATAACATCAAATACTCACCTCCTGGCCTTACCACCTCGTTGTTCCGCAAAGAAGACGTCTTCAAACAACCTCCTACATTTTACAGCTTCCCCCCCCCCATCTAAAAAATGGAATACCGACGGGTCAATTTCTGCGGGTAAGACGAAACTGTACCATTGAATCTGACTTTTAAACAACATGCCCATGACCTCACTACCGTTTTATCAACAGGGGTACCCCAAAAAACGACCATCTCAAGGGCCTATATACGTGCGATGAGACGTGTACGCTCCGAGTTGGTTACGCAAAAACCAGATCGATGGATGTGAAACCCAGATAATCACGACATATAACACCAATGGTCGGACATACACAGGATTCTGGATAGAATGGAACATTCTGAAAAGTGATGTTAGGACTTCTCCGTTCCTCTCTGACAAACCCACAAATAACAGCTAGACCGAGCCAAAAAATCTCAAGTGATGAACTACTAGAAGTCCATTTTCAGCGTCGACTACGCTCTTGGACGGGGAATACGAGTGCGGGGGTCCTTCCCCTGCAGGGATCTGCTCGTCTGCCCACATGTAACACGGCTACTGAATTCACGGATCCCATCAATTCAGTTGTATGTCGGACAAACGACACAGGAATTGCGGAAAAGATGTCAGCAACACATCTCGCGATTAATATGGCTGCAGTGGATCAACAAAGAGGAAACCCTCACTCTCGGTGGCGCGCCTTTTTGCAATTCCATGGTGGACGTGCCCGTGATCTACGCATTACCGGCCTGGAAAAAATCACCCAAAACATCAGGGGAGGAAATATTACCAACCATCTTTTACGCAGTGAATCCAAATGGATCTACACTCTAAATACCGTCGCTCCTTTTGGCTTAAATGAGGAACTACTTTTTACTGGCCATTACAAAAAGTAAATGTCTAAACTTTCGTTCTATCAGTATGTTTTTTCCACCTCATCCGCTTCATTTACATCCATACCTCCTCCCCTCTCTTTTACTCCCCACTCTCCCCGCTTCTCTATGCTCCTTTTTATTTTAATTAGCACTTTGGACTTATTCACATCTATCCTTTCACTCTCCACCTTCCCACTATATTAATTTTTTACAGTGTTCACTTTGCACGTTTTCATTTTATTATATATTTTTTTACAGTGTTCACCTTGGACCCCTTATTGACTTCTCTTGGGTCCCTTACGTGTTTTTTCCTTTCACCTCAGACATTTTCTCTCTTCACTCTCCTTATGCTAATTTTTGTTGGTTTAAAAATTTCTCTAACACTATTTTCATTAAGTCTTAGATATCTCGGATATTCACGTGCGGGAACGTTTCAGTTCTCGATCTCCCTTTTCGGGGGGATGAGGTCTTCAAACAATCTACAAGAACATGCTCAAGCCTGGTTACTACGTTGCTCCACTACTTCTGGGCATTTCCATTACTGCCCGGACTCTATCACTGTTGGTTATGTACATGATCGCAATTTTCCTGTATTGTTCTACCTGCTAATTTCTGTACACAATTCCCTTTACCCGTATGGACACATACATATACCCGATTGTCTGGTTGCGAGTCCGCTTTCCTACTCGTGCTCTATATCCTGGTTGCTCTGTTATATATATACTTTCGTGATCTTGACTTCTACCTTTTTGACTACTATTGTATACAGGTTTTAATTCTCACCCTTGTGATTACCCTCCCCTTGGAGCCCTGATGCGACTCAGTCTGTTTTCGCCGTTGCACGTATGTACTGGCGCCTTCCATACATCAGTTTCTGCGCACTATAGTGACTTGCTTCTCTATTTTTTCGGCTTCATGATATTATTTCACTGTTTTCACTGGTTGGACACCCCATCATTTTATATATTCTTTCTTACCAGGATCATCTACGTTGGTTTTGGCTGGTGTTTTACACTCAGCAATTTGCTGTTTATCACTTTGATATGTTCAATATTTATTTATACACTCTTTACCTGTGTTATATAAGTATATAAGGTTTATCACCTATTTTTCATGATTACTTACCTCACTTCATTGTATTTTTCTCACAACTGTGAGATATACATTTTTTGTGCGTCGTATTTTACATGGATTTTATTTTAGCCATGATCAAGTTCTTATTATTTTTTGATCTTTAATCTTTTTATCTTGTTTTCTACGCCGTTGCTTATTGATGTACTCCTTTTAATGTGGCGCCGCCTGCCTGACATTGCCTTGATCTTACTACTTCGTCCTCTATGTAACCATGGCTCTCCTATTGGTTGTCTTACCTCGTATTGGCTAATTTTGAATGGGGTGTGCTGCGTTTGACACGCATACCCCGCCTACTCAATGAACCGCATCAATCGTCACATACTATGACGCACTTCCGGTCGAAACCGGAAGTGACGTCGCGCACCTCTCGCGTGCTGGCTTCACAGCTGAGTCGCATCAGGTTGCTGCCTGGGGCTATTTAAGGGCATCTTACTCATTACACCTTTATCCCCTGACGAAGCCCGCTAGACGGGCGATACGCGTGGGGTCCTTTACTCTCCCCTGATCTCCACCAATGGTAATGTATCGTGACCACTTGTTTGAGATTGTATCGTTTTACTATTTACCATCTGTATTTGTACTATTAATATTTATTCTTCTGCTTAAACACTTCATTATTGGTTTACAATCTCTATTACCACTATACTTTTTGTACCTGGGGAGTTATTGTGATTCTATACCCTTGTGTTTTAGGGCTTTTAAATGTTTTTATCACTGCTCTTTTTGTAATTAATAAAGAACTTTTTCATCTATACACATCTACTTTCCTTTGTCTTCCTTTCGTCTACTGATTATATATATAGTACACATAGTACAGCATAATATAAAAAAATATCAAAGTAAGCAAGCAATTACGTAAAGGGTGTGTTACATGCTCTATCCATTGACTGCAAGGGACCCCCACTGATCACAAGAATGGGAGTCACACTCTCATTAATTGATGGAGAGGCAAGTGTAGCATTCATTCCATACTATGGGAATGTTAGAAATTGAGAAGTACTACAATTGCCAATTCATTGTCTATGAGAGTGCCAGAGATATTCAAGCACTATGATCGCAAATTTCGGACACATCGCAATTGGTGTGGGTCCATGTAGTTTGACCTCGACAGATCAGTCAGATTGTAAGCCCCTATTCTGTGGATAAGGGATAACAATCAAACATAGTACAACCCTTTAAAGCCAACTTCATCAGTTTTGCCATCTTTGACAAATGATGGGACCACTGTGGCCAAACATATCCATCATGACTTACAACAGATATATTATAATTGATATAGACACCAGTTCTTAACCTTCTCTTAATTCCAGTGCTAGAAATAACAAAAGCTGGAATACTACATCAAATAGCAGTCCTACTGCGCTGGAATGATGTGAACTCTCCCATCTGACACCACTAAACACTATCTATGTAGTCTAACAAATCCCACGCTGGTTACATCAACCTTCATCTAAAAGTTCCCGCAAGTCCCTTTAAAATCTGAAGGAATTTTATCTCTTCTGTTATTCTTTGACGCTTATCAGAGATTTTTCTGCTCGGAGCGATTTAATTAATATCTGTCACTTTGCAATGATTTATCATTAGTAAAACAGTAGTCCTAGCTGTACAGATAGATTCAGGATTAATCAATCAATCTTGAAAGAATCCCCCCCCCCACTCCTGCCGTCAGTCACTTGTTTGCCCTTCCTTTATTGCAAAGACTTTAATCTTATCTGACACGCCAGTCTAAAGAGATTCTGCCGCGTCAAAATGTTCCATATAAAAATGAAACGTGAGAACAATACATCGTTTGAGGTGAAGATGTGATGAAATAAGGGAGCGGGAGAAAAAAGTTACTTTTGGCTTCTCAAGAACGAATGTTGACAGCTATGACATTTCTGCGATGAGGTCTCCATGTTTATGTAATGGCCACAGCCTGGAAAAAAGGGAAGCGAGCTTCCAGGAAAATACGCTGCCTGCTACACATTGAAGTTTCTTGAGATTTATAATCCCGATTATAAGTCATTAGTATTGTGTATTCTTTAAAGGGAACCTGTCATCACGGATATCCCCCACAAACCAGATCGACTTCTTTCTGGTTTTCCCTAGGAAGTAGCTAGCTCGTTCACACCTGACCGGTCAACTGGATTACAGAGCACTGGTCACGTCATGCCAGTCCCATCTGAGACCCTACAACCCAACCATGTCGATATATTATCTGGACGGAAATGACTTTTTACTATGACCAAGACATATGGTAAATAAACAGCATCAAATCTAAAGGTTAAAATCCTCAGGCATCAATCCTGTGACATGGAATAGCACAATAACCAGCAAATACAACCCACAAGTTTAAATATCAGAGGAATAAAAATAAAACCTAGGATCAGAGGTTGTAGAACTCAACATTCATGCCTGTCGGAAACCTGTGTTTGTATTAAATGTTGTAAGAATATTGGGCATTGATGACTCATGGTAAACCAGATTCAGATGGACTTAAGTTATTTTCTTTCCTGCTGAAAGAAAATCAAGGAGGAAACTGTGAAACCCGTTCATCCTGTTATGATCCCCTTCACATGGGTAGTCATCGGCGCTGTACAAATATGAATTACATTTGATTTACTAAGATTCAGGCAAGAATATAAAGAAAAAATAAGATGTCTCTCTGTATCAAATATTTGAAGGTGAAAAGTGATTGGCTTATTTGTATGGTTTTTTCCCTCTTTTATGTTTAAAGCAGTTTTCTCATTAAGATAAACTCTTTTGATGTGCCATGTTGGCATACATGTTTCTTCTACATGGGATCCACCAGGGAGTCAAAATACAAAGTCACCAATGGAAGGCTGCTCTTACTTTGGAAGACCCATCGTGTCCATCCAGGTATTACATGTAAGCTATTCAATGAATTCCCGTGTGTAATATTGCATTCCTACAAAAGTGTTTACTATAGAGAAGAACATGATGTCAATCACATGGGAGGGGGTGTTCAGAGGCAGGGAGAGCTTGACTTCAGTGTTGAACTATCCGCCTTTCTGGCATTATAAATATAAATAACATCTCACTTGAAAGTTGATTTTCTGGATGATTCCACAAAGCTGAGCCATGAAAGAAACATAGGGGTAAGAAGCTGATTGGAGAAACTACGACTGCCAGAACCCGATTACAAGAACAGGACCCACTGCAATCTGGAAAATGAAGATCCCATTCTCAGTAATGGATGGAGCATCCTGCTACTTGATTCATTACTATGGTCATGTTGGAAATTGCAGAGCACAGCACTCATCTAATGGACTGTGAATGGGAGTGCTGGTGATCTGAGTTACTTTATGACATTCCCATAATATTGAATGGAGTGGCAGGATGCTTGCTCTTTCTGTCACTCCCCCCACGCATTAGTAAAAACATGACCCTCATTTTCTGTATTTCTAGTGGGGTTCTGTTCTTGTTATTAGCAGTCAGCAGTTGGACCCTCACTGAACAACATGTGAATAGGGGATAAATTCAGAACTTGGTACAGACCCTTCAAAGATCTGACCTCTTAGGCTACATTCACACACATGTATGGGGGACGTATATACGGCCGACGTATATACGGCCGATATACGTCCCCCATACACTTCTATGGCCTCACGGCCCTGTACGGGAGCGGTATGGTGCAGCACACGTGCGGCACCATACCGCTCCGTAGCCCGGGAAAAGATAGGACATGTCCTATCTTTTTCCGTGATACAGCGCCGTGCGCTGTATCTTCCTATGGGGAGGGGCGGGGGTGAGCTGCGCTCATCCCCTGCTCCTCTCCGTGGAGCCGATGTATGCCCGCCGTACTACGGTACGGCGGGCATACATCGTGTGAATGTAGCCTTAGACGGTGAGAGCAGCAATTCTTTGCTGACTGGTTCTACATGGTGACTTTGGCAGTACTTCCCAATATAAAACTAACGATTGCCAAAGATCTTGTGACTCTAATCACACCACCAACCATTGCCATGTCACCACTAATGTAAGTGAATGGAGTTAAAGGGGTTTGTCCATGAAAGAATAGTCTCAAATTTCAACATCCTAGGGATGTTTACACAATAAAGATCATTTTTATCACCTTACTATACAATTTTACTCAGTTTACTGCTGTTTTAGCTCCAATTACTCAGTGGTGGTAAGATTCCAGAGTCTGGATAGGGACTCTCTAATTAAGAATTAAAATCTACATTATGATTCCTCTCGTTCTGTGTGCTGAAAATGTGCTTAGATCATCAGGATACAGGTTTATATACAATTTCATTTAGTTTTTGAACATTGTACTAGTATCTGAAAGATAGAAAGAGAGAAGAGACAGATCAGAGATGACAGATGATAAAATCCATGAGATGCATATTACACATGACATTCTCAGCTCTACTACTACAGGCATAACATATAAAGCTCTAATGTATATCACCTATAACACATACTGTCAGATCTCCTGTGCCCCCCTGGATAAAGATCTTATCTGTCTGTAGCTTCACCCTCCGCATGAGCTGCCGGCAGGAAGTCATTGTCTGTGTGTTTGTCCTGGAATGCAAGAGTGGGGGCTAAAGGCAGAGAGGAGAGCAAGATGTCTGCCCACCCTAAACTCAGAAGAAACAGGGTCGGGTCCAGGGGCAACCAAAATTGTGTACAACAGGACTAATAGAGACAGGTTGGACTTATATCTGTGAAATGCTGTTAATAGCAGTAAATTAGACAATGTGATAATTTGTTATCCTTAGTACATTTAAGAATCTTGTCTTCGTGGGAACACCCCTTTAAATTATGGATGTTGTGTCATTGTTGGTTTCATAATACAACTCCTTTCACTTCCATTAGTGAAAATGCTGCATAATTACACAGTGATCGTTGCTTGTTTAATGAAAGTCATGGTCAGTGTCAATGTATAATACAAGATAATATTTACCACTTCTACAAAGTTCCCGAGAATTCGCTGCTTTATCACCATTCCACACATATATTCTGAGGCTTGTTATTAGGTTCGTGTCCTTTCAGTCATGATAAAAATTTCCAATATTCAATGTCAAAGTCAATCTAGACCATAACTAGCAAGAGCGCTGATGTGGGTGACATACAGAGCAGTGAGGACTCTAATGGGGGATTTCATTATACAACACAATCACTCAATTTCCAATCACCAGTGTGATATAACCAGCCAATTATGATAATTCTAGTATTAATACTGTAAAACACCTGCAAACATTACCATAAATGAATGCTGATAGACCGCGGATCATTCCAGATGGATAAATACGGTAATGTGTACAAATAAACAAACGTAAACAAACGCCCAATATGTTGTGCTAATTAGAGGAAAAAATTGGCATAATTAAGGGAGCAAGCTCATAAATAATAGGGGTTTATTACAGCAGTTCAGCCATGAATAATTATGTTGGGTTCTTGCCATATCCAGGATTCTATTCCGAGACTGAAAATAAATATACGTCCTGATATTTATAGATGTGGATGGATACAGTCTGAAAATCTGCTGTGATAACATTACAAGCATTATAATGGATTCATCGTTTTCTGTTTTATTTGTTTTTCTGTGGAAGGAGGAAAGGAAATATAGTTGAGAAAAAGCAGTCGACATAGAAAATATGGAAATTCTTCCGGCTACAAATTGAAACCGACCAGATATGATGATTTACATCTTTTCCTATGTTGAGTAACACCTAACATAATCTGGTTAATGGGGATCTGTCAACACTCGCTAGTTCCTGTTTGGGAAATCAGATTTTTGAGTTCAATAAGACAGGACAAAAATATTGGGTAGCCATCGGCAAGCCCTTGTTTCACTGATTCTGTGTACTGTACTTAAAGGGAACCTGTTACCGGGGACCTCATTTTCACTAAAGACAGGTTGCAGAAGCTTATTACACCTGCAGTGCACATCTGCCTTGCATTTGCATTATCTAAGCATTTGCATTACAATATAATTGTGTGTTATAACTTACTTTGCATCCTGATAAAATCCTGGGGTAGTCACAGGGGCCGGGCTTTGGTTTGGATGCATTTAAAAAACAACAACATGTGACTTGTCTGTGTTACTCACTCCTCAGAGCTTGGCCCCACTTGTGTGCTCCTGTACAGCTCCTCCCTCCTGCTCCTTTACAGAGCTCACAGCCTGGTGAGATGACATCAGTGGGGGAGGAACAGAGCTGCACAGGAGCACAAAGATGGAGACAGCCTGCAGCTCAGAGAAGTCACATGTTGTTTTTTGAAATGCATCCAAACCAAAGCCCAGCCCCTGTGACTACCCCAGGATTTTGTCAGGATGCAAAATGCAAATGCTTAGAAAAGGCAGAGAGGCATTTTTGCACTGCAGATGTCATTAAAATCTGTCTTTAGTGAAAATGAGGTCCCTGGTGACAGGTTCCCTTTAAAGATTCTGATTATCTGAAACAGATAAGAGAGACATAACATTTTGACATCAGACTGATTTGCTCTTAACTCCTCCTTAAAGGAAATCTACCATCAAAAAGAAGTAGGAAGGAGGCCATGGATAACAAATATAAGAAGATCAGAGTCACAGTGCCTGGATCTATGAGTAAGTGTCCCTGGTTTATCCATGCTTCATTTTGGTGGAAGATTTCCTTTGGTGGAGATTATCTGGTTTACACATCCACAGATCATCTGTAATCTGTTGGAGGACCTTGTAGCCACTGATCAATTTTCAGGTGTCACCTCCACAGGAGGTACAGGCAGTACCCCGGGTTACGTACAAGATAGGGTCCGGAGGTTTGTTCTTAAGTTGAATTTGTATGTATATTTTATAATTCTAGATCCAGACAAAAAAAATTTGGCCCCAGTGACCATTGGAGTTTAAACATTTTTTGCTGTCATGGGACCAAGGATTATCAATAAAGCTTCATTACAGACACCTTACAGCTGATCATTGCAATCTGGGACTATAGTAACATCCAGAGACCTCACCAGAGGTCAGAGGGGTCTGTCTGTAACTATGGGTTGTCTGTAAGTCGGGTGTCCTTAAGTAGGGGACCGCCTGTATTATACATTTCTTATTTAAATCAATGTGCTTAAATATAATAGATTGATGGAAGAGGTCCTAAAGTCAAATGGAAGAAATTGAAGAAAGACTCCAGGTCAATTACATACAACCAATACTCTTTCAGGTCGATAAATTACAGGATCAATGTCCCATCCCCAAAATCTAGTTTCTATAACTTGTGGTATTTTAATTTCCATCCAGACGCCTCTCTAGGACAGTGGTGATATTATCTCATCTGTAGGCAAAGAGGACTTTCCCATTTCATTATTAGATGTCTAGGTGTAAAAGCATATTAAGAAAGATAAGATTATAGATATTACAGGAACTGTAATAGTTCCCAACCATTAAGCAGGACAACCCCACTCAAAATCGCTTTGCACTAGGATCTATCTATTCATCATGGGCTGGTTATAACCTACTAGGCCTTATTGATGTGTCAGAAATCAGTGCGATGATCAGAGAAAGAGGTGCGTGGCAGGGTCGGCTCCAATCTTCTGTAGGCCCCAGAGCGACAGAATCGCATTAGGCCCCTTTGCAGGCGGCATTAAAAATTTATGAACTAAGACAGTCTTATAAAATATTACCTTTTTTATCATTCCAAACAGCCCCCTCATGGTCATTTTATATAACACCCCTCACTCCAAATGATTCCTTATGTAATAATAATAATAATTCCTTTATTTATATAGTGAACACAGATTACGCAGCTCTGCACAGAGGTTGCCAAATCAGTCCCTGTCCCCAATGGGGCTCACAATCTAATCAACCTAGCAGTATGTTTTTGGGGTGTGGGAGGAAACCGGAGGACCCGAAGGAAACCCACGCAAACAGAGAGAGAACATACAATCTCTTTGCAGATGTTGACCCTGGGTATGCCCAGTGCTGGTGCCAGCCCTGGTGGTTGGCCAGTCTTATGACCATGTTAACTATGTGATTACAAATGAAAATATGTACATACATCAAGGGGCGGGACCTTTAAAGCATTTCCTTTAAAGCAAGGAGCCCCAGTCCAAGACGGCCTAAATAGACATTTAGAAAAATCTTATTTTCATGTATTTATTATTTTTACAGCAGTATTAGTTAAAATGCATATGGAACTTGATATCACTTTCATGAAAATCCGTATGCAGGAAAATAACATTTATTAAAAAGTGTTGATATACGTGAGAACATAACACCTCTCACATTTTCCTATACATATCATAGCCATATGGAGGACCGTAACAGAATGCTAATATATTTAAATTAGGAGAGTGAATTTGTCAGTGTTAAAGCATTTATTATTTCTTAATTATATTTACAGAAATGAGGAAGTATCTTTTTTTCATTATTTTTGTAATTATTAGGGTTGGCCTGGTATTCGGGATTATCTTTATTTAACTGTAAAGAAGCCAGAATGATGAACTGAAATATAAAATCAATCTCCAAAGTTATGGTTCCTATAAACATTTGCCCCGGAAGATAATATACTCACCTTGTATAAGTGTCCCACTCAAGCCTATCCAGATATTCCATCAATGATCCTTCATTAGCCTCCAGGTTCATTATGTGCCATTTGGAACAAATACATGTGACTGGTCTGTCCTGCCATCATTCAGAAGGCTTTGCCAGTCCTCTAATTGGGTCCTATGCTTCTCATGGGCCAGATGACACCTGTACCTCCACCTGACCTAGTAGAACACAGATAAAAGATCCACACAAAACTAATGGCAGCTTTTTTCGTGGATTACTCTGTGCAACAGAAAAAACTACCTGAAGTGTTAGGGTCTACAGAATTTTGTCTTTCAAAGGAATTTAAACATTTTTCAACGAATCCCCCAATAATAGGATTCGACCCATTACTGAGAATGGGACCCTGATTCTCCAGATGGCTGAGGGTTCTTTTCTCATGACCGGTGGAAATCCCAGCAGTCAGACCCTCACTGATCAGATTGAATAGCAGATTGATAATTTGATAACTTGGTACGACCACCTTAAGATTTAATATGAGGGAACCAGACTTGAATGCAGCCAGGGAGCAGCATAATCCCTTCTGAATGTGTGGAAAGGGGTAGGGGACATAGTAAGGGTACAATGGCAATACTATCATTTCTTTCCCTGTACAGTCTCCATTGACCCCAATTGCAGATCAACTCAACCTTCTACAAATTCAGGACATTTGGCGGCTTTCGGACAAGGATTTTTGTGGACACAATGAGACTAATTTACTAAGGGTCCGCACAGCGCATTTTCGTCGGGTTTCCTGACTATTTCCGATTTGCACTGCATTTAACAGGGGTTTTTGCCGCAATCGCGACGACTTTCATGTGACACAAATCGGGGGCGTAGCCGACTGACAACCCGAATGATTCGGACTAAGCACGGGATTTACAATACAAATTGTGTCGCAAGACAATGCACTCACATACACCAGGAAGAAGGTGGTGAACTCCGGCGGACCTCAGCGGGGAAGCGACACATGCAAGAAAATGGACGCATGATCTTGAAGAATCGCGCCGGACTTCATCCTCGTCAGAGAACGCACCTCGGGGATCCCGACAGGACCGGGTAAGTAAATATGCCCCATTAACTGTATCTATTGTGAAATTCACTTTTTTAAGATTAGTCTTCACTGTCCTCTCCTGTGATTGCTCATGATGAGATAAACTCCATGCTGAAAATGACTGTACAGGAACCCCTGCAGCCAACATTAGATCCTATTGCAAATTCTACCTGGTGATGGCACGGTGACATGTTGTGCTGCAGGTCTTACTGCTATACAAGAATAATGACAGGTCTCATCATCCCTTCTGGCGTTAACCAAGCTCTGAATTCATCAGGGCTGTATACTAGACCACCCCAAAGCATAAATGAGACAAGTACAGTAGGAACATGATGTCAGATTGTATAGAGAATAAATGGGGTCATTTGTCCTGAGGCTTCGGCCCCTTTAATAATCCTGCAAGCTTAGAATATAATGAACCAAAGTTCTTGACTTACATCTTTGTGTTGTCCAATTGTCTCTGTACATAGGGAAAAGCAATATTAAAATGGACCTTAATAAAGGATGTTATGTAATGTCATTAATTACAGATGGACCTGTTATTTGCAGTCCCTGAAGTATTTTTGCCCATTTTGATCAAACATCATGTACACATACCCCATAGCAACTAAAACATGAAACACAGAAGAATGCTACCTTGTCCCATACAATTGATGTAATTTAAATACACTTCATACATCCATAATGATTATAATAATTCTTTATTGATATAGCGCACACAGATTACGCAGCGCTGCACAGAGCTTGCCATATCAGTCCCTGTCCCCAATGGGGCTCACAATCTAATCAACCTACCAGTATGTTATGGAGGAAATCCACACAAACATGGAGAGAACATACAAGCTATTTGCTTACCGTATTTTTTGGACTACAAGGCATACAAAAAAAATCCTTTAATTCTCTCATACATAAGGTGCACCTTATATATGAACCATACTTACAGACAACAGCTGCCTTGAACTGTGCACAGGTCTGCCACCTGCTGGTCATTCATCCTTATAATCAGATGCGTCTTATAATTCGGTGTGCCATATATATGAACCTAGATGTTTTAGAAGGCATTTATTGATGGTGCGCCTTATAATCCGGTGCGTCTTATAGTCCGAAAAATACGCTATGTTGACCTGGATGGGACTTGAACCCAGGATCCCAGCTCTACAAGGCTGTAGTGCTAACCACTGAGCCTCCGTGCTGCCCGCATGGTGCCCTTAGAGATATAAAAGCTGGATTAAAAAAATGGCACAAAAATATCATTTGATCAGATTTTTGCACAGGTCTGCCGCCACAGAGCACAACAATTTTTCCTGGATTCACTGCAATGGATCCAATATAAAATTATTGGATCTGTTTTCCCCCTTTAATTTTCCTATCACGTAGGAGAGAAACTGAAACAGTGGACACACATATGTGAGCGCATCTGTTGATTTTCCAAACACATCTGCTGGACATTTGTTCAAAGAATCTTTTAATCTTTTTGTAAATTAATATTTTTTTTTACATTGCTTCCGATCTACAATCAACTCATTTCAGATTGTGTTTCTTGTTTTACGGTTTAGTTTATGGAAAAAAAACATTGCCTTTCTCCCAAGCTTTATTTAAAGAGGATCTGTCTGGATACTGTACCAAAATTCCTTTAGGGCACTTTAATAGTAGCAGAAGCAAGAGAATAAAAGCTCAAATAATTGTGGTCTTAAAGGGAAACTGTCAGCAGAAACTAACGCAATAAACCATGAACACTATGCTGTGAAGTGAACACCTTCTAGATCAGTGATGGCGAACCTTTTATAGACCAAGTGCCCAAACTACAGCCCAAACCTACATACTTATCACAAAGTGCCAGCATAGCAATTTATTACCTAACTTATTGTTCCCTGCTCAGTTATAACTTTCAATCGTATCAGTGTTCTGAGGACACCAATACAGTAAATAGAAGGAGGACTAATTCAAGGTCCCAAAAACAGGAAAACATATTTTTGCCTGGAGAAGGAGTTACAATGATAATTCTGATCTGTCCACACCTTCCCACTCCTCCTGTAGTCCCAAGCAGCGCTGTTGCTTAATAATAACATTGAGCCCACAAGTTCTGTGCTGCTTGGGAGTAAAAGTAGATTATTCTTTGGTGACGGACTGGGTGCCCAGAAAGAGGGCTCTGAGTTCCACCACTGGCACCAGTGCCATAGGTTTGCCACCACTGTTCTAGATCATGGTGCCATCATCCAGAAAAATAACTTTGAAGTAAGATGTTAGCTGATTGTATGAAGTCATGGAGGCGGTGAGTTTAGTACTGAAGTCAAGCTCTCCTTACTTCAGAAAGTTTCCTCCAATGTTATTGATGCCATTATGAAAGAAACATAAACTGGAAGGTTCAACCTGTTGGATAACATTCTGATAGTGGCTTATTAGGTAAATTTCTGCTGAGAGGTTCCCTTTAAGGATTTGTAGAAGGTGCACTAGGGGCAAGACTGATTTACAGGATCTGGTGGGAATATCTAGTTTAAGTTTATTCCTCCTATTAGTTGGCCCAAAATTCTACATCGCCATTAGGCTACATGTGCACAGAGGGTGGCTGAAGTTTGCAATTCGATATAACTGAATGGAGCGGCAGGGCGTATGTTTCACCTGCCACTCCATCCCTTAGTAAGAACAAGACTCCCTTTTTTGTTTTTTAAGGGGTGTCAGTTCTCATAATCGGTGTCTGACTCTTACTGATTAGGTAGGCAGCTCACAGGTTTACAGAGACAGCATAGTGGATAACATTTATAAAAATCCCATCCACATGTTGTATGAGAAAAAGTTTTTGTACTATGTCATCCTTTCAGTCTTAATAGGCAAAATAAAGTTACCGTTTTAATATTCTGATCTTTCAATGGCTTTAAAGATAATGTTCCAAACAAATTTTCGAGACTGCTCTTGTCTCTTCGTTTGCCTGAACTTTGATTTTTTTGTAGAGTTCAGTGCATAAACATGAATTTTCCGGCAGCGGCGTAACTTGAAACTGATGGGCCCCAGTGCAAAGTCTGTACAGGGCCCCTGACTTTAATGTATGATATATAGTGCTAGTCTTCTCATATGGAGAAAGTGACACCTTATAGGCCCCCAAACTACTTGGGCCCGGTTGCGACTGTACCCTCTGCACCCCCTCAAGTTACGCCCCTGCTTTCCGGACTTTTTTCTACTTTCTGGTTTACATTTTCAGTTTACATCACATAAATTTATCGGGAATTGAGGACTAAGTTCTAGTAAACTTGACCTCGAAGCCGCAGCTAAAATTATAAGTGGCACAATTCTTAGCCTCATGGCAGCATGTGCCATCCTTACCCTTATATTACCCAGTATCCAATCAACTGAGTCAGTGGTATCTATGAGCTGGAGCCCCGTACTGCTATCAAACTGAACTCCACTATGTTGTAAAACTCAGCTCTACTACATGTAGAGCGCGATGGTTAAAGGAAATATGTAGTTTTCCTTCTAAAAGCAAAGTTGTATTCTATTAACTTTAAAAACTCCATAGTTAATTATGAATTGGCAGCATTGTTACTGGGGATGTGGAAAGACATGCTTACTTTGCAGACTAAATCATGCGTTAAACAGATTTGATTATATCTCATAAGTGACACTGTGCAGTGATGAATTAGGAAATAAAAATTAGCTGAGTATGCGCTTCCTTTCCAAAATCCCTCTCTTTTGATGATGTATCATGTAGTTTTGTGCTTGAATGAAGCTCAAGTTAATCATTCGGCCGCAATGAATCATTAAAAGTCAATCAGTCGTAAACAGAACGGAAAAACTCTGAACTGTTTCTTGCGGCTGCTGCCAAGAAGACTTGTCGTACGTCTGCACCGAGCCCCACAAGTTTCTAATGCTCAAACTATAATTACTTTTTTATTGGGAACATAAATAAGCCCTTATACTATGGGGGGGTGCATTAAAAGCTGTATTGTATGTGCACCATATGGATCCATGACGATTCGTTTGCAGTTCTAATGGGGATGCCAGGTTCAATACAAACATTTTCAAGTTTTCTGACTAGGTCTCTTGGGAGAAATATTCCTCATTGTGGAGGTCGGTAATTAGCGTTTCAGGATTCCTGGGAAAATAAGGTAACAATAATAATAATAATTCTTTATTTATATAGTGCACACAGATTACGCAGCGCTGCTCAGATCCAATGAGCTCTTGTCGAGGAGGTAAAAACGGCATCATTAGTGGCAACTATTGGCAGTAACTATCCTATAACTCAACACTCAACCCAGAATGTTAAACTGGTTTTTCCAAGCTTTTAAGTTACCCCCTATCCTGTGGATGTGAGAATCCAACTCTGTGGACCCTCACTGATCACAAGACCCTCTGTAATCTGGATAAAGGGGTCTCATTCTAACTTATCCATTCAATTCTATGTGAGCATGCTGAGATCATTGAGAACATTGCTTGGTAATTTCTGACACTCTCAGAGATCTGAATGGAGCAGAAGATCATATGCTTGTCCCTCACCAATAACTTTGTCATTCCCAATCCTGTGTATCGGAGATGATTTAAAAACCTCTTTAATAGAGGGGAGCTTTGTTTAGTACAAGGAATTGAATGGAGACTTGGGAAACAAAATGTATCTTTTGCTATGGAGCTTCCAGCTCATCTTTACTGCACATTTTATTGTTCAACTCTAAGAGTTCAATCAGCAGTGTTTCCTCTTAGATATGTATAACTATATACAGCACCCATGGTAACAATCAATATAATCATGGCACCCACCCCCAATAACACATATATACATTGCCTCACCCCTAGTAACACCCCTAGATACCATCCAGTTCTCTGAACTGGCTGTTAAAGCAGAAGCCACTTCAGAGACAAGCCAGGTGTTGGACCCTTACAAAGTGTGGGTGATCCGGGCGGCAACTGCCTGTATCGCTCACACTTGGGGTCTTGGGGCACGCGCCATGGGAACTCACCCTATAATCTGGCACTGTCCTACTCTTCAAATAAAATCAACACATTCAAGCCCTTTAAAGAGGTATTCTTTAAGGATATGCCATAAATTCTCAATAGGTTTGGGTTCCATTTCTATTGCACATGGGTTTTCACCTCTTTTGATCTGGCCATAGATTGGAAAACAAAAATGTTGTCTGTTCATGCTTGTCAATTTCTCCTAATTTCAAGTTCTTTTTAACAGTTTTTACCCAAGTAACATTATAATAAGTGAATTTTGCTGTGAAAACCCACATGTTTGTAAATGTAGACTTCCAGTTATATTGCCTATTGCAGGAAACGTATTATTGTCTTACAGCCCTGGGCCCGTCAGAGGATCATCAAAACCCTGGATACACAACTAGACATGTAGGGGCCTACAATTTTTTTTACATCCTTGGGTACTTTGCAGTCATAACTCTCCTCTACCACTACCCCTATCCTCCTTATGCTCGGCTATCTCCTGCACTTGCTGGAAGGGTAAGGAGCGCTGTGCCTGCGATAGGTGGAGGGTGAATCCCCATGGATCAATTTTCTACCAGTTATCCTGGATAGGAAATAATGATTCAAAATGGGACAACTCCATTAAAACTGTATTAATAAAACTGAACAAATGTTCTAAATGAATAATGTAAGTGTTTATTAAAACACATAATTAGGCAATAGAAATGGATACAAAATTGCTGCAGTCATAACTAATTATATCCACATGGTTAACCTTAGAGAAGTTGTTACAATGGTGACTGCCAAAACATATGAGTGGGAGAGAAATCTTAATTTCTAAATGGACACTTAGCTACCTCCTAAATTACAGCCTGTGCTTTTGGATCAGTAAGTCTTTATCACTTAATTGGTCTCTAACTTTTCCAAATAGTTTGCATAAATCAACAGTGCAAGGAAACATATGAAACTTTCACCAGTAATTTCATTCTACCTCCCCACACTGCAAGTCCCCATCAACTTTTCTAAAATCTCTTAAAGGTGTTGGCCACTTTTCAATAAATCTGTTCTATTGGACACAGTTCTGCATGTATATGTACCTGTATTTTTGCCTCCTTTGCTTCCTTGTTCTCATTATGCTGTTCTCTGGATGTATACACAAATTCCTGTTTCTCACTGCTCTAGGCTGTCCTCATGGTGTCTCCCTCTGTGTGTGTCTCTCTCACACAGTCTGTCTTTCTGACAGACACAGGAAGAGGGGAAGCGGGAGAGCAAGATGAATCATATTCTCCCTATGCAGCTTTTCCTATTCATCAGAGCTCAACATGTAAACAAAGAATCATGGAGAGTCTGCAGAAAGCAAAAACATACAGCCATAATCCATAAGGCAGTAAAAGCCCTAAGGCCCCTTTCAATGCAGTAGAGGAAAGAAAATGATTGGTATGGTACTCACCATTCAATAAAATGTAGACATAGATAGGGAAGAGGAACTACACTAGGAGTATGCACCATAGACAAGTCCTTTTATGCTGTACAGAATTTCCTCCCACCAGGAAGCAGTGCTGTAAAATTTGTTATATGGCTGCGAGGGATTAAAATTATAAAGTACTTAAACTCTCATTCTCTTGCAGCGCTGCCCGTCACTGCCGGGTCTCTGTTTGTGTACAGAGGTCGGCGTTGCAGTCCCAACTACTGACATGTACCTGCTCTAATAGGAGTTAAGAAGGAGCAAGAATGTGGCAGTGGTAATGAGGGAACCACAGGACCACTGGAGGAGGTGAGTATAAGTGGTTTATTGTTTTTTTTTTTTTCAATCTTACATTTTTTGAAATTTTTCTTAAATAATATACAGAATACAGGGGAAGACAAAGTATATATCACAAGAACAGTAAATAAAGACAGCATAGATCTTGTGAGATGTATATTGACAGAGCAGTGCATCAATACAGGTTATGATCTTAGATGTGCTAGCAAAATGCCATTATTAAGCACTACCAGCAATCTATAGATTTTTTTATCCCTTTAATTTATCAACATTTTCAGCGTGAAGAGGTTAGTGGACTAATTCAATTTGATCAAAATGTAACTAACAACCCTGAATTCAATTAAAGGGAACCTGTCATCAGAAACTGACCTAATAAATTACTATCAGTATGTTGCCAAGAAGCTGAACACCTTCCAGATTGTGTTTCTTTCATTACCCAGTGTGGTGACATCATCCGGAAAATCAACTTTGAAGTGAGATGTAAATTAGTTGTATAAAGTCAAGGAGGCGGAGATTTTAACACTGAGGTCAAGTTCTCTCATCCTCTGAAAGCTTCTTCACTGTAATTGATGATCCTGCATCGAGAGACATCACTAACCTGATCTCCTGAGGTCCGATGCAAGATGTCAATCACAGAGGAGGAGACGTTCAGAGCTCCCACCTTGACTTCAGTGTTACACTCTCCACCTCCTTGACTTTATACAACCAATTTACATCTCACATTGATTTTCAAGATAATGTCACTACACTGGGCCATGAAAGAAACAAAAACTAGAAAGTGTTATACTGTTTTGCCATTATACTGGTATTGTTTTATTAGGCCAATTGCTGATGACAGGTTTCCTTTAAATAATTTAATCTTCTGGAAATAGATCATCCAACGTGTGGATCTTTTGCTCCAAATATTGGGTTAATTTAAACTTTAACAATTTTTCTAAATTGTTTTATTTCTTGGGATGCAGTACAGTTGGACATTCCCTTTTGTGTAAAGTGAAAATAATGGCACTATTCATAACAATGACTTTACTAACAAATACATGGTAATGGAATGTAAGAAAGTTTTAAAGCTCCATAATGTACAAAATAAGAATTAAATTTTTTTTTTTTTAATTTTAAATCCAAACTGTACGTTAATCTACATTTTAAGATCTGAAAGCTCAATCATCCTAATATAATCAGACGTCAAGCACTGCCAGGGCTGACACATCATCACACATAATAGAAGCAGAGATTTGATTAATATACAGGAAACGATTAAGAAAATACATGCAGAATAATTTGTCTTTTCCATTTCAGAGATTTATGGAGGCGAGGGCAGACAGATCAGGAAAACAGATAACTGGAGTCACATATCAAAAACAAATATCCAAGTGTGAATAATTAAGATGGTCACGGCCTCCAGTCAGATACTTTTTTCTGATAGCATAGTTGATAAAAAAAAAAAAACATCACACTAAAAGAAAAATCCTCTGACATCCCTAAATTACTTTAAGGGGGTTTTAACATGAAGACAAATTAGGCCCTGTTCACAGGATAGGGCTTAACTTAATGATCAGTGGGGTCTCAGTGCTGAGACCCCCACACATCGCGAAAACGAGGGGTCCGACTGACCCCCTCGCTGCTCATCAGACTACTGCAGCAGACGGCCGCGTATGACCTTTCTGCTCCATTAATCTCTTTGGAGCTGATGGAGATCAGTGAGCGCCAAACTCCGCAATCTACCCCATTAGTCTGAGGAGCGGCGAGAGGTTGGTCCTCCCCTCTTTTTCGCGATCTGTAGAGGTCTCGGCACTGAGACCCCCACTGATCAGCAAGTTGGGTCCGATCCCGTGGATAGGGCCTAACTTGTCTTCGTAGGAAAACCCCTTTAATCACCTGAGCAGGGCTATATGTAGCTATATGGTAGCTATCTGGTGCCTCCTGCAATGCTCCGACAGAGTGCACCAACTTTTTTTTGGTGCACCTTTAATATGGGGAATGCGACAGAATTCTGTCGGACTTTGCATGATAAATGTAGTGCACGGTCCGACTGAGCACCAGAACACCCCCTTCAGTGCAGAATTTTTTTAGAATTTTGTGTTGCGGACACTTCATAAATACATTTACAAGCAGTTTACATTGAAAAGAACGTGCAAAGCCAGAAAGAAAATGAATAAATCTGGGTCATTGTGCTACTGTTTTCTCTGAAATGTGTAAAAAGGTAGAATAGAATTGGGTCGCTAAACTCTGTTTTATTTTAGAAGATACAACAAGTGAGATTGTTAAAACTAAACATAAGTGTTATGGAAATTAGATTCTGTTGGCAAGTACAGTTTGTAATCTTGGCATAAATATTGGCTTCTAGACTTAAAAACATGCGTTCTGAAGGATAGATGGAGACAGCAGGGATGGAAATAACCTGCAAGGAGTCGACGTGTCCCATTCTCGCTGCCTCTTGGGGGTTTGTTTTGAAAAATAAAGATGCAATAGTCTAAATCAGGAATGACCTCATGTATTTATTTAGTGGAAATATCATTCCATCACAGGCACTGAGCTACCATACTACGTGATAAAGAAGCTGGCTGAACCTGGAAATTAGTGTACAATAGCTTGACCCCAGAACAATAGTCTCTGATAGAAATAATAAAGTAATGGAATAATATTGTTTCATAGAATTCAAACAATTAAAATTCAAAATGTAAGTTTTGTAGCTTGTAAGTGCCTGTCAGGCTTCAGGGATAGTGAACCTCCTGGACCACCACGGACGATGACACTAGCCGACACCTGGGACCAGAATATAAGTGGCACTCGGGTTTCAACAGAGCCCACCGCAAAGCGGGCTGGACTTGCTGCAGTGTGGTAGCACCAGGTTGTTCCACAGATGCACAGGACAAAGCATTCTCAACGGCATAGAGCACGATGAACCGGCAGGGAATGCTGGGAGACGCCGGCTTTTATCAGTTTCCTGAAAAGGGCCAGCACACCGCTGATTCTTCTGAGGCCGGTGCGCCTGCCCTATGAGATGGGAACATGCGCGCATGGCTGCCAGGCGGGAATCAGGAACGGGGAGAGGGAAGACAGAGCAGCGGGGAGCTGGGGCACACAGAGGATGACGGGTGAGCTGGCGACCCGAGACGTTGCTGGAGCACCCGTGGCAGTACCAGTTTATAATTGATTTTTCATTTTATTGAACCTTCTCAAATTTCAATATTATCCATTGCAAGTCACATGAGGTCATTTATCTTTATTTTTCTTCCAGTTTTTTCTGTCTTTTTTGAGACCTCTTTGGCGCACTGCAATTTTTGTGCCTTTTTGGGGACATTTTGAACGTCCATCAGACATTTGTTTTCTATTCCAATTTCAAATTGTGTAAAATTTGCGACATTCCTTGGCACAAAAAACTCCAGACCAAACCATACATTTACCACAAAGAAAAAGTGAGATTGATAAATTACCAAAGAAGCAGATGGAAAAACATCAGGCTAAAACAAAAAGCGACCCCCATAGTGTTTTTGATTTTTGGGTGTGGATTCTAGTACTATAAATTATGAAGTGTGTACTCCAGTATTTCCTATATAAGGAGTAGACTCTGGTATTGCCTATTAAGAGGGTTAAAGAGGGTTATTTGCGGCAAAATTTGCTGCTTTTCGATTTGCCTAGAAAATTTAGATGCACATATTTATTTGAGTGTTGCTCCTGATATATTTATAAAATCTGGATGTAGACTTATAAAATGCCCCACGTGTAGGACAAACTTTAGAAGAGGTCGCAGAAGAGTTTGCAACTTTTGTGCAACTTTTTAATAAAAAGGTCATAAAAACAAGGACTTAGATGCCTGATATATTAACCTCTAAGGTAAATCAAACAAGTACAAAACCCAAAATAACCCAAAAAGTGCACAAATGTCCTGACTGAAGATAAATGACCCTCTGTTTCTTGTAAGATATGGGGTGTTTTTATCATACGCTAGCGTTGCACCTCCAGAGCAGCCAGATACATCAAGAGGCTCCGGCCATTGTCTGGTGTAGAAATAAACACAGTCGGCGAAATTTCACATATGAAAATACTCCAGATTCAATGAGCGGGAAGACGCAGGGACAGGAACGGCGCACTCCCTGCCCTGCATCCCTCACCCCCCATTTACACCCCTCCACATCCCCTTGTGTGGAGGTGGTGGAAAGGGGAAAATAATCGCAAGTGCTTGCAAGAAGCTTGCATTGGTGATTAATTCAGGGCTTCTATAGCACAGACTTGGTGCAGAAGCCCTGCTATATAACCCCCATGGCCTCCATTCTCTCCATTGTGAACATTGGACTCCAATTTTGTCCAGCGAGGTTTGGATCAAAGACTATGATAATATGCAATGTACAAGGGATCAGATGGATTTAAATGTTCTGTTCATGGATAGGATTAGACAATGATTCAGGAGAAGTAAGAGTCAGAAGTTAGGTATAGTAACCTTAAAGGGAACCTGTCACCTGTTCGATACAACCTGTCACCTGTTCGATACGCTTCGGAGCAAACGGCAGCCGAAGCAGAGAGTCCTACCGCTGGGAGGAGCGGGCCGTGCGAGGACAACACGGGCACAGCTACAAGACCTTCGGCGGAGGACGACAGCCGCTCACGGGTAGCGGGGGATATCTTGCACTCTGACAAAATCCTGGGGTAGTCACAGGGGCTGGACTTTGGTTTGCATGCATTTCAAAAAAACAACATGTGACTTGTCTGTGTTACTCACTCCTCAGATCTTAGCCCCACCTTTGTGCTCATGTACAGCTCTACCTCCTGCTCCTTTTCAGAGGTCACAGTCTGGTGAACCTGACATCAGTGGGGGAGGGACAGAGCTGTACAGGAGCACAAAGAGGGAGGCAGACTGCAGCACAGACAAGTCACATGTTGGTTTTTGAATGCATCCAAACCAAAGCCCAGCCCCTGTGACTACCCCAGGATTTTGTCAGGATGCAAGTAGTAAGTTATAACACACAATTATATTGTAATGCAAATGCTTAGAAAAGACAGAGAGGCATGATTGCACTGCAGGTGTCATGGGCTTTTACAATCTGTCTTTAGGGAAAATGAGGTCCCTGGAGACAGGTTCCCTTTAAAGCAACAGTTCCTGATAGCCTACATTGTGTCTGTGTGAGTTGAAAGATCTAGGTGCCTCAATGTGAGGTGTGGACTCTGTTTCTGTGCCATGTGAGTTGTAGACTTTAGTCTTGTCCATTGTTGGTGGTAAAATTCAGTATTTTCCATTAGGATGTGTGGACTCTATAGTTGTCTACTCTTATGTGTGAACTAAAGTATCATCCGTTGTGCAATGTAGACTTGTAGCATTGTCGATCTATCAGTCGGTTTCTATGTATCTACTAAATTTGCAATTTTAGGACCTACTAATGTGGCCTTATGGTTGGGGTATTAGGGCACCCATACAGTGTCATGGTACATCACAGTAATAGACCAACAAATCCACATCAGAGCAATCTTCTCATGTCATATATAATCCCTATGCTCCCTATAAAGGTTTTGCTAGCTTTGCCAAGGTCACCGACACCAGTACCATTCGTCATACACTATCTTACATAGCCAAGCTATCGTTTCCGTCATGTGTTATGGCTGCTCATACTGTACACAGTGCTGTCACATGTCATGGTGGCTCATACATTATACACATACATTCCTCAGACAAATATTTACAGACATTTTTCTTTTTCTGGTGATTGTTTTTGTTATTTTTCTTGCTGGGTCTTTTCTTTCGTGCTGATAATAACTTGAAGTCAGTGAAATCATATTGGAGCAGAGACTAGAAAGGGAAATTCTCTTCGATCCATACTTCCAGTGACACATACTGTGTTATTGTTTTCAGTGATCCCTATCACAGTTCTTCTGGAGGAATTCACACACAGGAAATGTCTGCATTGTGGTAGAGATAATGTCAGCACATAGATGCACTTCATGTGGAGGTTTTGTAGGCCAGGAACGATGTGTTCTAAGAATTCCTGAAATAAGGCTTAGATAAGTCTCTGATAACAGAAACTAAGTCATAATGCTTAAGCCTTTTCTATCTTCATATTGGACATTCTTAGTTGAGGACAATGGGAAGATCTCACCAATATTTTAAGGAAAATCCCTAAATTTAGTTTTTTAAGGTTTTAATATTGTAATCAGAGAAACCTCTTGAAGCCAACTACCCAATAGTGATTTAAAGGGAAGCTGTCACCAGGAACCTCATTTTCACTAAAGACAGGTTACTTAAGCCAATCACACCTGCATAGTATTGCCTTTCTACTTTCTCTAGACATTTGTATTTCAATATAATTGTGTATTATAACTTAGCTTACAGCATGACAGAATCCTCTGTGTAGTCCTTAGGGTTGGGCTTTGGTTTGGATGCATTTCAAACAAACTAAATGTGACTTGTCTGTGCTGCAAACTTGTTGTGCTCCTGTACAGCTCCTTCCTCTTCCACTGAGCTGTATAGGAGCAAAAAGGTGGGGGCTGAGAGTTGAGGACTGAGCAGCACAGACAAGTCACATGTTGTTTTTAGAAATTCATCCAAACCAAAGTCCAACCCCTGGGACTACACAGATGATTCTGTCAGGGTGCAAGGTAAGTTATAACACACAATTATACTGCAATGATTTGCAATGTGGGTGTGATGGGCTTCTGTAACCTGGCTTTAGTGAAAAAGAGTTCCCTTTAATCATTTGCAGACAAGGCGAAGCTATTCCTTTGAAACACGTGTCAGGGCTGGGTGCTTTACCCCTGGTTGATATGGTTTACAAATTCTCCCCTTGAATTGATACCTGATCTATTGTATTTATGTCTGTATCTACAATTGGGGGACATCATTTGTGGTACTTTCTCCTAACAGGGTTCCTGCAGATGCTTCAATATAAAGCTTAGCCTCATTTTATTCAGCGTTTAGTGATATTAGGGGTGTCATTTTGCTTAAAATACATTAACACAGGGGTATATTTCACAGTTTTTTTTTATGTTTGTTGCTACTTCATTGCCTGTAATATTTTTATGCTATATTTTTACCCTATTTTGAATAATAAAGATTATGTGGAAAAAGTTTTTCCTATCTTCGTATTACTATGTATTGGCTTTTGGTGTTGCATCTTTAATGGAAATGGTATGTTTTACCCAACATACACATCACTAATTGTTTTGGTGCATTACATGAAAGAACGAGCAAGGTCTGACAGAAGGTCCTTAGTAAATGTTCCCCACAGTGAGTATACTATGTCACTCAAAAGTCATGGAGGGCTTAGGGCCCTCCTAGCACAGATGCCTACTGGTAGATTCACCTATGGGCAAGTCCAAGCTTGCTGTTTCGAGTTTGCTGGCCCCATGAGTTAATGAAGAGATGAAACAACAGAAAATATATAGGTGCCCTGAGTGATGGAGGTGGCCTGAATGATGCACTTAGAGATGGTGGTGATATGGTCATGAAATGGTGGGTCGGGAATTATATTGGTGCAACCAAGAGGAATGGTGGAGGTGAGAATAATCCTCATAGAGATGCTTAGCAGAAAACATTGTTCTGCAACAGACTGTGCTCTGTAGTGGTGGGAGTACAGAAGGGCCCCAGAGAAATATAAAGAGGGCCAATGATAAGAGGTGCTTGTTGACTCCAGTTACCCTCAGTGGAGCTCCATTGCATGTGCAGGCAGACGAGACACTATGTATAAGAGTCCATAGGTGAGACACAAGCCATTAATTGACAGTGTAAGGAAAGAGGGGGTTGACCCCGTACATGATTACTTATGAGGGGTCATACTTCATGCCTCTAGTGAGTAGAACACAACAAGTAACCCAATAACAGAATATTTCCTCCCATATGGAATATTAAGCAATTTCAATCAAAATTTACATTAAAGAAGTGATCCCCTCTAAGAATTTTAAAGCATATCCCTAGAGGTCAGATCTGTACCACTGATGAGAATAGGATTAATGATCCTAACGGGTGAGGTAGGGAATGGAGAGGCTTCTTTGGTCCAAAAACTGTGCCTTTCTAGCATCTACCTATATTGAGTGTTGAATGTTTTAATTCCTTCTTTCGATTTACTTTCCTTTTTTATCAAAATGTCACACTGCTGAACTTCACTGACGTCCTTCAAAGCAAAGGTGCTCATGAAAGTTAAAGCTGATATCTCACAGAATTCATGAATAAGTCAACACTCCCTCGAGAAGTGGGTTTTTCATAGGCGATGAGCATGAACTTCTCTAAGTGATAACTGATGCAGGGGATGTCTGGAATTCGCCACTAGTTTGGCTGTTTCCTTCCTGTGTAAATTCTCAAAGGCTATTAGAGATAATAGTTTTGACCTTTTTGTGTTTTCTTTGCTTTTCTATGTAAAACAAAGTGAGCGTGACTTTCCAGCTATACTGCAGTAAGCGGGAAATGTGCTGTGATATGGCATATCAGTCCCATGTATTGTTTCAGTAAACTGGTCACTAACAGCGGGCATCTTCCTTATCGTCTCTTAATAATTATCTACCGTATTTAAGAAATTTCCTACAATCATTCATTGCCGAAGGGAAAAAATGGTTCTTCCTGATAAATACTTCTATAATCGACTGTGATTTAATGAGAAAACTGTATATTTCTATTAGACTGCATTCCCCCGTATGGGGGACGTATGTACGGCTGCAAGCTTGCGGCCATACATATATCCCCCATAGACATCAATTGCCGCATGGAGCGATACGGTGCCACACACGCATACGTGCGGCTCCGTACCACTCCGTACACCGAGAAAAGATGACCATGTCCTATATTTCTTCGTCTGCATGGCCTGTACCGCGTGCTTCTCTATGGAGTGGGGAGGGGTCATCCCTCCTCTCCAGTGCGCTGGACCTATGCTCACCTGGCTGTAGCCGTGTGGGCATACATTCATTTAAATGCAGCCTTAGGGTTAGTCAACCCCCCAGATATTTTTTATTTTAATTTTTGTAGTTTTTGCAGATGATAAAAGATAGATAGCTATTGAGAGATAGATGATCGATTGTTAGATGGATAGATAATAGATAGTGGTACATAGAAGATGGATAGATAGATAGATAGATAGATAGATAGATATGAAATAGTTAAATTATAGGAGATAGATATCTAAACAGATAGTTGATAGATACATAGATACATTCAACCAAGGGGTATAAAAGGAGCAATACATCCTCTGCTCACAAAAGTCCATATGCGGGGGGCCCCTTTACGACATGGGGCCCTGGGGAAATCCTCAGTTTGCCGCCACCTAACACCGGCCCTGATCGTGGAGTTCTATGGACTTGGACTAGTGAGAATAGTAGAGGTTAGTACAGACTTTTGTTTTCTTGATTTAGAACACACTCTGCCTATGGCCAATAATATCCTAAACCCAGACAACTCTTGTTAAAAGTTGATATTTTTTTTAAACATCCATTGTTTTAATGGTTATATTTTTACTATTTTACATTTTTAGAATTAATTGTATTAAACTTGTAATACATTCATTTTTATTAGTTTTATATTTATCATTCATAACATATTTAACTTTATTTAAACATTTGTAACATTTTTGTGTCCCGTTAGGGGACATTTGTTTTTTTTTTGTTTTTTTTTAATAACAATGGCATAACACACGTCTTAATGATATTATGTTATTGTCTATGTGTAGGAATGTACATCATGTTTTAGGGCATAACTAAGATGCACCATAATAGAAATTTAGGGGACTATATATCATTGTTTTTTGGGCTTTTTTTGGCGTAAAAGAATGTGTCCGACAGAAAACTGGTACAAGGCCCTTAGAAAATGTGCCCCAATGTGTGTGAAACATCCCTTTATGGCACGGGTTATGGGCAAGATTTCACTGGAGTGCATCCCATCCACTGGACACTTGCAGACTGATTTGGGTCTTGCACTAGGGCAGGGGTAGGGAACCTATGGCTCGGGAGCCAGATATGGCTCTCTTGTTGGCTGCATCTGGCTCTCAGACAGATCTTTAATAAATAGTGACGGCTGCTGCTGTGTCTCTTAGACTAATCACTGGACACAGGCAGCAATGTTACCGCTGCCCACGTCCTTTGTACGACCCAGGTGCCACCGCCGCCATCGTCTAAGCCTGGGTCAAAGAGAAGAGCGTGGGAGTGATGAGGAGCTGGCCGCAGGGAGCGCTGGTAAGTGAATATTCTTTTTTTTTTGTGTGATTACCTATCTAATGGGGGGCATGTGCTGTGGCTACCTATCTAATGGGGGGCATGTGCTGTGGCTACCTATCTAATGGGGGGCATGTGCTGTGGCTATCTATCTACTTGGGGGCATGTGTTGTGGTTACCTATATACTGGGAGTATCTGCTGGGGCTACCTCCCTACTGGGAGTATGTGCTGTGGCTACCTCTCTAATTAGAGTATGGCTATCTATATACTGGGGTGTGTGCTGTGGCTACCTATATACTGGGGGACATGTGCTATGGCTACCAATCTAATAGCTGCCAGTCTTTATAGGAACACGGGAAGTGGGTGGCACCAATCAGCGCACTGGCCCTTTAAATCCGCGAGTGCAGGAGCGCGTGCTGGCCAAGCGGGACAGAAGCCGCAAAGTGGTGGGATGAGTGAGCACGGAAAGGGGCGCCGCCACGGAGAGGGGCACGGGTGTGCCTGCAATCCGCTAGCAATCTACTGTGGGGCATGTGCATATGCTACGGCTCTTATGGAATAACATTTTAAAATATGCGGCGTTCATGGCTCTCTCAGCCAAAAAGGTTCCTGACCCCTGCACTAGGGGTTCATTACATCTTTAAGTGCATAAATGTATATTTAGGGATCTGCTTTAGACCACTACCTAAAACTGTCAATAATTTAATGGTGAAAAAAAGATAGACCCCCTTTAACTAGTTAGAGTAGAGGTGGAAAACTAAAACGGTCTAATAATATTAAAAAAAGAAAAGGTTTTTTTCGTGTACACCTACCTTCACCTAGCTTGTATTGATTGGAAATAGCTGTGACCTCCTTCTCATGGAGGTCTTTTAATCACTGGATGGAAAACTTCAAACATTAAAGAGATGTGAAGCTTTTGCCTTTAAAATCAATCCTGTATTACAGGTCCATTAAAAATTCACTACCAAAGTCCCGGTAACTCATCGTAAGACTCATCATAAGAGAATAAAGAACAAAAAACAGCTTTGCAACGTGTTACGAACATTTTGTTGTGTTACTGGGACTCTGGTTGTCCATATATATTTTTTAATGGACCTATAATAAAGGATTTATTTTAAAGACAAAGATGCTGACGTCACATTCCTTCAATGTTAAACTGTTTAATAGTAAGAAAAGAAACAAGTCTTATTCTACGTTAGATTATCAAATTGTCTACTGCTGTATTCTGCAGTTTCAGATGGTCCAGTCTCCACACCTCCACTTTATTTGATAAATTTATGCCAGAAATTTGGGTCTCAGAAATTTACTCCATGAAATAGTGGGATTTCCCATACCAAACCTCGAATCACTGAACTGAAGTCAGCGCGAATCTATCACGACTGGCGTTTTAAGCCTGTCTTAATATTCCCCTCAGTCAGAGGTTCTGGCCTCATAGTAGATCCAGATGCAATCTGGTCTAAACAAGTCTCACCAAACAGAGATTTCAGTTAAACTCACTGTCGGTTATTTAGGGCGGAGACTATAGTAAATACGGCAGACTGGGCTGTGCAAGCCCTCATCCAACCCTCTGGAAACCGGTGGGGGATGGGGCTCTTTACATGCCCTCTAGACATAGTAGATCTGCCCCAACATGTATGTTCAAAACAGTGATTTGAGTTTACATCCGGAAAATCTGGAATGCACAGAGTCAGTTTCATAACCAAACTCGCTTGCAGGCAGCGAGATTAAAGCCACGCCTATTCCTTGTTAAGCATGGTCCTTTTTGTACTATTCATACAGGGACTAAAACGTTTCTGAAACACTTCGAAAATGTGGAACAAAGTATATAAGACAATGCTTAGTCCCACATTACGCCTGTCCATAGGCCTCTTTGATGGTCACTCTCCCGTTGGTGTCAAGGGTGCTCAAATTTGATATATACCTGACACTGGGGATCTGGCAGTCTGTGGCAAGGAGTTGACCATCAACATAGTTCAAAAGTTTTTTGAGGCCACTGGTATTTCAAAAACCCTATGCAAGTGCCCACATTATTTATGCACCCAGTACATAGTGCATTTTGTTTCTTTCCTAAATGACCTTTACAGTGTAGAAAGAAAAAAGATTTAATGAAATGCACGGAAAGAAATGATGGCGGATGATCGTCATTACAGCCTACGTTAATGTCCCCCTTACTACAGTATCCCTGTTATCCCACTAAATTCCAAAGGATACAGAGTGGGCGGCTAATTTCTATTGCCTTGGCTTATTTTCTTTAAGGCTATAGATTAGCTAGTGATTCATTTCTATTAGATCCAGTTACTTACACTGAAACAATTACCGTGCAGATGATTATTGTGAATTACATAGAAAATATGTGAGACATGCTCAGTAAAGTCTCTGCGCTCCCATCCCCTTAATGGCTCATGGGCAACAATCATGACCAGAGATGTTTTTCATACCAGCACGAGGAGCCCATTTCCTGTGTCACTTTCAATTGGATTGTCGCAGAAGCCAGACATCATTGAGTAGAGCCCATTAAGTAAATCTGTTCTTCCTGCTTTACAATAAAGCTGACAAAATGCACCTAATCTCTGGCTTAAGCTCTTGAGCTTCGCAGGTGGTTTAGAAAATGATCCACCCATTCATATTCCAGCATTGGAATCTAAGCAGCCACCAGGTTACTCAGTGGAATGGAATGTACCAGGTGTGGGGCGACACCGGCATTGTTTACTTAGGGAAGAGACAAGTTTACATGGAAGGGACACTATGTAGCTATTACCTCGTATAGATGGTCTAATTCACAAGTGTTCAGTTGCATACAACAAGAGAGCAAAGAGTTGGCCATATAATAATTAATCAGTTGTTAAAACAAGGGTCTAACTTGAAGGGGTGCAGGTAGCTCATAAGAATTCAACCCGGTTAAAAACTAAATAATCCTTACTCGTCTCACAGATTCCCCACCTATCCTAATGTGACGCTGCCCTATCCACCTGCTTGTCTCTACTTCCTGTCATCTGATCCCACCTTAGCCATTCATTGGCTGAGTAGGCATTTCCTGGCCTTAACTTTGTGTTTGGACCACAGTAGAGATCAGCAAGGCCCAGGTACACAATGATAATTGGGGGGGGGGGGGTGATTAAAACTATGTTTTCAACCAAGAGTAGAGATGACAAAATGTATTTGACTACCTTTTTCCAGGCAATCTTTCCTTCAGATGAATCTTTTAAAATGGCTACTAACTAGTGCAGTAATTCCTCCCAGAATTAGAGAGGGAAACAGGCAAGCAAATATGAAAAAAGCATAAAAAATTATGAATGTATTTTGACATAATAGAGTCTGGAAATTTTTATCCTTATGATTGGCCACTTGACATCTGGATCACCATTGCAGCTGTGTAGGTTGGACTTGATGGACTTGCATATTTTTTCAACCTAATCTATCATGATACTAAAGGATGCTTATGTAGTATGATACTATATGAAGAAGAAAGCTATGGGGCAGATTTATATAGTGTCCTAAGGTTAGACAGTCTTATTCTGCATCAGATTATCAAATGTCTGGTGCTGTATGATAAATCTGGTGCAGTATAAGACTGTCTAGTCGTACTCTGCACCTGCTATTATTTGGCTTATTTTACACCAGAAAATTAGGGTGAAATTCTGTTGGGTTAGCAGTGTTAGTGTCACACAGACCTTTCTGGTACATCCCTTTTACACAGGCCACACCCCTTTTGTCAAACTTGTCATAGGAGGGACAGAATTTTCTCGTAGACAGATTAATATAACTGTGTTAATTAGAAACACCACTGTTGAAGGTAATTCAAGGTCATGCACAAAGGTTAAACTTAATCAATGATTTATTAACAATAGATCAAAATATCTGGGATATTATTAAAATATTTTAAGGCAATATTCAGTTCTTTTCTATACATTACAATATGTATACATTAATAAATAACAGAGAAATAAATACATAATCCATCTCTTAAACTAATGGTAGCACTGTGAGAAGACATGCTGGTAGACTGACCTAGAGGAGGACCTACACAAGACGAGCCTTCAGATAAGGCCTCACAGTGGGACAACTTTTCCTCCTTCTTTTGTTCTGTAGGAATATGTCTCACTAGGACAACCTCTGTTCATCTTAAGGTTCCCTTGACCTTGTGACGATCATGGGCAGTTTATGTAAAGTGCCAATGAGATGGATATTCTGAAGAAAACATTTATTTTGAGGCAGATTTTTATTATGCCCTATGGTGTACAGGAGTCCCTACTATTAAATGTTATACTATGATAAGGCAGGTGCAATGGGGTTATCTAAATAACCAAACCATTTTAAGGGTTAAGTCTTGCTTAACTTTTTAAAGGCTATAAAAATCTCCTTGGCAACAGGCAACACACTTGTTTTTTCTCTAGTATAGTAAATGTTAACTTTAGATGATTTCCTGTTTCTATCCATTTCCCATCCTTCCCAAAGGTAGGTTTCAACTACATAGGTCTGGAAAGGATAGGCCTTTTGCTCTTGAAGAGGTGAGTCATTGCCCTAGTTATTTCGTAGAAGAATCCTCTTCCACCAACAAGATGGCTTTTGGTTGATCGCTACCTACATGAATGGACAACTTTAATGACATATGTAGCCTGCTCCCAATGTATGGTGAAGATAAGATGAAAATGTTATGTACTGTATGGCCCATTCTTTTTTTAGAGAAATAATTATGCTATATTTTTCTTTAAAAAGATGGTGACAATAATCCTGAAAGGTCTATGGTATATACAAAAACTAGTGGGCAACGGAAAGAAGGCTTGAAGGAGAAACAAGTCCTCGCCTCTTGTCAATTCTATGACTGAACCAACCACAAATGGGATGACTTTCTTTAGAAGTCACAAGGCTGCTCTAAGGCTGGTCAAAACTTTTTACATGCTTACTTAGCTTTTCCCCTCTACCTTTACTCAAATACTTTGTGAAGTATTCAGGTGTTCTGACATAGAGGTGCAATCCAGTGCTGGATACCTCCTGTAGATTCCCCAATGGATATTGGGTGGTTATACAGTTCCATTAAACACTGTGGGTTTGAACAACATTAATCTCATATGCATTGTTCTACAAACTAAGATTTGGACATACCTAACTGCACAGTGGCCAGCCCATACCATGAAGCATTGCTGGCTGTTGATTCACATTCATTCAGGTCTTGTATCACAGCCAATGGTAGACCAAGACATTGCTTTCGGACATCAGTGGGTCCATGTCTTAGTTGTAAGGACAAAGATAACTAAAATGCAGGTGCTGGTTATGTTGGGCACTATGTAAAAGAACAAATTTGTTACTTTTTTATAGAAAATAGGCATAATTGATGGGAAAACCTCCTCCTATATAGTGTGGCACCTATATACATCTTGATATATGACAAATTGTAATCTTGTCTCGGGCTATAGTACAACGCATATACAAGCAGTTAGTCCATTTCATTTCATGCAATTTCCAAAATGTACATGATCTCCTATTACAAAACTGTGCAGTAGTCTCTCAGCCCCTTTCCTTCCACTTCTATAAGGGAGCCATCTGTATGAGCAGGCTGCTATAATACGATAAGTAACTGAATGAGCTGGAATATAATATGTATTGTTACAAAATAATATACTGAGTATTTCCTCTTCTCTACTCCAGTCCAGTTATTCCTTTTAAGGCTTCTAAGTGGCCTGTTCATCTTAATCTGTGGATAGTAGGTCAGCCTTAATCTTAAGCAACTCCTCAGACTTAATCTGTAAGTGCTGAGTAAATCGACATACAGTCACCCCATTCTTATGCAACATATAAATATCTTCTGCCCTTGCACTGGCTGCTTAATATGCATTTTCCAGTTCATGCTGGTTTGATTTGCTCCTCAGCCTTGCAAGCCGAGGCTTCTTGTTCTTTGCAGGTCGCACAATGTCCTTTCCAAAATCTTTGAGCTCTGATTGGTTGTGGAAACGGGTGTATCTCTTGCAGCGGCATGAGGTCACCACTCGAATTTTGTATGTTCGCACTTCGTTGTCAGGGCACATGAGTTGAATGCGTTGGGTGTGACTGTGAGCTGGCACACACCGGTAGTCCATTGAGCTCTGGCGCCACCATTTTCCTCTGCCAATGGAGTTTGGAAGGAGATGAGAAGGTAAACATTGGCCTGAACACACCAGCTCTTTCACAGGTTTGAGACTACGACATGGACCATCTGTAATGTGCTGGGTAGAGCGTAGTTCTCTGCAGCTGAATTCTGAAGGATCTGAAGAAAATCAGAAGAGTAGTTACAGTTATTATAAAATGTTTAGTATGGAACATAATGAACAGTAACATTGAATACAATATTACCCATGTACAGCATATACAATATGTGGTGTGCTTTGCCGTTTTCAAGACCAGAAGTGAACAAAATATGATGCCCAATTGAGACCACCCATCCATTCACAGTTTCTGCAGTACCAGGTAGTATGTTGTGTCGGCAAAATTTTTTTGTGGATGTAAGTTCCGGAAGCGAGATTTACATCTATTAGACACCTGTGACACATCTTGTGAATAAATATCTAAGCTGAGAATACAATTTTAATCAACGAGGAAATCTCATCACCTCCAAAAATTCCAACTCTTTCCATCCTTTATGTTGGAAGTCAGAATTTTTGTTTCAGCACCCACCAGAGATATCAGCTTGGAATCACATTAGCTTATTGGTAACAAAAATTATTAGTGTAGATAAAAAATTCCAACTGTATCAAAGTCATGATATGCAATGTATAACAGACGGAATTAATTTAGGGTGGCTTTCTATGCACCAGGGTCTGGATGCATCTTCCATGGGTTCTGCGCCATTGAGATAGCTCCTGAGACTAATAATATCTTCCTATAGATGGGTGGCAGCTCAAGCCCGTCTCATCCCATTTCTTCTAAAGGGCAGACCCTTCAATAAGAACTCAAGAGTCATATTTTCCTAGTATAAAACTGTTCTTATTATGTACCTGGCTATTAATTTATGTTCTCAACATCTTAACTTAAGATGGATTTTATGAGTTAAAGTGGTTCTCCATAGGATAAGGCTTACTGATCGGTGGTGGTCTCAGTGATGGGACCCCCAGGGATCACAAGAACAGAGTCTTTATTACCCCTGTTGCACCCGAGATGACCAGAGCAGCCTGTTGTGCATATGTTGGCTGCTCCATTCATCTCTATGAAGCTGACGGAGATGGCGAGTGCTGCACCATGAACGGAGTAGCTGGCACATGTGCAACTGGCTGATCTGGTCATCTCAGGTGCAACAGGGGTACAATAGATCACCTTTCTTGTCATCTGTAGGGGTCGCAACACTGAGAACCCTACCAATCAGCAAGTTACGCCAGTTCCACTGGGACTTTGAACTTCATATTACCAGAGAACCCCTTTAATAGTAACATAAGGTCTTGAGTAAAGATATATTTCTATCCAGATAAAGTGTATAGCCTGAAATCACTTTCTCCCAACAACTATTTCAAAGTGTTTCTGTGGCTGGTAACTCCTGTAGGCTCAAAATTTAATATAATCAGATAAACCGCGGAAAAGACTTCAGGCTAATGTAAAGTTCAGTAATGTGTCAAAGTATTATGAAATGTAAAGGTCAGAAGCAGCACTCATCTAACAGTAACTCATAAGACTAACTTACGAAGTCAAACTTTGGTCACATAAGCAATATCTGGCCTGACCTTAATTTATCTGGCTCTACATCCAGGGAATAATTCTTATATCTTCTCGAGTCAATTTTGCCCATGGAGTTGGAAAATGATAAAAGAGTTCACATGTACACAACCTCGGAGTAAATCTGAAGACTAATATTTAGGAATTTTTGCCAAAAAGTATTTTTTTGCAAACTCTCTGCAAGAGAAGTGTCTCAGGAGGCAACTCTGCAGTTGAAGCAATGATACCAAAGGCTGTAAAATGATGACTCCAAGCATCACAAATTCTTTCATTTTCAACAATGGTGTGGATGGGGGTGTCTGAATATCCCATACCCCATCTTCAGAAGCAGTTGCACCCCAGGTTTTCAGAATTGTCCATGGATCCACCTCTGTCTGTGACTCAGAACTTAACTGGACGTAGAACTTGATGACTATATTTAGTAACATTTTGGATCCCTTTTTAGTTTTTTCTTCCGAACTGTCATGGTGATAGGTTGTTTTCTTATGGTCTGGTTACCTCCACCACACCATAAATTCCAGCCACTATCATAAGTGCAGCTCTCTTTTTTAAGAAAAAAAAAAACCTTTTAACACTCCCTAGTTCTTTCTTCTTCAGGCTTTTATGTTAGTAAGATGTTTTAGGTTGTGATGACCTCCCCCACGCCATAAGATACAATCCATTACCATAATAGTCTGAAGTAGGGATAGGCCGGGAAGTAAACGTTTTTGACTTTGCCAATAAAGCTCACCTTACAGGCTTGTGGAGACTTACAGCCATTGATGCTCCACTGGAGGATTCTGGGAAAATATGTTATCCTCCTCATGTCATTAGGCTTTCTGAACACGTTACACTTGATGTCATGGGGCCTGTTACAAGGTAACTAAGAGGCAATGTTTTCTTTATCGCATCCTGAAAAATGTATTTGCATATTTCCCTAAAGTAGGGATAGAAATTGGTCAAAAACTTTTTTACTAGTCTGAAGAGCAGTTCCCTTTCGTTGTAACATTTTCGTTTGGTTTTCCTCCTACAGGGGGAACTGGAGCTAGTACACAGGGTTAATAAGGCTTTTTTTAACCCAAAGTTTCCGCTTTCACTGCTATCTAGTAAAATACATTCACTTATTCGAGCAATAAAGCTAAAGCTCATAGTACTATATCTTTAACATCTTTCATGCATTTTCAATAATATTTTAGTTCTTGGAGAAAATAGCATTTTATACCCAATACATTGAGCCAGTGTTTTTCTGATCAACATGGATTATATGAAAAGAAGGAAATTTTAATAAAGGAAGCTGGAGAAATGTGTTTCATTTCTTAAAAGTATATATTTTTGCCCTACGGACATCACATCTAATTCTGCTTCATCAGATTAATGGGTCTGCAAATTCAACTTATCAAGCTTTCCAGAATTCTGGAGTTACATGGTCTAATGCTTCAAAGCTCATTTTAAATGTGCCTCGTGGCCATTAACACAGGCTTACTTTATAAATGGTTTATTACGTGTGCAGGAGTAAACACTACCAAATGCTCCTTCTGATGTCTACAATATGTCAACCTCGGTGACTTCTGGAATGGATTCCTACAGTATTCTCAGGAACGCTTAGTTGTTACAGTAAACTGAATTTATACAAATCTATAGGTACAGCCAGTATGGAGACTTAAAGGAGTTGGCCAATGGAAAACTTTAAAAGGTTAAGTATAACACCCTCATAGGGTCACCCATATTATACTTACCCTGATTAAGTTTCCCATTCGCCTTCGGGAGTCATTGGTCACTTCTTGTGACTTCCTGTGTCCTTAAGGCTTCTGTCTTCCATTGTCCATGGCACGCTCCTTCAACCACACATATGGGAGTGGTCATCACAGAGGGGGCGTGCATACAGTAATGTCTACACAGCCCCTCCTACCACCAGAACCCGGCAGGACACGGGAAGTCACATGATGTCCCTAGTCCTGCTGCCGACATGTCATGTCAAGTAAAAGGGCCAACCACTCTAAAGAATATGGGACATTACATAAACATGAGAATCTGCTGTAATGGATGGGTATACGGTTCTGATCTGGGAACTGCTCAAGACCCTAAAACAAAAGGGTGGTCCCGCAGTTACTACCTACAAACTTAACCATACATTTTAATTTTTCCTATGCAGGAATTTAAGTCCTCTTCTCACCTTCATAAATTTAGTTATTTAGTCTCTTGCTGCCACAAATAGAGCGATCCTATCATTATGCCCTGCTGCTGCTAGGCTTAGGTCCGAATCCTGGAAATATCAGTCACTATTATCCCTCTGTTCCTGCAGGAGATGAATCCTAAACTGATCTGCAGCATCCTCAGTTCAGCTAAAATGTTCTCAATAATGTTCGTAAGTCACCTACATATCCCTTTGTCTTATCTCCATTGTGAAAAAATTATGGGGAATGCTGATCACAGCTAAAACTCACAGGTTTGACCAATTGTGCCATAATGTATAGTATATAACTTCAATATATAACAACATTAGTTGTGTTGCCTTTACATCTCCTTAAAGGGGTTGTCCAGTGACAAGAAGTTAGCCCCTATGCACAGGATAGGGGCTTAAACGTTGATAGGATAGAGCAGCCAATCATGAATTCCCACTGCTACTCTATTCATCTCTATGGTGCTGAGCCATCTCTGTCACTACAATAAAGCGTCAGAAGGCATGTGCGACCAGCTACTCCATTCTTTTGGGGTGCAACTGGGGTACAGTTGACCCTTGGTTCCCATTATCCCATTATTCCCATCACTGCAACCTCCAACAATAAGAAAATTAGCATCTATCCTGTGGATTGTCAATGGACAACCTCTAAATTATCCCATAATCATTAATTAATTAGAAATGTCCTTAATCTGCAATTATGGACGTACCTTGCTAAAATTGGTTAAATTACTCATTATTCTGTAAATTCAAGTGTGGATACTTTTATAGCACTTATTCAATATACAAATTAATAATCCTGACCCCCCCCCCTATTTTTACACTGAAGGAATATCCTTCGGATCTTATTCCCGTTTTACTTTAATTCTTCAAAATGCCAGACATGGTACTGTTTCTTTAAGAAATAATGATAATAAGAACACGTACTGTATGTAGATTTATGTGGAAATACATAAATTACATAGCTGAATCACTACTTTATGCCAAATACATTTTTTCCCAGGGTAAATCTGCTTTGAACGATTGAAGGCATTAGTGCTCTCTGGCTCCTGAGAAGAGACGTAGGCTGGAAAACATGAGCGCCAGTGCTGTACCCACAACCCCTGCCGCTTTGTCACAATGTTTGCCCTCTTTGAGGTCGCCAGTTATGATAACCCCTGGGTTCTTTCTTCTCTTTGGTGGTTGTCAGAAGGTTGTCAATGTAAATGCTTCACAGCATGGCCCCGCTCTCTCATTGTGCTTCTACATACCACCAATGGACATGAAAGAGCCGTGCCTTTAATTGGCAGCCTTTAAATGGATTGCCTTGGTTGAAAGTAATTAAAAGCAGAATGCAAACGATAGTGCAGTATGTGAAAAATCCATTCAATCATTTCCTGTGTGGGTGTAGAAGGCATTCTTACACTGAGAATGATATCAGTGACTGTATGAAAGAACATGTATTCTCCGCTGGAACACAGACATCATTTATAACCGGGGTAAACTATGGAAATTACATTATACGCATCCACATTCTGTCTGCAGTCATAAAACCACCGTGTCGCTTTCCCCATGAAATGTGTAAATAGCGGTTTCTCCGACGTGCAGGATGACGCTAAAGAAACATGTTCCATTTCGGCTGCTTTTTGTGTTTGGTAAAAAATTCCAACCCCCCAAAAAATTGGTAATTGATCCATCTGTGAGTTACAACTGTGAGTTACATAGATATACAGAAATTATACACAAAGGCTATTTATATATATGTAAAAAAAGATAAACCCTCATATCAACAGTTAAATGTAATACTAATTTAGTTGGTGTTGATAGAAGAGACCTGAAGAAGGGACTGAAATATAATGAGCTGTCCACAGGGGCATAACCCTATGTGGAGTTTTTACTATGGTATGATATTGATAGTGCTGGTTCCTTCCTACGAGACCTTCTTAGACCACAGGGTCCACATTCTCTTCACCCCTTATAAATATACCCCTAATCCTCTGTGGTTGATGCAACCACACTGTGACCGAAATTTTTTCCATGACCATTGTGGAGAAGCTTTCTGACCTCCAGTTTACATACAAATGTTGAACTGATAATAGCCCTGACTGAATTCATGTTACCCCAACCAAAGGAGGTATTAAAGGGGTTTTCATGGAATTCTGGAAAAAAAACCGTGGAGTTTAGGGGGAGGCGGTAAAAATAATTTTTTTAAAACCCTGCTATAGCCCGAGATCACTTGTCACTCACTGTCACTCAAAGTCATAGGATCCATTTGGTTCTATAAGTGGCCTCTACAGACCTGGGGACACCAAAGGATGTAAAGAGGAAGCAACATCCCCCAGTCCAAGGAGGCCACTCATTGGCCAAAGAGTGCCCCGTGACCACCAAGAAACTAAACCCAAAGTACCAACATGTTAATTTAAGCTTTGTCACAGCTTTCAATTGTATCGGCGTCCTAAGGACACCAATACCGTAGAAAGAGAAGTTTGTATCATCATTGTAGCTTCCCTCCCCAGTCCCTTGGACAGAAAGAATCAGGGGACCCAGAGCAGGAGCTCCAACAATAATCCAACTCTGTTCACACCTTCTCAGTTTTAGAGAAGTCCTGGTAGCCAAGGATGTGTTTCTTAAAAATGGCGCTGAGCACAACACGTCCTAGGCTGCCTTGGACTGCAAGAGGAAGTCTTGTCTGGCAAACTCTGTGCTGAGATGACGGCCTAGGTGCCCATAGAGAGGGGATCAAGTGCCTCCTATGGCACCCCTGCCATAGGTTCACTACTTTTGGCCTAAATGTTCTGCTTTGATCACGTGACAGAGAGTTGCATGACCTACAGTATCTATACAAAAAAACACTGTAGGTAAAAGTAAGTGTAAAACTATGAGCCATATACACTGGAGTGCAGGCCAATGATGTGGATATTTATGAGATTCTTCAAAAAGTTCTGACATGTTTAAAAGCTTGAATGCCATAATGTAGTAAATTTTAAGTCAAGTAGAAAGAGTACAACGATCCCTTTTATGATCTCGCTGGGGATGTAAGGATCTTCTGGTGGACAGGTCCATCACAGGGTAGGTTACACATATCCATACTACAGTCACACAACATGCTCACCCTAGGGTTTTGCCAATCCACGGCCCTCCGTGCTGCCCAACACGCCACATTTTCGGAATTAGAAAGGTCAACTCCACCTTTGGTTATTTTGTAAATGATACGTCAAAGACAACATCAATGGTGGCCCATCATCTGGAACCCTTGTGTTCTTCAGCGCACATTCTATGTTTTCTTTGGTCGTCTTTTACACTGCACTACCCACACAATGTAATGTTTACATGCCAATAAAACTCGCTGGCTGCTGCTTCTTGTCACATGTGAAGGCTGGAGACTCCTTGAGATAAGTGTGAATGTTTACGTACAAGCACAATGACCTGACAAATTGAAGTGATGAATGGCTCTCCATTATCTCTATTATTACACAAAGCTCTCACATCCTTGCAGATAGAGACAATATCCAGAAGTCATTAGATTGACTCGGTATTTATGCCTCATTTAAAGTGGCATTAACCCCTTCTCTGCCAGGGGTGACATACATTAGCTGTAATGAGCTATGATTGCAAACAGTGGCATCCAGGGGAATGGCAAACGTTTGCTTATTTACCATAGGGATGAGTGAAGGGATTAGAGCATTTACATTTGTCACCTGCGTGAATCACCTTTATTAACCAGCAAAGAGGTTGTCCTACTGGTCATTGTCCAAACTTCTAAAAGACCATCTATCAGTCACATCTAGGTCAGAAGACGCGCCATGATAATGAGACCTTAGTATAACTTGTCTGGGAATAAAGTCCAGGGGACACCTGTTGGCTTCACTAGAGACATCATCGCTTGGATAGGATAGGGAGATAATGTTTTAGGTGACATTGACATGGGCTATAGATATAATGATTCTCTTTTAGGATATTTTTGTGTCTCTCATACAGTTGTACAGCTGCATGCTCGACCAATACTTCCAATCATAGATGTTCCAAAGGGGAGGTTTTCGGTAGTCAGGTAGTCATTGGAGCTCACAGCAGTCTCAGCACCAATTGTGTTTCTACCATTAACAGTTCTCACCTACCTAAATCCATGGTTTGACTGTTTGACTTTTTCCACCCATACAGTAGTAGCTCATGTCAACTGCACCTCAATACCCTAAACCCTAACTTTGGAAATGTGGAAACCAATTTAAAGGGAGTCTGCTAGCTGTTTGGAGCAAACAAAGTTGCAAACAGTATTAGATATCGGCCTTAGAGAGCTATAGAACCAAAACTCTTTGTATGTTATACATGGCAGCAGGACTTTAAAATATTTCAGTATTGTAACTGGACTTGGAGCTCTCTACACTGAACAAAGCAGATTAGATGTAGCAGTAGAGGGGATTGGCTAAGGAGCAGGTTGAATGCAAAGATCAAAGAACACAGAAGTGGGAGGAGACTGTCCCAGTGCTCCAAGTCCAGCTACAATCCTTGAACACAAATACATGTCTCACAATCCTTTATTGATTCTTTTCTTGACTACTTCCTCTCACCAAACCCTTTCCTCTTCACTATGTGCTACATGAAGCATCCAGGCTACTTTCGGCCAGTCACTGCACTGGTTGTCCATCCACTGTTGAATCCAATTAAAACACATTACGGTAGGTTTACACCACCATGCTAAGAGTATACATTGGGAAAGCACCCGATACATAGGTATCATATATAGAGGTAGCCTCTGGCTGAGCAACTTATGCGCTCGGGGGAGGCAATGGACGCTATGGGGAACGGATGCAGCGGATTGCATCTCTCCTCACAGCCCACATTAAGGGTGGAGGGGGGACTCTGGGGGACATATCCCACTCTATAGCCATACAGTGGGAAACGTCTGTGCCATAGATTGTAAGGAAATGTTTGAATCCTCCTGACTTGTCCCGTATGTCAAATCAAGTGGTGTGAGCCCAGCCTTATTCTCACCCACACAACATACCTCCCTATTTCTTCTCCCTCATCTTTGTACTATCCTACTTAAACTCTCCATTCTGCCAATGATCTACGACTAACAACCAACACTCACAATTCTATCTCCAAGACTTCTCTGAAGCTGCATTAGTTCTCTGGAATCTGCTACTCCAGATAACTCCATAATTCCAAACCTTGCAAACCTTTTCAGGTAGGCCTATCCCATTTCTCTTCGACTCTTCACTACTTATGGTGCTATCTATATCAGGTGCTATCTATCCCGTTTTGGTTTTGAATTAGTAGGCGTATAGCAAGCCACTATCAGAAGAACAATATGGATAAGTACGGTAAGTCAGCAAGATGAAACCAACATCTTTACATCCTTTAAAAGGCCTTAGATATATCATATAAAAGGTTGGTCCCATAAATACATCAAAATCAATATCAAACAATCAAAAAATATACATCTATAGCTGTATATAAGTTATAGCTGTGAAACCTGCAACCTCTAAGATAGCTCAGCTTAGGACCCCACAGTACCGCACTCAGGGTGGCTGTGATATTATGGTAATAGTACAGACACGTGATATCGGTATCAGTGGTACGGGATCTCTGTAAGATTACAACTCTCCCCGGAAGTCATGTCTTAAAGGGAACCTGTCGCCAGGTTTTATCTCACTAAACTACTAGTCTCTTAGGTAGGGGATGAAATGTCCTTTCTAGAATTCCCTCTTTTATGTGAAATCTCACCCGTTTATCTAAAAAAAAATCCATCCCAAAGTCTGGCAAATATGACCCGACTCACTCTGTTTTCACATAAGATCAGTCAGGATTAGTGGCTGCAAAGCGAGTGTCACTTAAGATGCCGCTATCTTTGGTTCTATAGTAGCTAGAAACATGATGCTTATGTCTTATTAAAGATAAGATTTTTTTCATTTTTATCAAGCTCATGGTCCGGTGAGCTACAGAACTGGACAATACAGGCAGCTAAAAAGTAGGCAGGAACTGGATCATTATCTGCAGCTTGGATTTTCAACTATGCGGCAGATTTACTTACCCGGTCCTGTCACGATCCTGCGATGCGTTGTCCGACGAGGATTTGGGTCCGGCGCGATTCACTAAGATCGTGCGTCCGAGTTCCTTCCTGTGTCACTCCTGGGCCGAGGTCCGCTGGAGTTCACCTGCTTCCTCCTGGTGCATGTGAGTGCTTGATCTTGCAATACAAATGCGCTTTTAAATTCCGCGGTTTGTCCAAATCTGACGGGTTGTCCGCCCCTTGATTTCTGTCGCGTGCAAGCCGGCAACGATGTGCCACAATCCGATCGCCAAAATCCCGGGGCAATTTGGCGCAAAACGGAAATCATCGGGAAACCCAACGAAAATGCGTCCGACGGACCCTTAGTGAATAAGCCCCTATGTCTTTAGATGTATGTATCTCCTGTTCTGTAGTGCACAAAGACATAAACCTGATGGAATCTTAAAGATCTAGGTGCTATAGAACAGAAGATAAGGGTTTCTGAAGTGACACTACTCCTGTGACCACTAAACTTGACTCATTGCATTGGAAAATGAGGTGAGAAGAGTCATATTTGCCAGACTTTGGGGGAGGTAAACAGGTGAGATTTTATATAAAAGAGGGATTTCTAGAAAACGACATTTCATACCCTATCAGAGGGGCAGATAGTTTATTGGTGTAAAACCTGGTGACAGGTTCCCTTTAAATAATGAAGCATCATCTAAACCCCTGGCCCTTCAGTAATCTCCTCCCCAGACAGAGACTGGTGCTAATGTCCAATCCTTAATCTTTAAATACCCATACACCTTGGGATTAAGCTGCCAACAGCTGTTCCTCCAAACACATCTATGCACTTGCACACCTGGTTTGTGGATACAATTCAACAGAAGGAATAGAAACATTGAGAAATTCCACTGTGTGACATAACAGATGAGTAAAGTTAGAATCCCCTCAGTAGAGGTAGGACACCTTCACGTAAGCAATGGATTGGGCAACCAGATGCGGGGAGTCCGGAGGCCATCATCATACACATAAGGTTCAGATGACTTTGGTGTGATGTGTATGGGGGATGGATTAATCTTCAATATGATATTAGACTGGACATTATCAATGTTCTAACATACTTCCAGAAGTATTATGGTGCAAGCGGTAAAAGGACATTTAGAGGAGATGAAACATCTTGACGTCAGCCATACAAATCTAATGTCATGATATATATTAATTACAAGTATAATGCGGTGAGGAGTAGGTATAGATTTTGGTTTATATGGCTTTATATAGGACTATTTGTTACTCCAGGACAATGTAGTGGAGCAATGCACAAAAACCCAATTTAGCTCTGCTACATCTATATACATCCTAAAAAAAGAGTATTCATACGGTTTTCATTATTCACATTCTGCAATAATGAGAGACGCATATGTAATCGTATGACACCGCAGGTTCTTAATTATAACATGGAAATTAGAATTGAACATTTCCATAATAAATGCAGGTTATGGGGGGGATTCTAACTTTAGATTTCTATCTGCTATGTCATAGAGCAGCATTTCTTAATATTTATACATATTATCAATGACATCAATGTGCCTCCAGGTCTATGATCCTATATTGTTTTGCACCGCCACAGACATGGTGTGCACTATAGTTTAAGAAACTAGTTCATAGCAAGTACCTAATACCGCAATATTTCCATAAATAATAATAATAATATAATAATTATACAAACTTTGTTTGTAGCATTCGCTCTAACCTGACACTTTTCATACCTAATCCCCACCTAGTTATTAGCTATTCATGAAAAAAGTATAATCATTTAGATCATCACTTTCCTATACTATAAAGTTAAAACTATATCAACGCAAATAAACATGACAGCAGTGCAGATGTAGCAGTGCTGAATAGGTTTTTTTTCTTGCAGTGCCATGCAAAAACCTATTAGTTACTCACAGTGATCTCCCAGTCAGTTGTGATAAATGAAAAGCTATTTGACAAACTCAGCTCTGCTACATGTGAAAGTTTGTAACTTTTTATCATGTCCATTGAGTTACCTGTCATGTCTGTGGACTGGTGCAGGTATCTTCCGCCGTGTTTCGCTTGGTTCAGCGTGTAATTGTCGCTGGTGATGGTGGCTTCTACGATGACTTCCGTATTTTCGATGTTCCCTGGAAGGATTTCGGTGGCATCGTTTTTAAGAGACGGCCATCCCAGCACAGGATCAAGGACTGTATGGACCAGCAGAAAGGCAAAGTGCACAGCCAGAGTAAAGTACATGATGCTGCTTCTCTGATGCTTCTTCCCCTTCAAGGCTTAAGATTTTACTCTGACACAAATTATTCTCCTTTTTTAAATCTTTTCCTCCAGCCAGCCCAGCCAATGACATAAGGGATAGGAAGGACTTCATCTCAGCTTCATTCATGCTAGAGAGGTGTTTAACCAGGGAGGGTGGGGTCTGCTGATCCGGAGTCACTTCATCCCTTCTTCACCCCCCTCCCATCTCACAGTTTAGATAGCCAAAGGATCTGCTTTCATAGCAGCCTAGAAAATTGTCACATTTACAAAAGTGTCTCGTGTGTAATCCTGTCATTGCAGGAGGATCAAAGGCTGGAGGAGAGAAGACAAGACACATTAGAAACCTATTATTTCCCAAATTATTCATCCATCATAGAAGTCTAACTAATAGACCAATGCTGTAGACTTGGTCAGGGGGTCAGCCTAAGTCTGACAATTATTTTATTATATACTTTATAACTTCATTAGTTGTGCACTGTTTGTGTCTATTGTATGATACTGATGTGGGGGGGCAGTATTATTTGGCACTTTTTAGTGGTATTGATATGATGAGGGCAGTAACACACTTTGTTTCTGTCTATGGGAGAGGTATCCTATTCAGGATTTATGTATAGTTATAGTAACAAATGGCAATTATAAGTAAATCCTAATATACCAGTGACATTTGTGATAATATATTTTCCAACATACAGTATAGTTAAAGTAACATAAACATATAGTTATAGTAACAAATAGCAATTAGATGTTCATGTTACTTTAACTGTATGTTGGGAAATACATAATCATCAATGTCACTGGTATATGAAAGGTATCACTCCAAATATGCAGTAAAAATATGGATTTATGTCAATTCACAAGTTGGAGAAAAGTTCCACATATGGAATATATCCATGTATATTGTGAATCCTTGTTTTCTGCTGTAGATATTGTACATAGGTGGGTCAGATCTTGACACAGATATTCTTGGATTATGCAGCTTTTGAGTTTTTGTTTAAGAGATTTGATAACAGAAAGATAGGTATAGATTATGTAATAGATAGATAGATAGATAGATAGATAGATAGATAGATATGAGATAGATATGAGATAGATAGATAGATAGATAGATAGACAGACAGACAGACAGACAGACAGATAGATAGATAGATAGATAGATAGATAGATAGACAGATAGATATGAAACATAATGGGGCTCATTTACTAAGGGGCCGAATCGCCGGGTTTCCCGAATATCACCGTTTTGTGGCATTTGTCCCTGAATTGCCCCGGGTTTTTGGCGCATGCGATCGGATTGTGTCGCATCGGCGCCGGCTTGCATGTGACGGAAATCGGGGGCGTGGCTGTCGGAAAACCCGACGGATTCGAAAAAACTGCAGTATTTTTTTAAAAAAATTGTGTCGCAAGATAAGCACTTACATGCTTATGAAGGTGAACTCCGGCGGACCTCAGCGCAGCAGCGACACCTGGTGGACATCGGGCGCACGGAACTTAGTGAATCCCGGCAGAACCCGAATCCTCGTCGGAGAACGCGCCGCCGGATCGCGACTGGACCAGGTAAGTAAATGAGCCCCAATGTTCCTAGTAAACTGAGGGCCCTGTTCCAATTTATGTTTTGTCTTTACTGCAAATTCAGTGCGTTGATCTGGATTATCCTTTTTGAGATGCTGCAGCAGCTGGATTTTGTAAGGTGCCATCTGTGAGCATTTAATATCTGCCGAAGGGATGTTTGACTGATGCCACTCTCCAGTGATGTGCCGTGAGTGCAATGCTGTGGACTCTTGCTGAATAGATCTATGACAGCCACTGATGTGTCTTCATCTGTGACAGTTTTCTTGTGACCACATTTTGGCAAACCAAACAACGAACCTGTTTTACAAAATTTGACAAGCAGTTTGCTTACTGTAGCATGGGAGATGCGTGATCTTGTAGGGTATCTTGCATTGAAATCTGCTGAAATCAGTGTTCCCCAGACATCAACACAATTTCTATCTGCTCCTAACGTGTTAAACTCTGCAACATGTCAATGGCTAAAAAAAAGAGAAACTTGTCAAGCACGCCATTGTTTTTCTTGTGAAATTAATTTGATGCGTTACATGACCCTCTTTACATTGGATGAATGTGTATAAAAAAAATTTGTATCCATAATGGCCAACTTCAAATACTAATGTGCCACAAACAGGAAGTCGATATCACTAACCATTCTCATTTTATTTAGGTATATCCATATTATGTGCCTACCCTGTAGAAGAAAGGAAAACCTAATAGAGATTGTTGTCAGAAATCAAAGTATTTCTTTAATGTCATCACTATAATAAGTTAACTTTATCATTATCTTTAAAAATAGACTTAGTTGCACTAAATTTTTCTAACAAGGACCCAAGAGACAAGTGACTTTCTCGTTAGGTCATAGATGTTCAGACAGTATAAGTACTGCCTGTAATGTGCTGTATAAATACCACCACCTCCAGAACCGGGCAGGGGGCTGAACTGCTCGGTGGATGGCCTCCATGACACAATACGTAGCCCAACTGACCGAGCTTCTGGAGGATACAGGTGTGCTCCTGCACAAAGCATAACCAGCAAACAAAACTCCTGTTCCTGTTCTGCTGCCAAACCATGAGTGAAAGGACTAGCTGGAAACTCAATACTGGTCCTTTCATCATCGGCAAGTGAGGTTAACAATAGGATTGGGTCAGGTGATCAACGTGTGGCGAGGAACAGTCAAGTCATGGTAAGGAGCTGACCGTGTGTTATTATATGTTATACGTTATCAGAGTTAAGTTGTAGTTTCCACCTGGGAATCTGATCGCACAGTTTAATCCATGGAAAGCAAAGGAAAACTTTCACTACATCGTTCTCTGTAACCGTTTACTGAGCTTTTTAGCTGCCGAGAGGAAACTGACAGCTGTCACACAAGAGACACAAAGATAGATGAATGCTTTAAGTAATAAAATTAAAATAAAAATAAAATGTACACGTTCACTTACACAGAGATATCACACAGCAAAAGCCATTGAAATCACTAGAGACTGATAATATTCCAGCTAGAAGATCTATGTTAGACCTTTGTAGCAAATTGACATCAAGGTGCAGTTAGATTGTGCAATAACAAGATGTACAGTACAGATCAAAAGTTTGGACTCACCTTCTCATTCAAAAATTTTTCTGTATTTTCCTAACTTTAAAAATTGTAGATTCACACTGAAGGCATCAAAACAATGAACTAACACATGTGCTTTGCACACTCTTAGCTTCTCTTGATGAGATACAAGAGGTAGTCACCAGTGCCCTGTCAGGTGTAATAAGTGGGATTTCTTGCCTTATAAATGAGGTTCGGGCCATCAGTTGTGTTGTGCAGGAGTCAGGTGGATACAGAGATGATAGTCCTACTGAATGGACTGGTAGAATTTGTATTATGGCTAGAAATCGGACTTTGGTCTGATGAGTCCAAATTTGAGATCTTTGGTTCCAACCACCATGTCTTTGTGCGACACAGAAAAGTTGAATAAATGGACTCTACGTGCCTGATTCCCACCGTGAAGCCTGGATGAGGAGGTGTGATGGTGTGTGGGGACTTTGCTGGTGACATTGTTCAGGATTTAGCCTGAACAGCATGGTGACCACAGCCTCTTGCAGTGGCTGCTAATCCATCCGGTTTGCATTTTGGTGGATCATCATTTATTTTTAAACAGTACAATGACCCCAAACACACATTCAGGCTGTGTAAGGGGTATTTGTCCAAGAAGTAGAGTGATTGTGGAGCTACTCCAGATGACCTGGCGATCATCAGTCACCAGACATGAACCCAATCCAGCTGCACCACAGAGTGAACATCTCTGGGAACTCCTTCAATACTGTTGGAAGACCATTTCAGGTTACTACCTCTTGAAGCTTATCAAGAGAATGTCAAGAGTGTGCAAAGCAGTTATCACAGCAAAAGGAAGAACCTAGAATATCAGACATATTTTCAGTTTTTTGTTTTTTGTTATCACACATGTGATAATCTTCAGCGTGAATCTACATTTTCTATTGTCATGAAATAACAGAAAATGCTTTAAATGAGAAAAGGTGTGCAGACTTTTGGTCTTTACTGTACATCGTAATGTCACCATCGTTAGAGATAGAAGAACAGACTCAGAAAAGTTGATCTTCATTGCTAATGAGTAAAATGGAATCCGCAGCAAACAGTGGGGGTCATTTACTAAGGGCCCGATTTGCGTTTTCCCGACGTGTTACCCGAATATTTCCGATTTGCGCCGGATTTTGGCGCACGCGATCAGATTGTGGCACATCGGCGCCAGCATGCGCGCGACGGAAATCGGGGGACGTTGCCGAACAAAAACCCGACGTATTCGGAAAAACCGCCGCATTTAAAAACGGAGAATGTGTCGCGGAGCTTGCACTTACCTTCACTCAACCCGGCCTCGGTGAACTCCAGCGCGTTCCGATGCTCTTCACCAACCTGGTGGACGGCGGAGGAACTGCCTTAGTGAATCCTGGCCGGACCCGAATCCACCGCAGAGAACGCGCCACTGGATCGCGAATGGGCCGGGTAAGTAAATCTGCCCCATTGACTTTTCTTAATGCTTTTTGTTTATATCCTTACTTTTATCTTGTCTTTGTTTTTTTTACCTATACAGTGTATATTGTTTAATGTTTTTATACTTTGACCGCTGACAACAGTATGCTCTAAGTGTGATCTAACAGCCATCAGGCATATGATACAGAAGTACGTTACAATAGCATAGCTTTGTGTTGAAACGTGTTGATCTTGTTATACATTGTACAGATTTTGCTGTATAAAGGATCTGCGATAAAGAAGAGCTGTCCATGACTTAAGGACATGTACTGTGCGGACAACCCCTTCCAAACTCAAATTCTATGGTATGGAAGATACATAGATGATATGTTAATTATATGGCAGGGGTCCGCGCAGTGCATGGAGTCCTTTATCCGGTACATTAACACCAATCACTTTAATTTGACATTCACACACAATGCAGAAAAGAGTCAGGTACCATTTTTGGATATCCTCCTACAGGGATGTAGTGCCACTAACTCAATTAATACGTCCCTATTAGAGATGAGCGAGCACTAAAATGCTCGGGTGCTCGTTATTCGAGACGAACTTTTCCTGATGCTCGAGTGCTCGTCTCGAATAACGAGCCCCATTGCAGTCAATGGGAGACTCGAGCATTTTTCAAAGGGACCATGGTTCGGGAATAAAATGTGTTAATTAATTGAAAAAGAATGTCTTCTGATAAGTTAGCAGATGTATGCAAACATCTGCAATCTATTCTTCACTGTTCCGCGCGTCTATTATCTCCCGACAAGTTAGCAGATGTGAAGAACAGTGAAGAATAGAATAAAAACAGTGAACACAAGATCATTTAAGTGAAAAACACAGTGAAGAATAGATTGCAGATGTTCAGCACATCTGCTTACTTGTCGGGAGATACGCTGTCCCGGGATCCGCTGCTCTTCTTCCACCGATGTCTCCGTGCCCCGATGTCTCCGTGCCCCGATGTCTCCGTGCAGATAGACAGTTACATATGATATAGATAGATATATAGATAGATAGATAGAAATGAGATAGATAGATAGATAGATAGATAGATAGATAGATAGATAGATAGATAGATAGATAGATCTATTTATCGATCTATCTTATGAAAACTAGATTAAATAAGAACAGAAATGTGTCTGGATATATGACATAATCTGTTTATGAAGCCAGTTCTGTGATGTGATTACCCATGTGAGATAATCATTTCCAGGACTTGGCAGTAGACATTACAGATTTATGGATTATCTATATTTGTAAGTCTGGTAAGAATTGTATTTAAAGAGGACGTGTCAGGGTGATTTGGAACACTACACCACCCACAAGTCTTATGGATTGGACCCAATAAAAATAAATAGCTTGTATACTTGTATACACCCCAGTTTCACCAAGGATGTGCTGTGGGAATGGTACATGCATAATGAAGCCAGGGTGTACTGCTCCAGCTTCACTGAATTACTGCGCAGGTGTGTAGAGCAACAGAGATGGGTCCGATCTGTCTCATCAGAATCATCTCTAGGTAAGTATACAGGTTTATTCATTTTTTAGTAGCCCCCACAGAGACAACTCTAACAGGTTAATAAATCTAACACTCTAACAGTTTAAACCATTGGACCCCCTGACTGGTCATCTTTCTAAGGCTAAATTCACACTGCCATTGGCCGCCGTACCGTAGCACAGCAGACACACGGCAGTGCAAGGGGAGAGAAGGAGGAGGTGAGCGCTGATTACCCCCGCCCCTCTCCATAGGGATGTATGGCGCACGGCACCGTAATATGGGAAAAGATAGGACATGTCCTATCTTTTCCCAGGTACGGAGCAGTACGGTGCCGCACGTGTGCGGCACCATACAGCTCCCGTAGGCCGCCGTGCTCCCATTGCCGTCTATGGGGGATGTATATCGGCCGTATATATGTCAGCTGTATATACTTCCCCCATGCGGCAGTGTGAATGTAGGCTTACTTAGATATATTTATGAGGTAATTTCGGCATTAATATAGCTACTCTCATAGCCCCCTATCTTATACAGATGTAGCAGTGCTGAAGATGTCATTGAACGGTTCTTGATTCACAATAAACTATGTAAAACAATACACAGTTCATTATAATTCATCAATGATAAAGTGAATTACACCTCCTCATCTGACAAACTTGTCCCTGCTACTCCAGCATACACAGACTGAAAAATCATCACTCCCCTTTGGATGGAAAGTATGAAGGTGGATTTCCCTTTCAGGCACAGGATATCATCTTGTTTGCTCTCTGACAGGGAAATTACTATGTTTTACTGATGGAACATCTAAAACTATTCCTAAAAAGTGAGGAAAAACATAACGTTCAAACATTTAACACTTGTGTTTTGTAAAATGAAGGTAAATGTGTCTTTTATGAAAGACTCCTTTAATGTGAGCATGTCACCCATCTTGTCACCTCAGAACAGAATGAAAGGACGTGGAAAGTAAAAGCAATGCACATTCAGTTTAAACTATATCACAACCTTGGTGCAAAAATAAACTTGTGTTGTGTCTACGTCTATAAGGTGGATGCGGTCATGCTCCAGGAATGACGAGAAATACTAGAGATTTTCTTGTAGATACTAGCGAGTTCTTCCTGTGTAGATGGGAAATATAGGGTTGTACTTTATACTTGTTATAAATAAAGTTTATTGACATAATACAGGCCCAGTACTACTTTCCAAATTCCAAAAGAAAATCTGCCTCAAAAAGTCCCAAATATGGTGGGGATTTGCTGCAGCAAGCTTGCAGATATATGTAAAATGTTTTAATTGGTTTACTGGTTATAATAAAGGATGGTATTTTTGTGTGCTGCAATAATAAAATTAAGGGGCTCCCATTGGTCAATTTTTTGGTCAACCTTAAAGGGGTATTCCGGTTACTCAGCATTTACACACAGAAGTAGACTACATGGTCGTGGTGAGTACAGTTCAGTTACTCACCAGTACCATGTCCTGTAGAAATGGAAGGAGATCCAGGTCGGACTGGGAAGATGCTCAATGCACATGTATGACCTGGGGTAATTCCTAACTATGGGATACTGGGAGGAAACATTGGCCATTTTGTTCCACAAAGCTATCAATGTTTGTAAACTTTTAATAACAGTGTATTATGAATCCTCTCATGTAGTTTAATGGAGCAAAATAAATTGCACTTGCTGTAACCGGCCTAACCCCTGGGACACCAAGTGATTGGCAGAACAGAGGACCCTATGTCCGTCTGAGGTAAACTATAGTGACTAGGACTTCCAAAACTGCCATAAACCATCTCGGAGGTCCCATAGATATTAATAGAGGAGAATTTACAGGACAAATCCCAGAGCTCCTATGTACTATAGGGAAGCTCAGGTGGACCTCCATTGTGCCTATTGCAGTGGACCCAAGAGGTCAAACCCCAGTCACCAAACATTCAAGTACTTAAATGAGAAAACGCCTTTATTATTGTTGTCTTCTTCTGGACCACCCACGTGTCATTCAGAACTTAGAAAAAAATTTAATGAGCATGTGTTCTACATCAACACCCAAAATTGTCACATTATGCTATGTGTGATGTTTCTGTTCTGTAAAGTTAACACTATGTACTAGACACAAATTGGGATTTTATATAACCCTCCCTTCCACGAAGAGCTGAGGATACGTTACTATATTATTACAATGGATGATTAGGTTTGTGTAACTAGAAAATGGCTTCTTAGCGTTGACATTCTGCTTGAGCATCTTTCCATGAAGGAGTGGCGTTATCAGGCTGTAGTTTACAGAAAGAAGAGAGCAGCTTAAGTATTAGCAATCGCCTGTCTAATCTACGAAGGGCAGACATGGACTGGAGGTGAGGGATAAGCAGCAATGACCTGAGTGATGGTACAGGGGTGACAGGAAGGAATCTCTGCTAAATACATGAGGCACGGGACATACAATGGACAGGCCTCCTACAGTAACAGGGTACTTGTAACTCTCTCTATTGTCTCTATTATGAAAGAGATAGACTGATGGCAAACATAAATAATTCCCTCTCCTTCGAACAAAAATTGTCACTATGCTCAAGCAAGGATACTGGGGCTACCTAAACAGTATGTCACATGCATACATTGTGGTATGGAAAGGGAGAAATCCCATCTCGGAAAGACATCTAATGTATAGGGGGTGAAAGAGACATCAAGCTTTAAGATTTTAACACACCCAATCCTTTTGTCTTCATGGAAGAAAAGATATGAAAGGTGTCTGGCTGATACTTATAGCCAACCCCATACTCAAATGTCTTCCATTATACAATTCCATGTGCCAGTTTTTCACCAATTCTTATCCTTGTACTGTGACATACTTGTGTATATTATCCCTGTACTGTGACATCACTGTGTGTATTATCCCTGTACTGTGACATCACTGTGTGTATTATCCCTGTACTGTGACATCACTGTGTGTATTATCCCTGTACTGTGACATCACAGTGTGTATTAGCCCTGTACTGTGACATCACTGTGTGTATTATCCCTGTACTGTGACATCACTGTGTGTATTATCCCTGTACTGTGATATGTTTGAGTGTATTGTCCCTGTACTGGAACATCACTGTATAAGGTATACATGTACTATAACTTCATTGTGGAGGGTCTACTTGTATTATGACCTCAACGTGTACCGCAGCACTGAACTGTTGCAATATGTGCTACAACATAACAGAGTATACAGTCCTTGTACTATGAGATCCCAGAGTAGTGCTGTGACATCACTGTGGAAGGTATACTTTACTGTGACATCACTATGTGTGTTTTCCCAGTACTGTGACATCACTGGGTGTATTATCCATGTACTGTGACATCACTGGGTGTATTATCCATGTACTGTGACATCACTGTGTGTGTTTTCCCAGTACTGTGACATCAATAGGTGTATTATCCATGTACTGTGACATCACTGCAAGCTTGTAACTGCAACTTTAGTAAGACCCTGGGATCCCTACTGCCAAAACTTGATATTCTGGTCTCATTTGTCAAGCAGTTAAAAGACTGTGACAAGGAGAAGTCTAAATGGATTGGAAATCATACTTTGACCCAGCCTCTCTACACAAAGTCTATCAGATTGGCAAAATGAGTTTGGTGGTATTTAGCGTCAATATGGGGGATAATGATCCAAATACCTTGTGTTTTGATAACTACAGAATATTCCTCCCAAAGACTGTACATTATTAACAGAAAGTGACATTTTCTTAGAACCAAACACTAAAGACAAGTTCTTTAGAACTAAATCATTTAATTTTTATTTTAAGATGTATTGCACATAATATAATGGTGGTAAATTCCATCTGTGCCAGACTACCTGCTGAGGGACTAATTTATCTAGAAAGAAAATACTATAACATACAGAAAAATTATCATAGTGTTGATTAGATTGTGAGCTCCATGGGGACAGGGACTGATCTGGCAAGTTCTGTGTAATCTGTGTTCGCTATATAAATAAAGGAATTATTAATTAGTCATTATTATTACTTATTTAATTTTTTAGCTTAGTGCCCATCAAGTGCTGGCATCCTGGACTTATTCATTTCCCTTCCTTGAAGGGCTGTTCTGCTTTTTATTAGCCCTTGAGGCCTAAGCAACAGGAGTCACATTATGACCCACATGACAGGCGCCATGTTTAGTCTTAATGTGATAGCTAATGGGTGTATTACATAGAACTGATCCATGGGTTGTATCATTTAACTTGCTGAACTTTAAATACATTCATATTAGAACATTGGAGGAAATTCCTGTATTTCCCACAAATTTGTAGATAAATATTAAAAATCAAAACCAGAATATGCTTTATGTTATGGCGTTAGGACAAAATGCTGGTCAACTGGGCAATTTCATTCATTTTGTTACTGTATTGTCTATTTAATGTGTTGGGTTTTTGGGGTGCTGTCAATAACATTGTAATAATGTTAGTTTTATTATTGCGGAATATGATATTTCAGTTACAAAAACTTTCCCCTATCTGCCATTTCCCCTATCCAACACCTGTTCTATCCCGGCACATTAGTTGTAAATAAGGAGTTTTCTATGTTCCATAATACTTTATAGTGGGAGTTTATGTATTTTTCAGCATGGGTTCCAGGTGTGGGGTTGGCTGTGACAATCCCCAGACACATGAGGATGTCAGCTTGTCTCAGTTCTGGTCTGCTCCCAGGTGCATGCACGGTGGCTTGGATCTCCATGCGCGTTGGGGATACTATCCCGTACATCTGTTCTTGTTGCCTGATGCCGGACAAGTTTGCAGGGATACATGTGGTGTTAATGGTGTCATTATTGAGAGTATAAAAACCTTTATGAGTATGAGCAATATCTATTTCACCCTGAGGAAACATAATGGGACATGGGACATAATTTACTAAGGGTCCCCGTGGCCGCATTTTCATCGGGTTTCCCGACTTTTCAGGGATCGCATTGGGGGATTGTGTCGCACACGATCGTCGCAATTTCGTCAGCTTTTATGCGCCACAAATCGGTGGCGGGTTCTTTGGATTCGAACTAAGCGCGGGATTTAACATTCAAATTTGTGTCACTAGCCAAGCACTTACATGCACTGGTAAGAAGAAGGCGGCGGACCTGATCGGGGAAGCGACACATGCAGGATATCGGGCGCAGGATCTACATGGATCGCGGCAGATGTGCATTCCGGCGGACATTTCGGATCAGGGATCACGACTCGAACTGATAAGTAAATGTGCCACAATATACGCGAAATGCACGTTGGGATTTCTGCAGTGTAGTGCTTCACTATGGGTAGGGTATCTCTCTTACTTAAGTGCAATTGATGTCACTTTTGTCTGTATAGTACTGTAGTGGATGATACCTATCCTTATGCATATAAGGTATAGATGTACACTTGTTTTGACTATCCCATTGAGTTTACGTCATCATAACTGCAATTTGTTGGAATCTTGCCTTGTGTTTATGCATAAAGCAATTGTTGTATAATAATCTTTCTTATTGAGGATTTATAAAGAAATATGTGATTTTAGAAATGAAGTGTCATATATGACTCTAGTAGATTTAATCTTGAGAAAATTCTGAACATCTGTTACTTAAACAGGACTAAAAGAAAAGTAATTCCTGGTCTTTCTTTATGTTACAGCATATCCTCCTTTTCAAAATTAGTCAGACATTTCCTTTAAAGGGAATGTGTCTGTAGGTTTGGGGTCCCTGAACAATCAGCATGGCTTCATGTACCTGGGATTTAGGGTCACAAACCTCCTTACCTTACCAGAGTCAGTGGCCATGTTCAAGAGATACTTAGCTGATAAAGGTGTCTAGGGTCCGGTGAGACCCCTAGGAACCTAACCGTTTGTGCACAGCACATAGTGGACCCTTGGATGCATATGTAATGAACAGTGGTCACTGATCTCAGCTTCACTATGTGCCAGAAGTTTCAAGCAGACTTAAGCCACTGGACCTCCACCAACTTTAACACCTGGAGTCTTGTGAACTTGGCCAATGACCCAGGTAAAGGCATGCTGGCAGTTTTAGGGAACCAAACCCTTTCCAAAATATCAATGTGCCCAAGATGAAATAATGTTAGACAATATAAATGGTCAATGCCTAATTTAAATTACAGCTCTTCCAACCCATGAGCATCAAAATAGAGTCTGTACAATGCAATAAAAACATATATTACAAACCCTGTATATAGTGTAAAATGGAGTGGACACATTCTCACCATGTGGGTAAACACAGCTGATCTCCCCTAATGCGCATACCCGAATAAGTAAGAGTTTAAGTGTTAAGTAAACACAGGAAGAAAGTTCCTAATCTTGTCCAAATACAGCACATACAATGCTTTCCAGGGTTTTACTAAGAAGGAAGGGAAGAAATATTAGAAAATACACTCAAAAGCAGCAAAAGGAATTTGCATTGAACAGTATATAAAATATTAGGACAGTATATAACCGATTAGGCATTTTTATAAGAAAAACCTTTTTGGATTTTATAATTTAAATAGATTGTCTGGTTACAATAACATATATTTAATACCATAATAGTGAACTGTAGCTCAGGAAACTCACTGGCTGGGCCAGTCAGGAATGGTCACAGTTGTTCTGAAGACACAGCTTTGTTATTTTAGCTGCAAGCTTAGGGTCATTGGGGCACATTTACTAAGGGGGATTCATGACCAACGTGCGCCAGAAATCACGAATCTGGTGCCCTCTACACACTAGACAGGCAAACTTAGTAAATGTGCCCTATTATCTTGTCGGAAGGTGAACCTTTGGCCCAGTTGGAGGTCCAGAGCACTCTGGAAGAGGTTTTTATCCAGGATGTTGCTGTATTTGGCAGTATTTGGGGTCCCTGCTTACCACTACCACTTAGAATTAACACCAATAAGTTCCATCTTCATCTCGCCAGACCAAAGAATCTTATTCCTCATAGTCTGGAAGTCCTTCGTGTGTTTTTTTAGCAAACTGTATTTGGCTTTCAAATGTCTTGCACTGAGCAGAGGCTTTTGTCGGCAGACTCTGCCATAAAGCCCCAACTGGTGGAGGCTGCAGTGAGAGCTGACCTTGTGCAAATGTCTCCCATCTCCCTACTGCATCTCTGGAGCTCAGCCACAGTGATCTTGGGGTTCTCTTCACCTCTCTCACCAAGGATCTTCTTTCATGATTGCTATGTTTGGCTGAACGGCCAAGTCGATGAAGAGTTGTGGTCATCCAAGCTTCTTCCATTTAATGAATCATTTAATGAATATGAAGCCCACTGTGTTCTTAGGAACCATGTGTGCTGCAGGATTTTGTTTGTAGCCTTGGCCAGATCTGTACGTTGCCACAATTCTGTCTATGAGATCCTTGGGAGGTTTCTTAAACCTGATTCTCATGTTCTCTGACACGCTCTTTGAGCTCTAAGGTCATATATAGACAGGTGTATGCCTTTCCTTATCAAGTCCAATCATTTTAATTAAACACAGATGGACTCCATTAAAGGAGTAGAACCTTCTCAAGGAGGATCAGAAGGAAATGGTCATGTGAGTTAAAAATGAGTGTCACAGCAAATAGTCTAAATACTTATGACCATGTGCTATTTCATTTCTGTTTTTATTGTTTAATAAATTAGCAAAAAATATCTACATGCCTGTTTTCTTTCTGTCACGATTAATGAGCAAAAAAAAATTACTTTTTTGATTTTACCAATTGGATGCAATGAAACAAAGAGTGGAAAATGTAAAGGGGTCTGAATACTTGCCAAACTATACCTCATTAAGTAAAGCAGCTTCTCTCCACCCTTTTTCTGCTTCTTTCTCCTGTAGTGAGCAGTGTATCTGTAAGTCTTCTGAGGTCTTGTCCACTTCAGAGAGGTAATTATTAACGCTTTTCATATCTTGATTATATTTCCCTTAAAAATTCAGCTCAGGTTAGACAGGGACAGACTGTAAATAGATAAGTCATTAGATACCTTATCAGGTATCAAAACTGATAAGTCATTAGATACCTTATCAGGTTCCTATGTAAACTGCCTCACCTAAAATTAGCTGCCAGTGGGACCCTGTACCTTAATTTCAGACATCTTTTGATATGCTAATTAGCTTGTCTGCCTCTCCTGAGAGAGAAGAGTCCAGTGAACCACGCCCCATCATTGTGACTGACAGCTCTGTGTCTCTTCAAATCCCTGCTCTGCCTGCTTGTACTTAGAGACCGTCTGCTAATATTCAACTACAGCATATAAAGCACTATGTACAGATGGGAAATATTGTGTCAATTTGTTTACACAGTGCCTTGTGTTGAATTCATAACATGTGATCAGTCACATCATCGCAGGTCCTTTAGACTTCTAAGAATAGCAAACTGTACACCATGTATGTGATTTCATGAAATCACAGCAGTCTCCTTGGAGGATGAGGAGGAGTAGAAGTCCATGGAGGCCGCTGTGACTTCATGTGGTCAGATACATGTTTGCTACAGTTTGTTATTATTAAGTAGTTAAAGGACCTGCAATGATGTCACTCTGGTCACATGACATGAACTGTGACCAGTAAGCAGGCATAACGCATGGGGAGATTAGATGGGAGGGGCTTGTAAAGCAGGGCACGCCCCCTTTGCTGTTAGGTAATATAAGATAAAAGGTGATTTCTGTGGATGTAAGCAAAACAATTTTTAGCTAAAAGAAGGGGGTCAGTCAGTTAATAGGGCTCTATAGGAACCTGTCACTGGCTGTATATGTGCAAATGTGGTGACAGGTTCCCTTTAAATAAGGAAGAAAGGAAGCAGAAAAAAGACACAGGAACATATCTTGTTGCTAAAGGATATTACGAAGTTTACTATTATAATCTGCACTATTGATTTAAAAAATATTTTGAAAAGTTTAGTTACACTCTAAGCTTGTCTATTGGAGCTGTTAAGGCAGAACTGTGTGCACAGAGGGATGAGGAGGCAATTCGTCATCCTGATTTTCTAATCAACTGAGCTGTATGGAGCTGAATTACAGTAGTGTGCCCTGTAGCTGTATTCATACACACCATTAACCCATGATAAAAGGGTACATAAGTGCAAACATATTGAACATATATATTATATATATATTTTCTATATAGACAAATGGTTACACATATCTGAAATCAAAAATAATGTTATTTTAAACACAACAATTGAAACCTACCTCTAATATGCAAGCATTGTGAAACAAAAAGAGCCCACAAGTCAATAAGTTCAGTATTCGGAGCCAAGATGTCTGTCTATAACACTGGCACAGGACCACATTACTGAAAAGCACAAAAACAAGGACAACAATTATAACTCCATGATAATAAACAAAGACACCCCACAGATTGTAGAGTGCCATATGTAAGAAAAGCACTATTAATAACAATAACCAGGCGGCCTGTGAGCAGTAGACATTGTGCGCCGCCCTGCAACTTTATTTTAGCATCCAATCATGGAGTTCTGGTTTGGCTGAGAGCCTGGCTGGGTTTTTCCTAAAAAAAGAAATATATTCTACATGCCAGGCTGAACTTGTACAAGCCGCAGCTCTTAACATAATTTTTGTAGGAAGGGAGAAAACTGTTTATATTTATGTAATTGAAATGACCACAGTGACATACATACCAAACTATACACGGGATTGACCCCAAATCTTGTCAAAATATAAGGTAATGGTCATCATTATACCTCAATAATAGAGTATCATCTATTCTTAGGATCTAATCAGTGGGAGTTTGACGCTGGGACTTTAACAAAACCAGCGGACAGGGTCCCTTTTGCCAATTTAAATGGAATTGCAACTGAGAATATTAGGATGGGGCATAAACAAACGATCATGCCCGATTCGTGAATCCGTCAGTGGAGAGAGTCAGAATGCCATCCTACGTGATCACTTGATCATTACTGACTGCTGTCAAACGGCAATTGCATAAACATAGGCTTAAAATGCTTAATATAGGTGAAGTAACATATGAAAAGGTGACTTACCTCTCTTTGATTCTCTAAAACTTTAGGAGAGACAATGCCCGCAAGTCCCTGCTTCCAAGTGGAACCTACTTCCAGAGGATGGGGACAAATTGGTAAACCTCCATGGTTGCCAAGGGAGAGCATGGCTGATTTGTGGATATTGTTGGTAGGACTTATATTTAAGGAGGGAACAGGGATATTTGTTCTTGATGGAATGTTTGCTTTATTATAGAATATACAGATCTTGTGTATATAATTGTTAATTCAAACTACAGGCCATCCCCAGGTTACGTACAAGATAGGTTCTGCAGGTCTGTTCTTAAGTTGAATTTGTATTTAAGTCGGAACTGTATATTTTATAATTGTAACCCCATTTTAAAAATGTTGGATTGTCATAAGAACCAGAATTAACAATAAAGCTTCATTGCAGACACCTTCAATAACTGTTACAGCTGATCATTGTAGCCAGAGGGCCGTTTGCAACTAGGGGTTGTCTGCAAGTCGGATGTTGGCAGTGGACCGCCTGTATATTGATTGATAAAATAAATAAGAAGTGTGAATATCAACTTTATGGAGATAATAATAATAACATTTGTAGCTGTTAGCTCGTAGACTTCAAAATAAATGGTTTAGGTCGGGGTTTCCAAAATTAGGTAAATTGTTTGGTATTTCTATCTTGAAAGTCTCTCTAAATAATTATTCACCACTGAGCTATGTGTCACATGCTGTCTATAGACAACACCCCATTGTCTGACATAGACATTGTCACTGTCTGCCATCCCGATTTGGAATGTTTATAATATTAATGGAAAAGATGTGATTTTTACGGGTGTCTGGATTTCCACATCACTAAGACCTCACAATGTTGCATTTCTGAAGGCAACTTGGTTCCAACATAAAGTCTTCTGCCTCCAGCCAGCTAAATTCATTATACAGGCTATGGGAAACACCTCTGAAAGGATATATATAGTAGGTTATGGGTTTTTTAAGGCATTCGGAAATAGCTAACCTATTTTTAGGTGAACAAAAAATAACCTGCCGCGCTATAATAAGCCACAACCATGCAAATACTTCTGATACTAAAAAAAGGTATTAGTTCTAAAAACATAACAAAATAATCCAAACAAAACTATGATCTAATTTTCTTCGAAATTGCTTGAATTTTTTTAACGACCGACAAGTAGTTTGGATATTCATTTTTTTAAGCTTAATTGAATCATGGCTCCTTAAAGCCACCCAACCTGTTAGACAAGTGTTTCAGTATGTCTCAAAATTGATTTGCTTTCTGGAACATAAACTTTGGTTTGGGTCTTGCAGTAAAGCGTGACCGTCATTTTTAAGCAGCATGAACCGTAAAGTGAATTAAGAGTAGAAAACCAAAGAATTGTCACAACTGTAAGATCAGTCTCCAGTCATTGCTTGTGGGGCATAAAAATAGCCCGGTGCTAAACATAGAACATATCAGTCTGGCCACTGCTATTCCTGCTAACATTATATATATAACATTATAAGTCCTTTACAGGGGATGTATTTGATTAAAGGTCCATAGATTGAAATGGCGTACAAGCCTTGACATAGTAGCATTTCCTTCCGCACGGCCACAAACTGTGGCTATTTCCCCCTTTATGTTATCTCCATGTCAAAGGTAAAAATTTTTTTTAGGTGTTTCCAACTCAAAGAACCAATACTAAAAACATTCCTGACTACTTTACCAGAAAATAACCATAGGATCATCCTGAAATTTAGCTTAAGGTGTCATGGCAGACTTGTCGCTGAGGATCCCATCAATGCACATGGTACTCCAATGCACATGGTACAGAAATGTGTTGACTGAAAGCATTGTTCCAAGAGCAGAACAATTGTATAATCGGACAAAGGATAGCGCATGTAGAAGAAAGGTTGGTGTCAATGGCCCATGGGTGACTATTTGGCCTCAAATAAAGTTGAAGACTAGGGCAGAGCATATGGATGTACACTGGTGTATTCAGCTGGTCAATGAGGTCATACAGCAATGTCTAACAATGTTGAATTGATCTCAGGTCAGGTCAATATACAGTCAGGTGTGACCAAGGTCAGTTTACTGGAAATGTGAATACCAAATAAGGCTACTTTCAATGGTTGATATATGGTCTATGTGACCCCTAGATGTAATGGCCCAAACCTAAATCAGTTTTACTGAACTAATAGAGCAAGTGGGGTCTGGGATGTTAAATCCCAGAGGTCTAGGCCACATTTCACACAATGAACTCCATTGAGCGTTCCCTCACTAAGATAACTACTTATCTATTACAACCTAGAAACATTCTTGGACCATGGAATGGCTCAGCCTCTGACTAAGATTCTGGGTACCCTTCAGAGTCTGCCATGACTGATCTGAAAGGAGTCACTCTACTACCATGAAGAGAAAGGAATAATAATAATAAGTCGACAGTCTGCCAACCTAAATGGAAGTATCACCAGTTTTTGACCTATTAACCTGATGACAGGTTCCTTACAGCTTCTGACATATAAACCTGATGACAGATTCCCTTGCCAGAAACTATACCTGTATTTCTCCTAAAAGTCATCTGCTCTGTTGAATATAAAATAACATTTAAAAATGTACTTAACTGCCTACTGAAAAAGGCAACGAACCATAGGGTAGTCCACGGGGCATCCAAGTCACAGAGTTATCCAAGAATCTCCCCTTTTTCGTGATGTAGTTGGCTTTGTGCTGTTCAAATCCGGTGCCAGACATATGCCCTGAGCGGTAGACTTGTCTGCTTAGTGTACATGACAGAAGCCAAATTTGAACACCAAAGCCAACTATGTCACTGGAAGAGAGGAGGAAGATGCCTAGGTGACTCCATGACTCAGATGCCCCACATGACAGGTTGTCTTATTTGGCTACATTTTTACATTTATTTTGTACTCAACAGAAGAAACCTTTTTGGAGAAACAACAGTATGGTACCTGGCTGTTAACAGCTATAGGAACCTGTTAACAAGTTCATTGGTCAAAATCTGATGACAGGTTCCCTTTAAGGATTATGTAGTTTAGATTGAAGAAACGGTTGGACCCCTGCAGATGAGTGTCACATCTGATGATGTTGATTTGTGTTCCCAGAGGAGAGAGAATATCATTTTATGTCTGTCTGTGCTTATATGTTAATGGTATTTGTACATACAGTATATTTAATTTCCAAGATTTAAATTTACGTTAATTTCTTTCTATGTTGCAGATTCCATTTGTACCTAATTTCTGATTCTAATTATTACTAAGTCTGCCTGCCATTAATAAAGGCATAAGAGATGGAGATTTCCTGTGTTTCACGGTGTTCTTGGCGTACTAAGAAATTATACTTTGTAATAAAGAAGGATTCAATCACAAACAGACCCATGTTCTGCTACATTTAATGGAAAAAATTAAAATATACAAAGCACAGTGTTAATAGTACAGATGTGTCCTGCCTTACCTTGGTTCTACATATCCCAAGATAAGTGACACAAGGCAGCCAGCTTTGACAAAGAAAATTCTAGTTGTAGGTTTGTTTCAATATTCATAACACTCAGTCTTCCTCTACAGGGCGTCTGCAGTCAGTAATGGCCACTTACTACACTGTTAGTAAATGGCTCTGGCATATTTTCCAGAGGATTGTCGCTTTCTGTGACGTCAGTGGGGAGAGACAATCTGGGCACCACAAGTTTTGCCAGCACCGATCACAGGCATTACCAGCGGGGGTGAGTGTCTGGCCAAAGGAGAAACTAAACGAGTCCGCTGATCCCTACTGACTATATCAAGTGTATAAGTAAAGGAAGTTGTGGTTTCCAATATTCTCTTAGGTAACTTTGTTATTACACTTGTTACCACAGCAGTTTGTGCTCCAGAGCTGTTCTTCTTACAAGAAGTACAACTGGTTTGGATGCAATGGGGCACATTTACAAAAAGTGTCTTAAAGTTGGGGTAAAGGGGAATATATAGTTCTTATTGCTAGCACTTCGTTTATTTTCACGTTGGGGAGGGGTTGGGGGTGGGGTGTGTGGACGGGCGTGAAGGAATGGGGTGACGGTGGACTGGAGGTGTGCGCGGCCAGCATTTCCGGCATTTCCCCAGGCCTTTGAGATTTGTCTGCTTTTATGGGATAGCACCCTTTTATTTGGGAGCCTTTTGAACACTGTAGGAGCGTTAGCAAGTATTGGTTAGGCTACATATATACGTCCCCCATACAGTTCAAAGGCCTCAGGGCGCCATATGGGAGCAGTATGGTGCAGCTCACGTGCGGCACTGTACCGTTTTGTAGCCCGTAGAAAGATAGAACATGTCCGGAATACGGCACCGTACGCTGTGGATTCCTATGGAGCGCTGCTCACCCCTGCCCCTCTCCCCGGAGCCGATGTATGCCCGATGTATGCCCTCCGTACTACATGTGAATGTAGCCTTATAGTCATTTTGACAGCACATTTGTTGCAGTACAGTTCTCCTTTTAACCCCCACTAGTGGAATTTGATGTAGTCACCTGCTACCCTTAAAGAGTTAGTTCTCTTTCAGCAAATAATTGATATGGTTTGTGTAAGGAAAAGTTATAACATTTTCAAATATAATTTCTGTATCAATTCCTCACTAATTTCTAGATCTCTGCTTGCTGTCATTCTTTGCTTCATTGTTAGCTTCCTGTGAATAGAAATCTGTCTCTGGTCATGTGAATCAGGTGCACGGCTCATTTTATCCCTGGTCATGTGATGTCACACCGGTGCATGGCTTGTTATATCACTGGTCATGTGATATCACACAGGTGCATGGCTCGCTATATCCCTGGTCATGTGATGTCCCACAGGTGCACAGCTCATTATATCACTGGTCATGTGATGTGACACAGGTGCATGGCTCGTTATATCATACATTTCTGATTACTCTCTCTGATATAACGAGTCGTGCACCTATGTGACATCACATGACCAGGGACAGATTTCTATCCACAGGAAGTAAACAATATAACTTCCTGTAAAATCCAGCAGGTTCATATATCTGACTGCCAGTGTGAGTGGAGCTTTCAGGTCGCAGTGTGACCCTATCATTTACCACATTATCACTCCAAATGGCAGAGCTGGAAGTCTGTGGCTCCCTACTCTGGCCTAGTTTTAAACTGCATGAGAATCCTAAGAAGTCCCTCACTCCTATTGTTCCATATGACTGTTTGTACTCTGTTATGTAATATTATTTTTGTATATGTCCGCTATGATTTGTAAAGTGCTACGGAATTTGTTGGCGCTATATAAATAACGATTATTATTATGATGCCAATATAGTTTATAGCACAAGGTGGATGAGGGTCAGCCTTCTGCATCTCTCATGTCTCTCATCTCTGAACCTACATTCAGGGCCAGGTTAAGAGTGGTGGAGGTCCCTGGGTAAAACAAAATATGGTGAGGTCCCCCTATTAATTCCCTTTTTGGTAAATAAAGTAAATACTTAAAAAAAAAAATAGTTCTACAAACTGCCACAGAACCTCTTCATACACACCTCAGCTGCTACAGAACTTTTTCACACACCTCAGCTGCTACAGAACTTCTTCACACACCTCAGCTGCTGCAGAACCTCTTCATACACCTGAGCTGCTGCAGAATCTCTCCATATACACCTCAGCTGCTACAGAACCTCTTCATACACCTCAGCTGCTGCAGAACCTCTTCATGCACACCTCAACTGCTACAGAACCTCTCCATACACACCTCTGTTGCCACAAAACCTCTTAATAGACATCTTAGATGCTGCAGATCATGATAATACACACCTCTGCAGTGGCACAACCTCATACTATATACATCAGCTGTTGAAGAACCTCATAATACATACCTCAGCTGCTCAAGAAGCTCATTATACACACCTCATCTGCTGAAGAGCCTCTTAAATCACCCCTTTAACATCCCCAAGGAACATACTCCTGTGTCTTCCACACATCCCAATCATGTAGTTTTACCCCTTCAAACCCCTGCTGCTCTCACCCGAGGGCGCTGACTGCTTCTTTGTGCACAGTTATGTCCAGACCTTGGAATGCTCAATTGGGGGGAGTCCTGACCCAAGAGGCTCCATCCATTCACCAAGATCTGGAGTAAGGATTGTAGTTTGTAGCAATATTGGTGTTTATTGGACACTTTCTGATCATAAAGCAGGAGTGGAGGAAGCACGTAGGATGGTGGGGGCCAGAGGGCTCGCGCCCTTGGTGCCCTCCCTATAATCGGCCGTCTCTACCAATAGATTCCTCAATGTGTTATCAAAATTCTTTGACAACTATATAATAATATAAATGTACATAACAGAGAGGTCGCTTCAACATGGAAAGAACAATACTACTACATGGAGCGCAATGATTTCATATTAGGGTTAACTTGTAAGATTAAAGAGGGCGATTTAATTTGATATAAGGATATTATCTGTACAATGATAGAGATGATGTCAGTGCCAGAGAAACACTGCATCATTTTTTAGCAAATATACAGAATGACTTGGAAGTAAAAAAAAAAATAATTCCACACACAATATAAAGGATTTCAATCACATACTGCTGTACTATGCTGTGTGCAATATGTATCTAATGCCAAGAGCTTTATAGGAATTAAATATAGTAAACCATTACCAAATCATCATCCACATATACAATTTTAAATGGTGATTATATTGCTGGCGCTCTGGAGGTTGCAATGATTACACCTATAAAATACTGCCATCTAGTGTTGAGCACATGAATGTCTCTACAAAATACTCAAATGAAAAAAGGAAATGGGTAAAAAATACACTACTACTTAATACATAAACCAATGACAGAAGATCAGTTTATTTAGACAACACAATACGAGCATCAAAATTTGCACTTCTTAAGGGGAGATGGAGGCCAGGGGGACCATCATAGATAATATAGCAAGTTTGGATTACTAGTGACAGCAGAATTCCCCTTTAGAGGGGAACTCTACCCTATCACAGTAATAAGAGCATGTAGAAGTGATGGTGAAGCTTTTAGAAACCGAGTGCCCAAACTACAACCAAAACCCACTGATTTATCGCAAAGTGCTAGCATGGTAATTTAAGCAGTAACTCATTGCCTCTTGCGCTGCCTAAACTTTCAAGCGTATTGGCATCCTGGGGACACCAATACAGTTCAAAGAAGGGGAAATTGCGATTTTCACTGTATCTTGGAGAAGGAGCTCCAATGATAATCCAATCCATAATTCATGCTCCTCCTCTAGTTCCTGCAGTCCGGGCTGAGTGCATTACTTCCTGGGCTGCAGGTGGACCCATTGGGGGTCAATTATCTTTAGTCAGGACATTTGTGAGTGTCTTTTCTTGTTTTTTCGTGTTTTGGGCTTATCTTAGAGGTTGATATATCAGGCAGCTGAGACTGTGGGGTTTTTGCGACTTTTTATTAAAAAGTCACACAAAAGTCTCAAACTCTTCTGCAACTTTTTTGAAAGTTTTTCCTACACCTGATCAGCACTTTAGTTTATTTGCAACTTTTTAACCATGATCCACCACATTTGGTTTTTAAAGATATATCAGGTGCAACATTGAGCAACTCTTGTGCAGGCGAATGGAAAAAGTAGCAAAAATAAGAGGAAAAAAAGAAAACAATGACCATCATTGTGTCCTGTGTGGAAATGGCCTCGGTGCCCACAGAGAGACCTCTGGCCATATGAAGTTGCACAGATGTTTGAGTTTTAGCTCTAAAATAATACCCCCATAATTTTCCCAATAAATTATTAATATGCACAGCATCCCCAAATTATATTATATTTAGTCCCCCAGATACATACAGTACCCCCCATAAATATTGACACACATTGCCACATTTGTGATCAGTTACCTTCCCTCCAGTAAACTGATGCACCAAGATTTCTCTCTGGCTCCTTCTCATCCCCTGCAGACAGAAGGAGGGAGCAGGGTCCCAGGAGGGTCATCGGTGAGCCCAAAGATGTAAGCCTGCATGTAAACATGCCACCAGGCAGCAGCCATCTCAGCTCCTGCAGCTACAGCCAAGGCTGTCACAGTATAGTGCCTGCACAGGCTGTAGAAAGCCCTGACCTCTCACACAGCTGGCCAACAGAGTCCAGCAGGGATCAGCGCTCCCCTCTGATGCCTGCTCTCTCTCTCCCCATAAATATTCAGTAACCAGAGCACAGGAAGAATGTGGAAGGCTGGAGCAGGCTAGTATCCTCTCCTGGTCCCAGCACCTGCTGCACAGGGAATCTGTACTAGTTGGGAACAGGAGGAGGGACTTATAAGTGACATCCCAGACAAAAAAAGGGCACAGCGGGACATTCTCCCAATCGCCCGGGGTAGCAGGACAGCAGTAGAAAAACGGGACTGTCCCACCAATACAGTTTACACATGAAAGAGTCCATACTATGAGAAATCTCTGGTCTGATGAGACGAAGATTGAATTTTTGGTGTTAATTCTAAGCAGTTTGTGTGAAGAAAGCCAGGCAATGATCAGCATCACGCTATGGGGGCAGGGACAGGACGACTGGTTTCTATTGAAGGAAAGATGAATGTGGCTAAGAAAAGAGATGTCCTGGAGGAAAACTTCTTCCAGAATGCTCAGGACCACAGACTGGGTCAGCTGTTCACCTTCCAAGAAGACAATGACCCTAAGCACACAGCTAAAATAACAAAGCAGAGGCTTCAGAACAACTCTGTGACCATTCCTGACTGGCCCAGTCAGAGCCCGGACCTAAACCCAATTGAGCAACTCCGGAGAAACTTGTAAATGGCTTCCACCAATGTTCACAATCCACCCGGGGGTCACTGGAGAGGATCTGCAAGGAAGAGGCAGAGGATCCCTAAATCCAGGTGTAAAAACCTTGTTGCATCTTCCCAAGAAGACTCCTGGATGCACTAGTTCAAAAGCTTCTTCTACTCAACACTGAGCAAAGGGTCTGAATACTTATGTCCATGTGATATTCAGTTTTTTTTTGTTTAATACATTTGCAAAAATATCTACATTTGATTTTTTTTTTCCTGTCAAGATGGGGAAGAGAGTGTACATTATTAAGCAAAAAAAGAACTTTTTGATCTTACCAATTGGCTGCAAAGAAACAAAGAGTGAAACATTTAAAGGGGTCTGAATTTAGTACCCACTGTATCTAAATTGGTCTAATGTGGCCCACAGAGGGATTTACATCCTTCCCTATAGCTTTTCTCTTTATATTAATATGATACCGAAACAATGGTCATAGCTGCTAAAGTGCCCAAAATATAGGCATCTAAATTGATACTCCCCCTCCAGACTTTTCTAATACTTTTACATAACTTTGGAGGAGATTTCACATAAAAGAGGGAATTTGAGAAAGGTCATTTCAAACCCTTTCTCTGCTGGTGAAGTATGCAGCCATATGATAAAATGAAAGGAGGAGCTGACTGATTCATCTGCCCAATAATGACAGTATCACTTACAATAACTGGTTAACCTTATACATCTTGAATTTATCTATTGGGGTAAAAAATGTAGTAAGATCTACCTCTAGACTACTGCTAATAACACCTCATTACATTCCATACTTAACATTTCTCTGTAAGGATACATGCCTGGATTCCTATAACAATCAAGTAATACAGCAATTAGCAAAATTAGCATGCTCCCGAAACAAGTTGTTGACCTATCCTGCCTAATGGAGAGTCATTAAGATGTAATTATGCCTACTAGTTTTCCAACTGCGGCTTTTAGAGAATTAGACATAATTGGGACACTCCGTGTTCTCGCCTTTCATCCAATACAAACAATAACCTGACCTTATCACTCAGGGAGACATACTGTAAGTTCTGTGGCTCTCAGCCCCTGGGATGGACATATTTTCTATCTGAGGCTAATCATGTGCTTATTATAACGGTGTAAAGTTCTAAGAGGGCTTCATCTATGTTACATCATGACTATACAATATCTTACAATATAGAAATCTGCCCCTGGGATTTCAAGGGAAAGTTGTGTATGTGTTACGAAGGTCTAGAACAGTGGTTCTTAACCTTTGTAATGCTGTGACCCCGCAATACAGTTACTCATGTTGCGGAGACCCCAAACCATGCGATTTGCAGTAAAAACATAATAAAATTGCAGCTCCAAAGGCTTTAGGCGACCCCTGTGTTTTGGTCGTTCGACCCCTGCTGGGGTCACGACCCACAGGTTGAGAACCACTGGTCTAGAATTAACACCAAGATCCAAGAAGGCAGCAGACACCCAACCTATATGGAGAGGCCCAAGATGTATCCACATATAAAATGGGGTAATTCTTTATCCAACTGATGTCGGAAAGAAAAAAAGGACTTCATTTGTGGCGCAAACCGAATGATAAAATGCTATATAGCCATAAAAATGTTGTTTTATTGATTATACTAAGGTTAAAAGTATAAATATAAAAAGTATATAAATATATAAAAGTATAAGAAATAGAATCGGACAACGCGTTTCACACCTGGGCGCTTTCTTGTCCGAATCCATTTTTTATATTTATACTTTTAACCTTAGTATAATCAATAAAACAACATTTTTATGGCTATATAGCATTTTATTGTTCGAGTTGCATAGCAAATCAAGTCCTTTTTTCTTCCGACATCCATTGCATAAAGAATCTTTGGATACATCTTTGCGTTTCACACCAGGGAGCATCCTACCGGCAAGGACAAGGCAGCATCCAATACGAGATTTGACAGTATTGTGCCTGCCCGCACAACCACCAGAGGTGAGCACTTTAAACTACATTTATTTGCACCAGGAAGCGCCTGGGTTTTTTTTCCCTTTTTTTTTCTCCTCTTGTTTTAGTATATGGAGAGAAGTCACCCCATAAGCCTTCTCCATACAAGATTAACATTGCTGCTCACAAGTGCGTCACCGTACCGTTCCATACCCCGACATGTCCTATCATTTCTAGGAATATGGCGACGTTCCCCATGTTACTCTATGGAGAGGGGCAGGGGTGAGCAGCGCTACGTGTATGGCGGGCACATATCAGTGTGAATGTAGCCTTACACTTCATTTATACACTTATGCACACTCGTACTGATACATTTATACACTTACACAGATCTGTCCCAGTAGCTACTGACCACATGGGGGACATACACAGCAGAAATGGATCCCTAGTCCTGTCGTTCTAGTGTCGCCTCCCTCTCCCCCAACATTTCTTATCTTAGCTGCTGATTCATTTTGTTTAGGAGTGTCAGGTCAGATGCCAGGGCCCCCTGACACTGTGGGCCCCATAGCAGCTGCTATGGCTATACTTAAACCACTGTGTCCATGTATTTATGTATAATTCATCTGTAATTACCTTATTTAGGTCTTTCTTTCCATCTGCAGGTTTCCTCTCTGCAGTTGGGTCATCTCAAAGTCTCCCTAAGTATCAAAAACAGCATTGTACTCTCTGCTACACTATTTCCTTCATCCCTGTTCACCATTTTTTTAAAGGATACAGAGAGAAAGACAATCACACTTTCCTCCCAGCAGCCAGAGATGTGTTTTGCAATAAGTTAGAGGATGAAAAGATTCTTGCTGTTATCTTTAGTAGAGTATAACCAGTTGGGTAGTGTGGACGCTCGGTGGGTAACATGGGCCTTGAACATTGGGAGTCGTGTTTGAATATGAAAAAGAACAACATCTATTAATGTCGTAGGATGGCTCCAGGGCACGTGCAGCAGCTGTAGCTATAAAGCTTCAGGCTGGGGGCATCTCATCTGTCAATGTTTTGGCTATGGAGGAGCATTAGGAAACCTTCAAAGTTTTAGCTGGCAATGATAGTGTGTGTAGCTCCTACAGATCAAGCAGAGTGAAGGAAGAAGAGCCGGCAATGCATCAGGATGCCTGGTTACATGGGCACCTAAGTAGGACTGAGCCTGTTACATTTTAAAACATGGAGATTAACACTTTATCCAAGATGAGCATGCAAGTGTTTGAAGGAGAGTGAGAGGAATAGTTGTTCACCAAACAATTTATTTACAGCTAATGAAAAACAAAATAGATATAACTAACTATGGGACAATAACTAATGGGAATATTGTTTTTTGGAATTCGTTAAGCTCAAATTTCTTACTTTCAGCAGTTAAATTTATCGTAGAGTTTATGGGCTGTGGGAAACTCTACCCATGCCTCACTTCTTTTCTCCACAGCCTCCATACACCATACACTAATCTACTGCTATTTTTGGCATTGAAAGACCACATGGCTTTTCCAGGAATACCGCAAAACCTCTTAGGGGGGTGGCAAAAACAGTTGAGTATTGAAAAAAGTGTAAAGCAAACCTGTCAAAAGGGATTTGATTTTTAGCTGGTGACAGGTTCCAGTAACCTATGCTATACGGATTTTGAAAATGTCTTTGTCATCATTCTGAATAATTTCAGAACTTTATATAAGTTTAACTCACATTACCTGGCACTCTGCCAGCAGTGCGTGGTGAGTCCCAGGATGGGGGAGGGGTAGCTGCAGCAGCCTGTGTGTGCCTATATCTTCTCATGTATTCTTCATCTACTCCACACCATACCCCTCCCTCCCCTGCCTACTCAATGCACATGGCAGGAAGTGTGGAAGGAGGAGGGATTCAGGCATATACAGGTTGCAGCTGACCCTCCCCTGGGACTCACCATTCACCGCAGGCAGGGAGCCAGGTAATGTGAATATAAAGTACTGTAATGTTTCAGAATACAGACAAACACATTTGCATAACATTGACATTCCTGGTGACAGGTTGTCTTTAAGGAGCTCTGCTTCCTGGTTTCCATGTTGCATTGGTACTGTGCATTCAGCCGAAAATTCCTGGGGTCACAGGAATCAATACCACCTTATACTATTGTATTTCATTTGTGATGTCAGAAAAAGTGATGTTCTATGGTTTGGAGGTATTGGATGAAGCGGAAGTACTGGTAATACAATGTCACCCCATTGGTACCCCAGCCCTCATTAAGCTTTCTAGAATTCCCAGAAAATCTATGCACTATGCAACAATCTACAAGTAGGGGGTGGGGTAGCCCTAACTAATGAGCCAGTTCAAAACTATGATCCGACCACTATGACCCGTAGAGCTACACTACTTCTCAGAGAGGCCTTAGATATGGAACAGCACCGTAAAGAATGTGCACCTGTAGGAAAGACGGATCTGTCTCTCCCGCCTCTCATCCCAGTAATGGCTCAGTAAGAACAAGATGCAAATGAGTGCATTACAGCACATGATTAGCGAACACTCTATATATACAGTTACTTCTATCATAGCACAACAATGTCTGTTGTATTTCATATTTAAGTAGCACATATTTTTCCGAATGCTAAATTAATGCAAAAAAAAAAGCATAAAGTGGAGATTTTCTCCCATCAGACACAATAAACAAACACAAATCAGTGGGAAATTGCCAGTGTGACCTTGCTATCCCAGAGTACACACAATAATACGGCTGAATATTACAACCTACGCTGCGCCGTTCTCTCCGTAAAGAAGGTTACAAAAGGGGAGAAAAACAATTTAAGTGGAACAAACGCCCTCAGCCGCGAATAACAACATCGATTAAAATTCAGAAGATTTACATAGCTGTATAATTGCGGCCATTCCCCTTGATTAACCCATAAGACGCCTCCGTGTCTCCACCTGGTAACGGGGCTGGTCATACCTGCAAGGTCTGGATCAGACTCATACGATATACATAAATTCAAAGACATTGACTCATCTGTAACCATCAAAGCGAGCAGAGAAGGAAATGCAAATGTCCTGAGTGATTTATTTATCAACTCCAATTTATACAAGCGAAATGTTACAGACACGGCGATTCCGAGGCGAGCATAACGCAATATTTACACAGCGATGTCAACTGCAGGTCTTTCCAATTTGTTTCCTGTTTGCCTCTGAGCAATTAGTTTCATTTCACATTTAATTACATGCTTCATCTCTTAGGAAACCACATGAAAATATGAAAATTCAATCTGGTCTGGATGTTTTAATACAATTGTCTTAATATAAAGTAAGAGGCGTTTTGTTACGGAAGGGGTGAGGTGGGCTGCAGAACACGTGGTTTCATTAAGTTGAAAAGTACGAATGACTATTAAGACAGAACAAGGGATTACATGTAAGGCTAATAAAAATAAAGATGGATCTGCTTCTTCTAAATTAGTGTAGTGTAGTCAGATTTCCTAGGAGAATTCCTTCTCTCATTAATAAGCACAGCACCATACAGTGTTCAGTGGCTTAGTTTGTTATTGCAGTTAAGCTTCATTTACTAAAATGAGACTTGGAAATTGGTCATGTGACTGAAAGACATGACATCACTGGTTTAGGAAGTGAAAGCAATATTCAGTATTCAGTTTTTAATAAGCTGATTGGCTGCTGCATTGATTATCAGACCTCCACTCATCCAATATATTACCTTTACTAAGGACCGATTTGACACTGTGGACCACCAGATCCTCCTCAGGATGCTTCACTCCATTGGCCATAAGGACATTGTGCTCTTTTTTGGTTTTCTTCCTATATCTCTGACCGCACTTTAAGTGTTTCCTCTTCCTCTCGCTTTTAAGGTTTTCTCAGGGCTTAGTCCTAGGACCTCTTCTCTTTTCCCTGTATACTGCCCCCATTAGACAAACCTTCTGCAGATTTGGTTTCCAGTATCATCTCTATGCTGGTGACACCCAACTTTATACTTATGCACGTAACATCACCCCTGCCAAAAAAACAGTGATTGTCTCTCTGCTGTCTCTAACATCATGTCCTCTCTCTACATGAAACTTAACCTTTCTAAAACTGAGCCACTAGTTTTTCCACCATTTACTAACCAACTCAATCCAGACCTCTCCATCTCTGTCTGTGGCATCACCATATTCCCGAGACAGCAGGGCCACCGTCTTGGGATGGTTCTGGACCCTGATCTCTCCTTTGCACCATATATACATTCACTTGCACGCTTCTGCTGCATGCACCTCAATGCACCTCAAAATATTTCGAGAATTGGCCCCCTCTAATTATAGCATTCTCTAAAACCCTAATTGTCACTGTGATTCATTCTAGCCTCAACTATTGATGTGTACTAGTGTTGGGTTCAGGTCCAGTTCAACACCTGTGCTGATAACCACCATGATTTTTAACTGCGGGTCCAGCCAAACTTGGCAAGACCCAAATTTAATAGGTTTTGCTTATCACTAACTATGATTATTAACCCACTATGCCACTGAGATGGATTGGTTTAAGGCAACTCCTTTGTCGAAGTAATACCCTGATGTTCAAATAGTCCCTATGTAATGATGGCTGGCCTGGATGGCTCAGGAGTGCATGGCACTAAAAGGATAGACAGGAACCTAGGCAAACTTTTTGGCAAACCAGGGTCTATGGACCAAAACTGTCACAGGCTTCAAAAAATCCTACTTATTGCCTAGGCATCTTCCAATAGGGGTAGGTACCGTAAATAATGTAAGGGTGCAGACTTTGGTAGGGAAAATTACTCGGGCACATGCTGACCCTTTGAGTAAATGGCAGGAGGGAGTTTCCTGAATGCGAGGACGGGTCAGCACCCTTCCAAGAAGCAGAAGCGCAGCCAGTACAACAACATCAGCGGCAAGCAAGGAGGTGCCAGCTGTGCCAGTGCACATGGGCTCACAGTGAAGAGTAAGTTCTGGGCAATTTCATGAAGAGGCAGAGAATAATCCTAATAAAGATGCATATTTCCATCCCATATGAGCCCCAGGACCAGCAAGACATGCAAATATCGAACAAAAGTCAGACACCTCAGAAAAAAGCAACACAATTCCGCTGTGGTTCTGCATCAGCGAGGTAGAAATGTAAATTTGTTCTTCTGAAGCCTACAGGAGATAGGGAGTTGCATAAGAAGAACAGTGTTGGAGGCTGTGGAGGGATTTTGGGGTTAGCAGAGTGACATCTCATCATCTTCAGTAGCTCCCAAACAAAAGAACTAAAAAAGTTTTGTAAATGAAACAAAAGATTCCACAATGGCAAGTATTGGATGGACATCATAAAAAGAACAGATCCTATGAGTTATCTGAGTAATGAAGTACCTTCCACAGAGTCATTAAACATCAAAACACATCAAATAATGAGTTTGTCTTCTATATTAATGTAAAATAATGTCCTGAAGAAGCGCAGCACTGGGAAGAGATAACGCTTTCAAAGCCCGGGCTAGGAAAGTGTGTGTTCTTTGAAGATAAGTAATTAATGGCTCACTAAGTTTATTTAGGAAGATACGGGCAACTCAAAGCTGGCAGAGGTTTTAGTGGGTGATTAATGGCCTCCAATATGATAGAAGCCATGTTCCTCCCAGCAACGGGCACTGGGATATTTAGGATATTTATGTTTCTAACATTACAAAATACTGGTACAAGACTGGAAAGTTTCATGGCTCTTAGATCACGACTAAAGTCATCATATAGAACAAACGGAGCATCGGGCTGGGGCATTGTAGACCACTGTGGTCATGTAGGCCAGCAAGTAGATAGTAGCTGCCGATCTAGTTGGTCACATCATTCAGTCCTGTGCAGGATTTCTGCTCCGCATCCCTAGGTGATAATCACTAGGTGGAACGCTATAGTGGTTGACGGAGAATTCCAGGGAAAATGTAAAGCTTTTATAGCTGTCTATGTTTGAACTCATTGGGGAAGATTTATGAAAAGTATTTAGGGGACATCTAAGGTCACATAATGGGGCACATTAACTTACCCGGTCGAGTCGCGATCCAGCGGCGGGTTCTCCGACACTGATTCGGGTCCGGCCGGGATTCACTAAGGTCCGTGCGCTGATATCCACTAGGTGTCGCTGCTGCTCCGAGGTTCGCTGGAGTTCACCGGAGTTCACCTTCTATTTCTTGGTGCAGGTAAGTGCGTGTCAAGCAACACTTTTTTTAAAAAATACCGCAGTTTTTCTGAATCCGTCGGGTTCACCGGCGGCCACGCCCCCCCATTTCTGTTGCATGCAACCCGGCGCCGAGATCGCGTGCGCCAAAATCCAGGTGGAATTCAACGCAAATCGGAAATCATAGGGATACCCGACGGATTCGCGCGATTCGATCCCTTAGTAAATGAGCAGCATCATGTCCTATACTTCCTCTAAAATATATAATTTAAAGGAAACCTGCCATCTAACTGAAGTATTCCTTTTGGTCGATTCCTATCTATTTTCTATATGCTACACAGTATTTATTTAATCTTTTTGCCCTAACTAAATAAAAACTTTATGTTTGTTTTATGTAAATTAACTTTAGAGGCTACTGGGGCGTGTAGTAGCCGGCTGAGCGATGGGGGGCTAAGGCAACTCCACTCCCCTGTAGCCTCTGAAGTCTCCCCTCCCTGCGCACTTCGGCTCTTCTGTCGGTGCCCATACATGTGCGATAACTTCCTTTCTCAGGAGTTCTGTACACGCTCCAGAGGAGGTAAGCTGGAAGTTATTGCGCATGCATGGGCTGGGACTGAAAAATTGAAAGGAACGTGCAGGGGGTAGCACTTCAGAGGCTACAGGAACGTAGTATTAGCCCCCAGTGATTGGCCAAGTAACCGCTAAAGTTACATAAAAGAAAGATAAAGTTTTTATTTAGTTTTTATTAGGGGGGAAAGATTAGATAAAGACAGTGTAGGACATACAACAGAGTCTACTATCAGGTATACTACTGTTAGTGAATTCCTGATGGTAGTTTTCCTTTAATAACTTTAACGGAACAGTTTCATCAGCATTTTCTACCAGTTCTCCCTGATTTCTTTCGCCTGAAAGCCGCGACAAAATCCGATCACATGCGACAAAATCCTCTTCTAAATGCGGCGCAAAATGGAAATCGTTGAAATATCCGACGAAAGTGCAGCCGCAGGACCCTTAGTAATTGTGCCACATCATGCCATGTATCGTGTATATCATTTAAAGATACACTTAAAAATATTAAACTTCCTGGGTTCCGCATCTTCAGGCTTCTTCTGGAGCAACAGTTTGATGTGATATGAGAAAAGTGTCTGACCATAACCACTTGAAGGAGAAATGGCAGCTGTGTGGCATTTTAGGGGACTATCATAGCTCCCGATGACATCATTGGGAAATGACAATACTCCCCAATGCAGCCACCACTTATTGTGAGTGTTAATGACAGTAAGGGGTTGAGCCAAATCTGGCCCCAAATTTCCAATGAAGATACAGGTCGGGCCCAGGGGACCAAAACCCATAAAAGTTCGGTCCAGTCCAATACTGATGACAATGGGGTATTGGGTGAGTGTAGTGATTGTGTTACCTGTCTAAAGGGGGTGAGCAATAAACCTGAATGCAGCAATGTATGTGACTTTGACAACAACCCTTTTAAGTGGGGGAGGAGAAGCGCCCTTTAGTTAATATGAGATACAGTTTTTAGGCAGTATAATAAACAAGCGGGACTTGCCAGACATGACTAGAGGATAGGATCCTAGTTACTGATGGTAGAATGGAATATTTGGATGTATATTTTTGAGGTACATGGAGCCTTGGTTTGGCATATGTGACACCTTAACATGACAATCTGCATTGCACAGTTCATTCCATAAGGACGCTACCAACGTTATTCCCTTTTATAATAACTAAATCAGCCATTACCTCATTATTTCCCTCATTTGTGGAGGTAAAGCATTTGAGGAATTAGTGAAGTGAATAAAAGCATGCATTATTTACCATAATTCTCTGTCATCCAATTAATGCTTCTCATCCAAATAAATTTCCTGAACATTACCATGTGGAATACATAAGCAGTGGCGATATGTAGCCTATAAATAAAAAATGATTTCATTAAAGGTCTGAATTAAATACTGTTAAATATTAAAGACCTGCGTCATCCCAAGAGAGGATGGGAATACACATAGTCACAGTCTTCTAGTAAATGCCATCATATGCGAGTTGTGTCAGTATAAAATTCTCAAAATTCTGTATTGGACTTCTGTGCAGCATCGCATTTACATCACAGACAAGACAGGATTACAATAGAACATAACACCTTTGAAGAAAACTCCATTATTACATCACTACTGACAGTAGATGATGTCACAGCTTATCTCCTCCCCCTCCCTGTACAATGACCTCTATATAGATAACACTGACCCATCATTACATCACTACTGACAATAGATGATGTCACAGCTTATCTCCTCCTCCCTGTACAATGACCTCTGTATAGATAACACTGATCCATCATTACATCACTACTGACAATAGATGATGTCACAGCTTATCTCCTCCCCCTCCCTGTACAATGACCTCTATATAGATAACACTGACCCATCATTACATCACTACTGACAATACATGATATCACAGCTTATCTCCTCCCCCTCCCTGTACAATGACCTCTATATAGATACCTACCCATCATTACATCACTACTGACAATAGATGATGTCACAGCTTATCTCCTCCCCCTCCCTGTACAATGACCTCTATAAAGATAACACTGACCCATCATTACATCACTACTGACAATAGATGATGTCACATTTTACCTCCTCCCCTGCCTGTACAATGTCCTCTATATAGATAACACTGACTATATGGAAAGTGGATTTTTTTTTTTACTTTTTTATATTTTACTTTTTTACTTTTATTTCAGGCCCCATAGGGTACTTAATCTGATCACTTGTACAATATACTGCAGTCCAACTGTATTGTAGTATATTGTGAACATACTGCTTATTTATTACAGTCTTCCCAACATACATGCAATCAGGGTCAGGAGTAGTGGACCCACTGAACCACCGCGAGCAAAGACGTAAACCGACACCTGGGAGCGGAGTCTAAGTGGTGCTCGGTTTTAACCAGAGCTCGCGGTAAAGCGTGTTGGACTTGCTGCAGCAGGACACCACCAGGTCGCTCCACAGGCACAACTTTGCTTGTGGTGGTGGCCAAGGCGTGGTAAAGAATCAGAAGGCAAAGATGGAGTCGTGGGAAGGCAGATGGTAGGAACAGGCAGCACAGGAGCGGAGTCAGGGACAAGCAGAAGGTCAGGACAGGTGGCAAAGAATCAGAGTCAGGAACAGGAATCAAGGTCACAGCGGATAATCAGAAATCTTCAGGAACAACACAGGAACGAGGCACGACGCACGAAGATCCGGCAGGGGACACAAGAAGGGGGTGGCAATTTATCAGCGTCAAAATAAATTATGAATACTAGCCTAGAATATTAAGGACCTCCTTCGGGTGCACTTGCAGGTCAGGTACACTGGATTAAAAGTTGATGTAAGTTCACAGTAATAGAAGTAGGTTTTAGCATCCACCACTTTGCACCACTTATGGTATTTGTGGAATGGAAAGTGTGACAGGCGTCTCCGTGATCTGTAATGACAATCAGACCTTTTAGCAGCCACCATGGTTCCTTAAGTATTTGTATTGGTCAGGCCTTATAAGGGCCCATTAGTGTGCGCCTGGTGCGTAATGTTCTAGTCTAGAAGTAATGAAAGCAGGGACGGGGCGGGTAGTACTGGTAATGTAAAGGTAATGAGGAATGACAGCTCCGGAGAAAACATGAGGCTCTTAATTCACATTGGCCTAAATATGACATAGGATGGCAGAAAAAGGGAAAATAAATAGGAATATATAGACTGATGGATTACTACTCTGGGGGATGTTCTGCAGATTGTGCTACTAGTTGTAGAAGATGGGCTTCCATTCAGTTGAATTTAGCAAATTTTTCATGTTTCTAGTAATGAAACTTCACTTTACTGGTGTCGTCTCTGGGCCTCCTTCTCCCTTTGGGTTTTTCATCAGATTATCTATGTATACACAGACAGATTTCATGAGTGTTAGATCCCCCACCAACTGGTGGTAAAGACAGAGCTTAAGTATTAATTCTTTCTTTTACTTTCAGCAACTGGGACCAGAAACAAAATGTTTTGGTGCTGGACACCTCCTTCAAGAGTGCTCAAAGGAAATGATGGTGTTTAGTTTAGCAGAATCATAGTTTGACAGTACACTGACAATACCTATACAGATTTTACACTCTCTCTTGAATAAGTATAATTTTTTTTTGGTCCTAAACATGTTAAATTTATAACTGGCAATATTATATGCACAATTTTTAGCCCTGCAGTGTTCCGCTTCGACTCAATCTTAATTTTTGGAGAATGGACTGCATTTCAAAAAAACTGCATTTCTTGCCATCTGTTTCCTTTTGCGGCGATTTAAGAAAAGCACATGTTCCGGATTCAGAAAGGAAAGCCTAATTAGTATTTTGGCACACTATTAAAATATAAAAAGTCTGGAAATACACAATACTCTAAGAAGAATTAAAGTTCAACATTTATTTTAAATAAATCACCTTTATTCTATATAAGTATTTTCTTTCATATAAGTCTTATATTGCTTAGGTTATAAAAAAAAGAGAAAAAGGACCTAATTTATAAAATGTGCTTACGTTATGCTAAATTATTTCAGCACCACTCTTTTGGTCCCAGCCATCCACTTGCATCAGTGATATAGAGTGGGTCATCTGTCTGCCTCAAGAGCTATCAAGTTTCTCTGTGTCTGCATCATCATTGATGGAAAATGGTGCTAGCTCAGCTATTTAACTGTGATAACCAAAAAAAATTAACCCTACGGTGCACTACAAGATAACTGTACATTGTGGCCAGTAAATTGCAGTACTATGACCAGAGCTGTTTCTAGGTCTTTTGGACAATAGGGCGAAAGCACCCGTTCCCCCTGCAAATAATGTTGACATTATTAATAATGATGCTATATAATTTGGCTAAATTCACATAGCTTTTACATGGACATTTGCATCACTGGGGAAACAAGGACAGCTTGTGGTCAGTACAAACCAGGGATGGATGCTATACAGCGTTATCTGTCCCCAATGGCAGACATGATTCACAGCATCCTTGCTGTTCAAATATTCCTGTTCCTCTTCCTAAATCTTGCACAGAGACCCTTGCATCATCTTTTACTACCACTGCTAGCCTGTTTACATACATTTCATTAGTATTTAGTACCATTGTCCTTAAACTGTATGAATTGGGTCCCACATTTTGACAGCCTTCCACAAGCTTCCCATAATAGTTGATAGGAATTTGGGCCCATTCTGCCTGACAGACTTTGTATTAGCCACGTTATAACCAGTTTGGCAGTATAATTCTGATCATTGTCCATTTGGAAGACCCAAGTTTTATCTTCCTGGCTGATGTCTTGAGATTTTGCTTCAGTAATGCCACATAATGTTTTTTCCTCAATGCCATCTACACTCACCGGCCACTTTATTAGGTACACCATGCTAGTAACGGGTTGGATCCCCTTTTGCCTTCAGAACTGCCTCAATTCTTTGTGGTATAGATTCAACAAGGTGCTGGAAGCATTCATCAGAGATTTTGGTCCATTTTGACATGATGGCATCACACAGTTGCCGCAGATTTGTCGGCTGCACATCCATTATGTGAATCTCCCGTTCCACCACATCCCAAAGATGCTCTATTGGATTGAGATCTGGTGACTGTGGAGGCCATTTGAGTACAGTGAACTCATTGTCATGTTCAAGAAACCAGTCTGAGATGATTCCAGCTTTATGACATGGCGCATTATCCTGCTGAAAGTAGCCATCAGATGTTGGGTACATTGTGGTCATAAAGGGATGGACATGGTCAGCAACAATACTCAGGTAGGCTGTGGCGTTGCAACGATGCTCAATTGGTACCAAGGGGCCCAAAGAGTGCCAAGAAAATATTCCCCACACCATGACACCACCACCACCACCACCAGCCTGAACCGTTGATATAAGGCAGGATGGATCCATGCTTTCATGTTGTTGACGCCAAATTCTGACCCTACCATCCGAATGTCGCAGCAGAAATCGAGACTCGTCAGACCAGGCAACGTTTTTCCAATCTTCTACTGTCCAATTTCGTTGAGCTTGTGCAAATTGTAGCTTCAGTTTCCTGTTCTTAGCTGAAAGGAGTGGCACCCGGTGTGGTCTTCTGCTGCTGTAGCCCATCTGCCTCAAAGTTCGACGTACTGTGCGTTCAGAGATGCTCTTCTGCCTACCTTGGTTGTAACGGGTGGCGATTTGAGTCACTGTTGCCTTTCTATCAGCTCGAACCAGTCTGCCCATTCTCCTCTGACCTCTGGCATCAACAAGGCATTTCCGCCCACAGAACTGCCGCTCACTGGATGTTTTTTCTTTTTCGGACCATTATCTGTAAACCCTAGAGGTGGTTGTGCGTGAAAATCCCAGTAGATCAGCAGTTTCTGAAATACTCAGACCAGCCCTTCTGGCACCAACAACCATGCCACGTTCAAAGGCACTCAAATCACCTTTCTTCCCCATACTGATGCTCGGTTTGAACTGCAGGAGATTGTCTTGACCATGTCTACATGCCTAAATGCACTGAGTTGCCGCCATGTGATTGGCTGATTAGAAATTAAGTGTTAACGAGCAGTTGGACAGGTGTACCTAATAAAGTGGCCGGTGAGTGTATAAGCTAGCAAATGCTAGGAGACTTATAGCAAGCACTGGGAAGTGGGCAGACAATATTTTTATGAGATATCAGAGTTCTGGCCCACAAAGTTATTGGACCAGTGCCCTGACATCAAGACAAACCAAACTAGCAAGAAGGGAATGTGACTGGAAGTGGGATCCCTTCATCACAGTTAGTTTATCCACCTACAGCCCAGAAGAGGGAGCAGTGCAAAATCACAGCAGCACATTTTCTGCTATACTGTACAAGCAGAGGATAGTGCTGAATGCTCGATGGGCACGGACAATAAAAGGCTTTTTTTTAACCATTGTAGATTTACATATTTATCTTTAGTTAATCTTATCTACTTTGCATTTATATAGTATGCTTTATTACTTTTTGTTAGAAAGGTCCACCACAGGCTGTTCTTCTCCTAGGATCTCCAGAGATCAGCAGCCGTTCAACATCCCAACAGCACCTCCGCAGGAGTAATTAAGTAGTCCTCCGCAAAAATAAAAAACAACAACTTAATAAACCATTGTCATGTGCTCTGTATAACTGCAGTAAGGCATATAGTACAGAATAATAATTTACTTCCTGAATATGCAGACGCCGCTTCTTCTAGACAATTTTATGATATTTACAATTGCTAAGCAACACTTGGCGCGCGCGTGCGAGGGACCTCTAACAGGTGATAACCGGCAATACTGGCATATAGTGAGTGACTAATATGGCTCTGTGTGTTGATATAACACTGGATATTCCACTATGATGGAAAATTACACATCGGGACATTACATCTGGATATTTGCACAGCTGCCATGTTATTTTCCGTAAGAGATAACTATTGTATCTCACCAGCTAATGTGTATTTAGAGCCCTGATAATTATAGGCTCCGGCAGCTGAAATCTGTGTTCTCCAGTAAATGCTCTGGGAAACATTGTAGTACCTCAGGCCTAGAAGTCAGACACTATAGTCAGGAGGAACATATCATAGACTGGATTATCTTCACGGGTTTGGAGTGGACCCCCCCCCTTCTGTGTTGGGATCCTATGCAGTCAGTAATAAATGTTAGATCCTTCTCTACTTGGTTATATGAATAATATCAGTTATAGAAGAATTGCCCCCTCTCTTATCACTGGTCTCATCAGTCTACAACTCAGGGCAGTATTAGACTACAGAGGGAGCAATGTCACTGCTCAAGTCTCTGTTTTGTATGCAAAGGGGTTATTTTCTACATTTCTGGAGGGAAACTCATATCTATCCAAATAAGATGGACATAAAACAATGAACATATTTAGGAGCATTCATGAACAGGGTAGGGTCAGTAGAGTTAGACCTATCATTGTTGTGAATTTTAAGTATATGGGTATATGATTAATTGGGTACTCACTTGATTGTACGTACAATCAATAATATTTTTTGGTCAAAAGTTATGAAGTTTCATAAGAAACACTTGCAAAAATGTACTTCACTGAGGGGAGGAATTAGACCGGTTCTCTATAAATTAGCGAGCCATAACACCCCCTTTGCCAGTTCTTGGGGATCCCATGCCAACTGGAAAGGCTGCCTGGATAATCTTCTGCTTTGCCCCACTGCACAAGTAACTTCCACTACTCATTAGTAAGGATATTTTTCTTTTTTATCTTACCACTGTTTGTATCTGTATTTTATGTTTATCTTTGTATTATTTTTGATAAAAATACCGAACTGTGTTTTAATGTGTGCACTGCACAGCAATGTATTTAATCTTTAAAAAAAAAGTCTCTACTGGTAGCTTTAAAGAGCTTAAGTTTCCAAACTGTTTTTATTTTTAAGGAATCTCATATCTAATGCTTTGAAGTTGAGTGGTGCGGGTAGTCACACATCTACATGGTGAAAGTAATTCAGGAGCAAACACAATGGGGCTCATTTACTAAGGGCCCGTATTGCGCACTTACGTCGGGTTTCCCAACGATTTCCAATTTGCGCCGAATTGCCCCAGGATTTTGGTGCACACGATCAGATTTTGGCGCATTGGCACCGGCTTGCACGCAACAGAAATCGGGGGGTGAGGCTGTTGGACAACCCAACGAATTCGGAAAAACAGCGGAATTTAAAAAAGAGTTGTGCCGCAAGATCAAGCACTTACATGCACCAGGAAGAAGATGGTGAACTCCGGCGGACCTCGGCGCAGCAGCGACACCTGCTGGATATCGGACGCACGGACCTTAGTGAATCCCAGCAGACCCGAATCAGCGTCGGAGAATGTGCCGCTGGAACGCGACTGGACCGGGTAAGTAAATGTGCCCCACCGTCCAATGTGCCAGAGGCACTTTGTAATAAATGATCAGTAGTATGGCAGTATATGGTAGGATCAATCAGACAACCTAGGATTAAAGTACTCTAGGGAGTCTGAAAAATAGTAAAAAAAAAAAAAGTGAATAAAAAAAAATCAATTCCCTAGAACTGATATAAAATTAAATAAACAGTAAAAATCAAAAACTGTGTTTAATGCCATAATGAAAAATACAGTCCAAAAGTACAAAACAATACTTTTTACAACATATAAAATTTTAAAAGTTTCAAAAGTGATCAAAAGTTCATTTAGTTCTCAAAATGGCATGAATGAAAACATCAGCTCATTTCCCAAAAAAATGATACCTCAGACAGATCTTTAGTATGAAGTATGAAATAGTTTTTAGCGCTAGAAGATGGCAAAATGAAGAATTTATTTTTTGTGCAGAATGTTTAAACTTTTCTAAATGTATTAAAACACAATAAACCTATATAAATTTGGTATCCGTGATCATAGCAACCCAAAGAATAAAGAAGAAATGTTATTTGCACATTGCTCTAAAAAACAAGCCCACAATTTCACTGCATTTGGATTTTTATTCCTGCTTCCCAGTACAGGGCATGTAATGTTTAATACCATCACTATGAAGCGTAATTTGTTACGCAGAAAATAATCCCTCACAGCCCTTCTATGCGCTTTACATGGAAAACTAAAAAAGTAACAGATTTTTGAAGGTGGGGAGTGAAAAATTAAAACGCAAAAATGAAAAAGGGCCTGGTCGTTAAGGGGATAATATAAGGCCAAATTACCTCATACTTCTCAGGGCCATTGAAGGGTATTAAAGTATTTTTGTTGCAAGATGGCAAAAAAAGTGGCAATAGGATGTTTTCTATTAGGGATTCTGTATTATATTTTGATAGATCGAGCATTTGTGGACGTTGCAATACCTATCATGTTTATGATTGTGTTTAATTTTATTTCTTGGCAAAGGATGGTGATTTAAGAATTATTTTTTAGCTATTTTTAGGTCCTGTAGGGTACTTGAGCCCTAGGGGTCTTATTATTCATACTGTACCTTATACTTCAATACTACTGTATCAAAGTATAAGGTACAGAATATTTCTTTTAGACCAGTTTTGATAAATGGGGCCCTGAGTTCTATGAAAACGTTGTTATTATATGAGGAATGGAGGGAGTTAAAGGAAACCTGTCAATAGGGACCTCATTTTCACTAAAGACAGGTTGCAGAGGTCCATTACAGCTGCATTGCAAATATGAGTTTTTGGCTTTTATAAGCATTTGCATTACAATATAATTGTGTGTTTAGACTTTCCTTACAATATCCTGTTTTTAGTCCCCGGGGTTGGGCTTTAGTTTGAATGCATATCAAAAAAACAACACGTGACTTGTCTGTGTTGCAAACTCCTCAGCTCTCAGCCCCACCTTTGTGTGTGTGTGTGAAGGAGCCGGAAGGAGGAGCTGTACAGAGCTGTGAAGGATCTGTTCTATATAATATAACACTATTTCCTAAGGATGTTGTGAGGCCAAACCATGGGTGATCCTACCAAATTTGCTAATAAATGTCAAGATTGGTTAAGCTTTTTGTATCTTCATTCCTTGCAAAATATTTCTTAATAACTTGTACATAATCTGCAGTTATGACATCTCACTAACAGGATAGGGTCAGGGAAAATTATTCTAGATGAATTTTAAATTTCAGGACTTTAGCTATTCGACAACATAATCAGAAACATAGTCAGATCTGGTAGATAAGTCAAATTTGGTATGGGGTGATAGAGAATGGGGAACCAATTAATTGAAGATCGAAGAGTTTTTATAACAAATCACTTAATAATGAGTGTTATAGTTCATATTAGCATACAAACATGTGACGTCAGCTGGGGAATGGGGGGAAAATCCATGAACTATGAATTACTGGGCTATGCAAATGCCCATTGTCAGTCTATAGGGTTGCCATATGAAATGGACAGGCTGTCCAAAAGTTCTTCTGCCAAACCTGCAGTATGAACCCTATTCAGGTTCATATTTTTTGTGGTGACCTGAGAAAGGCCTGGTCTGAGTCTCTTCTAGCAAGTAGACCCAACATGAATACCTGGATCCATAGTGATTGTTGCCATAGGGCTCTATCCAGTTATATTGCACGCTTTATTGTATAGTTTTATAGGGTACTTCTACCTCTAGTTATAGAGGTAGAAGTAACAATTTATTGATCATGGCTTCCTATTTATTCCTGAATTCAATCGTGTCCCCATTCATGGACTCTCATTATTTTTTTACGTTGATGTTTTACAAAACTAAAGATGGAGTTCCCCTTTAGGATTCTATCTGTACATTCGCATAGTACAGTATTTTTCGGACTATAAGGCGCACCGGATTATAAGGCGAAACATCAATAAATGCCTGTTAAAATGTCTAGGTTCATATATAAGGCGCACCGCATTATAAGGCGCACCTGATTATAAGGATGAATGACCAGCAGGTGGCAGACTTGTGCACAGTTCAAGGCAGCTGTTGTCTGTCAGTACAGTTCATATATAAGGACTATAAGGCGCACCTTTGATTTCAGAGAAAATTAAAGGATTTTTTTGTGCGCCTTATAGTCCGAAAAATACGGTGCAGTAATCTACTGGAACATTGGGGCAGATTTACTTACCTGGTCCATTCGCGATCCAGCGGCGCGTTCACTGCGGTGGATTCGGGTCCGGCCGGGATTCACTAAGGTAGTTCCTCCGACGTCCACCAGGTTGCGCTGAAGTTCCCCAGAATGCACTGATCTTCACCAAACCGGACCGAGGGAAGGTAAGCGCGAGTCCCACGACACTTTTTTTAAAAAAATGCGACGGTTTTTCCGAATCCGTCGGGTTTTCGTTCGGCCACGCCCCCCGATTTCCGTCGCGTGCATGCCAGCGCCGATGTGCCACAATCCGATCGCGTGCGCCAAAATCCCGGGGCAATACAGGGAAAATCTGCGCAAATTGGAAATATTCGGGTAACACGTCAGGAAAACGCGAATCGGGCCCTTAGTAAATGACCCCCATTGTGTTCAATTCTTTGTAAAAGCCTTGAACTATTATAATAAACCCTAATAACATTATCCATTGCTGTCTATCTTTCAATATTAGTCACATAGAATTATTACGCCAATTGTGAATGGGGCGTGCATGAAATTATTGACGTCTCTCATGCCGAGCGATCAAAAACATATTGATTTTTGGAGTAAATAACAGCTGCTCTTCGGCCATCAAAGAGCTTTATATTTACAGTGTGTTTTCTTAGAGAATAATTACAGTTTTTATTTCATTATTTTAGCAAAGGTGAAATATTTCTATTTGATTTCACAAGATTTTGGAGATTTATCACAAGTCTCTGAGAGCAGAACTGTTCTAGTTGTCCGGGGCAACCAATCACAGATCAGCTTTCACTTTCCCACAGCTGTTTATAAAATTAAAGCTGAGCTCTGATTGGTTTCCATGGGCAACTAAAACAGTTTTTACCTCAGAAACTTGATGATAAACTCCCTCCATTGTGATTGGTTGTGGACCTGGGGGTGGACATACCAGCTTTATAAACACTCAAAGAAGCAGTAAAGGGGTCCACTGTCACCCTAAAACCAACTTCCACTCATATGGAGAGTACAAAACAGTCATTATTACTGAGCCAGATACACTCCATATGCCGCCATTCAGTTCTTTTGTCTGCTTTTTATTGCCCCTGCTACTTCTAGACAAGTTTATTACAGTGAAAGCAACATTTCACCAAAAAGTTTTTTGAAAGTTTACTTCCACTAAATTTCTACATCCATATTATCAATGAGGGACCTGACCCAACCATTCATTGGGCTGCAGATTCAAACTTACAGCAATGATCTATAAGGCTATTGGGGAGATTTATCAGGACACTCGAAATAATTGCAACACATTTATTGCGATTATTTCATCATTTGCGTCCACCTACATGCCAAGGAGGCGTGACGAGACATGAAGGGGGTGTGGCCAGGGGCAGAATGGTCCGATGCAGGGCATTAAGGCCCCGTATCTGTGCCCTCATTACAGCCAGAAAACTTTACTGAGTGCAGTGCAATTCTAGAATAGTACAGCGGCACAATCACCGTGACGAATATTTAAGGACATTAGGCCGTATTATGGGGGGGGATGTGTCGGTAATACAGTTCTATTGTATTATGTAACTGAATAATACACTGTGCGTTGAGATGCACTACATTAATTTATCACAATCCTATAAATTATTAGCATTTTTTGTGTCCAATATTACACGCACTTGCGATCACCATTATGTTTATTTTTGTTGCACTACCAGCTGTCACCATTTTGGCATTCCCGTAGAAGTGTAAGAATCAGTGCTCACTGCAGTGTCCTATACCTTCATTTACATGTTGCACTCAGGGACCTCAGTTATTTCTGGGGGGGCCCAGTGGTCAGACCTCCAACAATCAGACACTGATCAGTGTTTTTCATGTGACAACACCAGTAAAAAATATTCTTTGCTCATTTTTGTAGAAAAAAAATTGCATAACCTAGCCTCTCCAGGTTATAATATAATAACCAGAATCCCTTCCTGACATCAGGAGCATTCAGAGTGAATGTCATTGAAATCTGTCAACATGCTTCAGGATTTCATGGGTTACTAGTTACAGGCTACCACTTACATCAGTCTATGACAGTGGTGGCGAACCTATGGCACGGGTGCCAGAGGTGGCACTCGGAGTGCTCTCTGTGGGCACTCAAGCTCAGCACAGAGTTTACCAAACAGGACTCAAAAAATCTAACTGAAGTTCCACATTAGTCAAGATTTACTAATCTAAGTGCTATTTTAACCTTTTAATGGCCAACAAAGTATCTCATATGTCCTCATAGAGTGGCACCTCAGTGGCCGAGCATGTATAAGATATGTCCTGGATTTTAGGAGCCATAACTTTGGATCCCTGGCACCTAGAATCCCTTGGCAGCTTGGAACTGAAGGAAAAGATGAGAAAGTGTGGAGAGGACCGGATCGTCTTTGAAGGTCCTCCTGCTGACCCCACAACTCTTCCTGTACAGTGACACCCTGGATAGAAGCTACAGTGATAGGCTGGATTTGCCCTTCTGCTTTCAATTGTATCTGTGTCCTCAGGAGGCACATTGAAAGTTGTGGGGGAACAGTTCAACAAATAAATAAATAATTGCTTATATTGGCACTTTGTGATAAATGAGTGGATTTTTGTTGTAGTTGTTATCAGTCTATAAGATGTCTATGGGTTACTTAGTACAGGCTGACACTTGCATCAGTCAATATTGGGGCACATTTACTTACGTCCGGGGGAGTTCACAGAAAGTGCATTGTCCGACGATAATGCACTCTGACACGATTCACTAAGATTGGCGCCCGATATCCTGCATGTGTCTCTTCCCCTGCTCAGGTCCGACAGAGGTCACCTTCTTCTTCCTGGTGCATGTAAGTGCATTGTCTTGAAAGTTGAAAGTTAAATCCCGCACTCAGTCCGAATCAGTCGAATTACCCCCCCCCCCCCAATTTCTGTTGTATGAAAGCCAGCGTAGCTGTGCCACAATCTGATCGCGTGTGACACAATCTCCTGTTAAATACGTGTCACAGCCGCGCAAAACCCGAAAACATCCGAAAATCAGCCGAAAGTACGGCCTCAGACCCTTAGTAAATAAGCCCCAATATGTCTACGAGTTATTACTTATAGGCAGACACAGTAGCCTACAATATGTGTATGGGTCTCTGGTTATAACCTGTTATAGGCTGTCATTTCCAGGGGTCTATTATATTTCCATGGGTCACTGGTTACAGGTTGCCATTAATTGAAGTCTACTTTATGTGCATGTATCAGGGGTTACAGGCTGCCATTTACAGCTGTCTGTTATATGTCAGTAGATCAATGGTTACAGCCTGTAATAAAACATCCTGCAGTCTATTATAAGCCTAATGGTCACTGGTTACAGCCTGTAATAAAATTTCCTGCAGTGTTAAAATAGTCTTTAGTCAGATGCAGTTTAGCCAATGGTATAAGCAATGTAATTTATTATTACAATTATTTGCAGATCATTACTATATTTCTTCAGATTCTACAGAGCCGAAACAATTCACTCTCTCTATGTGAGTATAAAGCTACTATGGGACTGGGGAAATCTCGCTACATGGCGTACACTAGGGCCGTAGATATCCTTCATTACCCAGGGAGGATACAATGCAGGATAATCAGGGATGGCCAATGTTAATTAAAGTCAAATTATTTTTTCAATATCTACTTCTGTTCCCAACAGAATCCAGGGAGATGGAACGGAGAGCGTCAGCTTTATCCGTAATATCTGAGCCGCTATTTAATATATTATTGCACATTTCATGTCAACAATAGTTCTGGATTATTAAAGTTCTATTATAAGATGCTTTTACACACATTTATCTTCTGAAAACACTGCTGTGGGTAAAGCATATTTATAATAATAATAATCATTATCATTTTTTTCCCCGAAAAGGGACATATGATAAGTATAAGGATTTATTTATTAAAAATCATGAAAAAAAATTCTAATTTGGGTTCTATGATTGTGTGCATACAAAATAAGGCGAGGGTATGTTTATTGCTATTTTGTAGCTCATCTAAGAGATACGATTCTACCTGCCCATGGAGTGACAAATCTCTTATATGGGATTGATGTGACACTACTTTCTTCCAGCAGGTGGCGCCAGTGATATAGTCTGCGGCCTTCATTACGCTGCACTTGTGCTGTAGGTTTTACAGGGAATAGACTGTAATCTGCAATGCATTTATCATCATATCATATTGTTTCTTGGATAATTGGAAATGTTGTCAGAAGAAGTTGGGGGGGGGGGGCGCATTTGTGCCACAAAACTGGACTAATTACACTTTGAATTTAAAAGGATTGTCCATAAACCTGCCATAACCCATTTAACTCTTTCCTGCTCTGCATCCTTCTTCTCATCGTCATACATGTAAAGCCCAACATGTGCTGGGGACATCCAGCCACAGTCCTTGATAACTGCAACCTCTTAGACTGCACATTTTGTGGATTCTATGCGGATTTTACAAACGGATTTTGGTGCGTAAAATCCACAGTTTAAAGCGCAATGGGGACATATATATATATATATATATATTATACATATATGCCCCCATAGACGGCTATGGTGACCTGGTGGCGGTACAGTACATGGGGAAAAGATAGAACATGCTATTTTCTCACTCACCCCTCCTCCTCTCCAGCGCGGTGATGTGTGCTTGCCTGGGCCCTACATCTCCATGTGAATGCAGCCTAAGGCTACATTCACATTAACGTGTACCTGCCGTACCGTAGCACAGCGGGCACACGTCGGCGCCCTCTCCATAGAGAAACATGCACGGCTCCGTATTCCGGGAAAAGATAGGACATGTCCTTTCTTTTCCCGGGGTATGGAACGGGACGGTGCTGCACTTGTGGTGCAGCGTACCGCTCTCGTAGGGTGCCGCGTGCCCATTGCCATGTATGGGGGGGGGGCGTATATGCAATGTATATATGTCGGCTGTATATACGGCCCCCATACGGCTGTGTGAATGCATCCTTTTACAGTATTATTAAAGTAAATATGATTTGAAAAAAGTAATGTAGACGCTTTTTTTGAAATAATCATTTTCTCGTTTGCTTTCATCAGACAATGCTCCCTGTGATACAATTCCATCATTGCAGACCTTTGGTCTCTAGCTGTGAATTTGCAGAGGTAATCAGGGGAAGTTTCCCCTCATGCTTCCAGAAGCTCCTCCCACAAGTTGGATCAGCTTGAAGGGCACTTTTTGCGTACATTGCGGTCAAGCACAACAGCTTAATGGGGTTGAGATCTGCTGACTAGGCGACCACTCCATTACAGAATACATGATGCCTGCTTCTTCCCTAAATAATTAATGCATAATTTGGAGGTGCTTTTGGTCACTGTCCTGTTGTAGGATGAAATTGGCTCCAATCAAGCACTGTCCACAGGGTATGGCATGGCATTACAAAATGGAGTGATAGCCTTCATTATTCAAAATTCCTTTGACCTTGTACAAAGCCAGCACCAAAGACACCCCAGACCATCACATGACCTCCACCATTCTTGAGACTTCAGGAATCTTCCAGCATCTTTTCAGTTGTTCTGCATCTCATAAATGTTCCTTTGTGTAATCCAAACTCCTCAAACTCAGATTTGTCAGTCCATAACACTTTTCCCAATCTTCCTCTATCCAATGTCTGTGCTCTCAGTCTCAGATATGGGTACTACTTTACCACTCTGCCCTGAAGGCCACCATCCTGGAGTCACATGTAGAGGGAGACACTGGTGTTTGGCTTTTACAATTTAATGAAGCAGCCAGGTGAGGACCTGTGAGTCGTCGGTTTCTCAAACTAGAGACTCTAATGCAATTGTCTTGTTACTTAGTTGTGCAGCGGGGCCTCACACTTCTCTTTGTACTCTGGTTAGAGCCTGTTTGTGCTCTCCTCTGAAGGGAATAGTACACACTGTTGTAGGAAATCTTCAGTTTCTTGGCAATTTGGCACATGCAATGGCCTTCATTTCTAATAATTAGTATAGACTGTCGAGTCTCACTTGAAAGTAAATTTTTTGGCTATTGTGAGAATATTATAGTAAAAATAAATTTAATGCTCCAGATTCTCATCCAGCTCATTTGTAAGGTCAGCTATATAGCTTCTCTAATCAGCCAAACTGTTTTCATCTGTGCTAGCATAATTTTCGAGGGTTCTCTAAACACCCATTAGCCTTCTTACACTGTTAGTAAAAATATTAAACCACTGGAGTGGTGGTTGTTGGTAATGGGCCTATATACACCTATGTGGATATTGCATTAAAGTCAGATGTTTACAGCTTGAATAGTCATTTGCCACATTAAAGGGAACTTGTCACCAGGAACCTCATTTTTGCTAAAGACAGATTGCAGAAGCCCATCACACTTGCAGTGCAAATATTCTGCCTTTTCTAAGCATTTGCATTACAATATAATAATGTTTTATAACTTACCTTGCACCCTGACAAAATTCTCTGTTAAGTCCCAGGGGTTGGGCTTTGGTTTGGATGTATTTCAAAAAGCAACATGTGCTACTCACTCCTCAGCTCTTGGCCCCAACCTTTGTGTTCTTGTACAACAACTGTACAGAAGCACAAAGGTGGGGTCAAGAACTGAGCAGTCTGCAGCACAGACACGTCACATGTTGTTTTTTGAAATACATCCAAAACAAAGCCCAACCCCTGAGACCTAACAGAGTATTCTGTCAGGGTGCAAGGTAAGTTATAACACACAATTATACTGTAATTTAAATGCTTAGAGAAAGCAGAAAGGCAGATTTGCAATGCAGGTGTGATGGGCTTCTGCAATCTGTCTTTAGTGAAAATGAGGTCCCTATTGACAGGTTCCCTTTAACAATGTATAGAGTGTATTTATCATGAATTTAATGCTAGCTTCATTGAAAGACAATAGCCGAGAATTATCATCAGTCTCTTAGAGCAGAACTTTTCTAGTTACCCATGGCAACCAATCAGAGCTCAGCTTTCATTTCCCCACAGCTGTTTATAAAATTAAAGCTGAGCTCTGATTGGATTCTATGGGCAACTAGAACAGTTTTATCTCCCCCAATATGCTTTTCCTTCAAACATATTTATACATGACCCCAAACTTTTGGGTGGTAGTGTAATAATCATGTGACTTTTCTTGTGCATCCTTGAATACTTTTCTAGGGGAGAGTGAAAATCTGCATCAAATCTGCATCATAATGTGGATTTGATGCAGATTTTTGCTTGAAATGACGTCAAGTCAGGTGAAACAGAACCGGTAAAAAAAGACGCATGCAGAAAATCTTCATAAAAACAAAAAAGCAAAATAGACAAATCTGCGTAAAAAAAAAATGACATAAACACCATGCATATTAGATGCAGATTTTCATGTTGCTTTCCTGCATGCCAGGCCATAGAGCGCCGGCAGGGGGGAATGTTAATATATTAAGATATTAGATTAGATTCCCCATATGTGTTGTAATGTCATCCTGAGGCTAATGAGTGTGCCATATTCCCTGGAGGTCGCGTTCACACGTTGTGCTTGAATTGCATTTTGACATGCAATTCCAGCACATAAGGGAATAGTAACTCCTGCACGCACATGTGTTGAGGCCTAAATACTTCCATTTGGGATTAGAAACAAGTGTTTTGCCTCTTAAAAGGCAGTTCTAGTGCAACATGTGAATGCGCCCAAAATTGACAGTCACAAAACACCTTCTATAGATTTCAAATACAAATCACATCTTTAAGACAGCATCACGATTGTGAATCTGGGAGCTATAGAAACAGAAATACTGACAGTTTAAAAAAAGGTGAGAATTGGACTTTTATCTGCAGCTCACACTTCCAACTATTTCTTTAACTAACTGCATTTCTGATTCTGTAGCTCTCAGAACCACAAACATGCATGATGCCTTCAAGTATATGAGATTTTGATAAATAATGTGACACCAACAGCATGTTTCTAGGTGCTATAGAACTGAAGATAAAGGTATATGAAGTGATATTCTCCCTGCAGCCTCTAAATTTGACTCATCTCAAGCAAAATATGACTCTTCTCTGCTCAGTTGTTTTTAATCGGTAAAGGGAGAGATTGCACATAAAATGGAAAAATCAGGTGGACCTCCATATGTGACCCTCCATCTGCAGCCATTTTATGCACAGGAATGGCAGCTGATGAGGTAAAAGACAGTTCTGAATCAGTGGCTTTACTTTGAATTTCAAGAAAGCCGTGCAGAACATTCAAACAGAAGCTGTCATCAGGATTACACATTTTCACCTAATGACAGGTGCCAATAGCCTTATTAATACAAATCCTGATGGCAGGTTCCTTTAAATAGATATATATTGGTAAATTACCTAATTTCCTGAAACACACATTACAAAATACATCAAGTAAAGTGGCCAACCCCTTTATGGGCTTTGAGTTTATTTGTCCTCCCTGTGTCTTTATGAGTTTTCTCCAGGCGCTCTGCTGTCCTCCCACACTCCGAAAACATATTTTGGGGGATGTGCATCATGTCTGCCTTTGCATCCCATGTTTTGTTTTATCTCACTGATTTCTGCTCTTTCTTATTTGCTTTGTGTTATTTTGTACCGGCAGGGTTACATACAAGATAGGTTCTGTAGGTTTGTTCTTAAGTCGAATTTGTATGTAAGTCGGAACTGTATATTTTAAAATTGTAGTTCCAGACAAATTTTTTTTTGGTCTCTGTGACAATTGGATTTTAAAAATGTTGGGTTGTCATAAGAACCAGGATTAACAATAAAGAAGAGGACGTACCCACATCGTTGGGGGAGGCCGGCATGACGCGGTCCAGGGGGAGGAAGCCGTTGTTAGGGGGAGGAGTAATTAGTGGCGGGAGTAGTTAGGGGGAGGTATTAAATTTGATAGGAGTAGTGAGGGGATCAGCCATTTTAGGTTTATCAGGCAAAGGAGTAACAGCAGATTGAGAGAACTGATGGCACATGTGGCGGCGCTTCTATCACAGCTTCGGGCGCTGGCAGCAGCAGGTGGTCCGGAGCTGCGCCAGCAAGTGATGGAGGCGATGGAGCTGCCGGGCGTTGGAGGAGTGCATGCGGCTGTTGGCAGCGGAGCAGGGACGGCAGCTCAGGAGACGGGAGGTCAGGAGCAGGGAGTACGGCGCTCCAGGAGATCGCGACCGCCCGATCGCCTTAGTCCAGAGGCTACTCCCCGCACCCGCCGTCGGGTTAGGAGCCCCTCTAGGGACCCTCCAGTGCGGAGCATGGGATCAGGCGCAGGTAACCGTCGCTCCCGCGCTGAGAGGAATCCAGGTACCCGGGCGGGTGGCACGGACAGCGTTCCACGGCCTGGTCAAAATCGCAGGCCGGGAGCAGGTGGTTCCGGATGACGTGGGAGCTCTTTACTGGCGATCGCGGGGCCCCCTACTGGCGATGTTCCGGTCGGGGGGGGGGGCACCCGTTTGTCGACTACTACAGCAGTGGAACCTGGAGATACTCGTGGGCTACTATAGAGTGGGTAATGAGGAAGTTTGGAGTCCCACTGGCTCAGAAAAAGACTGAAGGGCCTACTTCTTGTCTGGTTTTCCTGGGGATCACGCTGGATACTGAAAAAATGTAGTGCAGGTTACCTGAGGATAAGTTGGTGGCTTTAAGGGAGGAGGTAAGAAGGAGTTGCAGGGTTAAGAAGTTGAGGTTGAAGGAAGTTCAATCATTGTTAGATAAGTTGAATTTCGCGTGCAAAATTATACCAATGGGCAGGGTTTTCTGCAGACGATTGGCGGCAGCAACGGCGGGAATAAAGGTGGCGCATCATTTCGTTCGTTGGAGCTGGGAAATAAGGGAGGATTTGGTTGTATGGGATGGGTTTTTGGAAAAGTACAACGGGCGTTCTTTGATGCTGGAGGAGGTAGTGGACAGCTACGATTGGGAATTGTTTACTGATGCGGCCGGGTCGGTGGGTTTTGGCGCTTACTGTGGGGGGCAGTGGTGTGCGGGAGAATGGCCGAAAGAGTGGTTGGAGGCCGGGTTAACAAAGAACCTGCCGTGTCTGGAGATGTTCCCGATTGTGGCAGCTGTGGAGATTTGGGGGGAACGTTTTCGCTGGAAATAAATTACCTGATCATCTTCACTGAACCGTGCCCAGACTTTCTATATCTGAGCACATGGAATCACAGATGTAAATCCCCTTAATGATGTCCCTGAAGCGGCACAACTGTCAGTCTCTGGCTTCATGCTCAGCAGCTGTGGTTACGAGTAGTAGTCACATACTATATGCTATGGCTCACACGTATGTGATTTATGTGGGTTTAACCAGGCGGAATTACAAGGAATCTACAGCTCCAGCCATCACATCATTTTACATCGATCACAAGGCTTTAAAATGTAGATAAAAGCGGATAGATGGGCAGTATGTCACCACTAGCACCCATCACTGGTCACATACTCCAGAGCTGGCATCATCACATCATCCCTTTAAGATCTGAAAACTGTTTTCTGTGCTGTTTCTTTTACAAACATCATTATTGTCCATTGTCTGTCTGTGTTACTGCAGTATATAGTAAAAATGAGATAAACTGCAATACCAGACACAGCCAATGGACAATGGCGGTGCTGTTCCAGGATAAAAATCTCAACTTTCTTCTTATCCTATCTATTTTCTAATCCTAACTATCCCTTTGCTTATGTTATGAAGTGTGTTCTTGAAATTTCTACATTTGGATTTCACAGATTTGCTCGTTTATTGCCACTATACATCGGCTATATTAAGGACTATTGAATGGTAGACCTAGTATTCAGCCAAGTATTGGAAAGTAGATAAAGAACAGAAGTCAGGTTCTCAGACCTATTGACCTTGACATACAAGTTGGCTCCAGTATTGTCTAAGGCCATGAGGCTGCTGTAAAGCATCTCACTAAATGCTGTTAACAGAACAGATGATAAGCGCAGACAAGGTGTCAGCCATCATAGTCATGGACAGACGGTAGAAAAAGTTGAAGATACATTTTCTCCACCACCCCAGGACCTAGTGATAGGATCATATAGGAGCCGCAGAAGTCAGTCCCACACAAACTCTCCTGCTGCCTGCTGTGGATAGACCTAGGATAGCTGCACAAGAAATGCTATCCAGCTCTTCTCAACCGCCAAGCCGTAGAGCAGCAGGTCCGCAGCTGCAGCCAATATATACTCACCATTCCTAAATTCCTCGCAGCAGTCCCTCTCTCTTTTCTAGTGTGACTGTGTGAGCAACTCTGAAGTTGCATCAAGGAGCATTGTTTTTTTAACAAAAAAAAGGAAAGGAGGTAGTGATTGGGAATTACGGCTCTTCTTAGTGAGCTGGCTCATTAGGCTCAGCTCACTAAGAAGAGCAGGCTTTTCTGGCTCCTGAACTGCTCCCTATTAAATATATAATAGGGAGTCGCAGGCCAATCAGTCACCCCACACCACTCCACTTTAACCAGATTATATTGGGTTAAAGGGGGCGTGGTGAGCTGGTTAGGGGTGGGGTTAAGTGAGCCGACTTGTTCTCGAAGACATATCACTTAAAGGACGATGAGAAGCATAAAACAGGGAATTATAAGAGGGGCTGCAAGAAAAGGAAGCAGGCGGATTCTTCGGATCATTAAAAGAGACAGGCTCCAAGAAATTGGGCAGAATTTTAAGGGGTGTCCCCTTGGACAGTTTACGGGGCACTTCTGAACCGCAACAGGAAATTTGGATCCACTCACGAAACCAGGGTGTAGACCTGCTTTCTTCCATGTCCATCCTTGGTGTTGACCGGTCCGCTTAAGTATCTACCCTCCCAGTTAAAGGGGTTGACTACAAAAAAAAAAAGATTACCAGTGTAAATACAATAATAATTATAGAGTCATTCATATTGTACTTACCCAGGTAAACTCCCAGTGATGTCCCGTCTCTTGCGGACTTCTGGCTGGTCACGGGACCATGTGCTCATTACTGTACGGCTCCTCCAAGAACACCATTTCCATCTGGTTTTAGGGGCGTTTCAAGGACTTCCCAGTGCATTTCACCACAGTATATACACAGTCAATAAATAAAGAAGAGCCATCCTATTGTTTGGCCCATGTCTTCTTGTCCATGCTCTCCGGTGATAGCCGGCTGTCCCAGTCAGATACAAGTGTTAGACGACAGTGATCCGTGACTTAGCAATACACTGAAATAACACATTGTCAAGTCACCGCAGTGAAGGTTACATTGGGTGATTCGGCTTTATGCTGGTGTCAGGGGCCATTGAAGTAACGCTTCTCAGGTAAAGATTTTGGGATCCATATTATAGACGGAGCACACAATAGCTCACAGCAGAATAAATTACTGTACATAATACATTGACTTTCCATTTCCTGAAGGTGCCGGTGCTGATTCATTGGCTGGTTGGGGATTTACATAATGATCAGGAAGCTTTTACTGCACCCGTGTTATGCAGTGTAAATAAATTCTACTAAGCTGTTCTTGTGATCAGATATTATATAAGAGGAGTTAATACAAATGTAATTACCTGATGTTGTCTGTTCTCAGCAGGAATGCTGCCTTCTAGGCAATGACAAGAAGATTTCTACTAAAACAAGCTAAAAGGTGGTTTACCTACAGTTACAATTATGTAGGAGGAGAAAAAATATCCAAAATGATAGCTTGCATCTACAACAAAAAGGGAAGTAGGGAAATGTAAAAATCAATCAAAAAGCCCTGAAAGCAATATAATAATAATTTATTTATTTATAGTTATTTATATAGCACTCACAGAGCTGTCCAAATCAGTCCATGTCCCCATGGGGCTCACAGTCTATGAGTATGTTTTGGATAGTGGGAGGAAACCGGAGGAAACCCATGCAAACACAGGGGGAACATACAAACTCTTTGCAGATGTTGACCAGGGTGGGACTTGAACTCAGGAGACCCCAACACTACAAGAATGTAGTGCTAACTACTGAGCCACCGTGCTGCCCAAGATAATGAGAAATACTACAAGATGAAGTTGTGATTACCCACGTCAGTCCACTGACGACAATCACTTTGTCGATTGGTTATACTGGTCACATGACACAATTAGTTGCTTACTTTTGGCGTCTCAACAAAGTTATATTGTTGGAGGGTTAATTTAAATGGTATATATATATATAGGGAGAGTCAGACAGAACAGTCTTCATATTTTGAGTAGTAAACCAGGCAGAGGTTTATCATACTAACATGTCAAAAGCAAAAATAAACCCGGTCAACATGATGAATTGAGCTGATGATTAGTACACCAACTCATCTTCAATGAAAGGTAGACCTAAAATGAATGATAATGAATCACCCTGACACTCACAATCATAATCTACCACCTACCCAAGCATTATAATTAGTTTTCACCATGTTGTAGAGTAATCTACTGTAATACCTTTATACCTTTATTATTGCTGACCATTATGCTGTTTCTTTGAAATTCCCATCATAATCTGTATGCTAATGAGGCAGTTGGTGCACTTGGATTATGTCTTAAACAACCTTCTATACTGCTATACCTACCTATGCCACTACCCTCTCCATCAGACAAAGAATAGACTTGTTTTGTCAGATACACGGGGCAGCACTGGAAGAAAAACAAAATTTACATTTACTTTTTATAACCATTAGGCTTTTTTGTATGCTAATGAGGCAGTTAGTGCACTTAGAAAGTGCCCTTTAGAATTCAGAGCACTTCTATTCCTACCTAGACCATTACCCTCTCCGTCAGATATATACTAGCAATATACTTGTCTTATGAGATACATGAAGTAACAATGGAAGAACATTGAAGTTATTTAAGAAGAAATGGCAGTGCTCTGGGTGCTGAGAACACAACCTTGTTCACCAACGACCTCATTAGCATAAGGATTAAACTGGAAATATCTTAGAAATGGTTGATGGACACAAATTATACATATACATTGGGAATTTGTTGGGTATCATATACAAGAGGACACAAAATAGTAATCTTTGGTTTCTGGTGAAAGACCAGCAGAGCAGAGGGATTACATGAAGACAGCAGCAGCATTCCGCCACCAAGCCAGAAACAAGAAGTGATTGTATTGAATTATTGACATATTGGGTTATTTGCATAATCTGTACTCAACTTTTGTCAACTATTACATATATCATAGTCTATACGGTTGAAAAAGTCACATGTCCATCAAATTCAACCAAGGAAGGGAAGGGATTGGTTGAGGAAGGGATTTAGCGGAAACAATTCTATATACAGGGCCGGATTAAGGTTGGTCGGGCCCTTGTGTGCAAAATCTGATGGGGGCCCCCATTGAATGTGGTCCAGACAGGCTACAGCAATCTCTATATACCGTCCGCCCCCCACCAATAACTATATATAGCCCCCAGTATTCACTACGTACACCCTGCAGCAATCACTATAAACAGTCCCCCATCAATCACTATATAAAGCTCCCCCAGCAACCACTATATACAGCTCCCAGTATTCACTATATACTGCCCCCCAGCACTCAAAATATACAGCTACCCCAGCAATCACTATATACAGCTCCCCCAGCAATCACTGTATGCAGCTTCCCCAGCAAACACTATATACAGCTCCCCCAGCAATCACTATATACAGCCCCCAGCAATCCCTATATACAGCTCCCCCAGCAACCACTATACACAGTTCCCCCACCAATCACTATATACAGCTCCCAGTAATCACTGTATACAGCCCCCAGTAATCACTGTATACAGCCTTCTATAATAACTATATACAGTCCCCCCAGCATTAACCAATTACAGTCCTCCCTGTCACGGATGGTTCCGTGCCTCTCTGTGTGCCCCCGCCCCGCACCACAGTAACTCACCTGTCCCCAACTACGATCCTGCCTAAAGTCCTTGTACCTCGCCTTGTACATCGCCTGGTGGTACCACATCACAGGAAGTCCAACCTGCTTTGCGGTGTGCTCTGGTGAAAACCAGGTGCCACTTAGATTCTGGTCCCAGGTGTCTGCTTACGTCATCATCCGCGTTGGTCCAGTGGGTCCACTACCCCTGGAGCCTAAATCCCCCAGAATTAAACATATACAGATCCCCCCCAGCATAAACCATATACAGATCCCTCCAGAATTAATCATTTACTGCCCCCCCAAAGCATTAACTATTTACAGTTCCCAGTAAAATAATAAAACGTAACTTCTCCAGCATGGATCAACTTCCTCATCTTTCGAGAGGTCGGAAGGTCTAGTGCAGGCATTGCAATGTGTGATGTCACTGCGCCACCTGCGCTAGGACGTCTTCCTGCGCGCTCCGGCTCCCATGTCAATGGCAGTGCACGTGTTCCCTTGCTCTGCCATAAACCTGAACCTACCAGCCAATAATTTGCCAGTGTTTCGGCGCGCATTTAACTCGGAATCTCCCACATGTGAACAATTGGTGAGGGCCCCCTGCTGGAGCAAAGTGTTGGGGGCATGTGCCCCGTGCGCCCCCCCTTATGATCTGGCCCTGTCTGTATACCATAACCATCAATGTTATTTAGGTGTAAAAAGGCTATTCCACAGATTTACAGTTCTCACAGTAAAGAAGCCCTGCCGCCTCTGGTGATTAGGGTTATCTAATTATTATCTCCAGACAGAGACAGTGCCCCCTAGTCTTTTGATTTGATTTAATCTGTATATATAGTCAATATATAATCTGTATATCCACAGGTACTTCCATATTTTACCTTGTGGTTCACTAAAGCAATTGCAGAACTGTTACATCACTGCTTAAATTATAGACTTTACAGGTATTTCCCATACATAAAGTGACAGAAGCCAAATTGGCCTAGAAGCACATTGTATTTTATATTCTCATAGAGCTGTGGAGGCTTTTCATCTAGTGTATGATGTGAAGACTTAGTAGTGGATTTGTCATTCTCTTTGATACTCAAGGGTTTCTGAAGTTCACAATGAAGAGGTGGCCTCGACAGAGCACCGGGATGTCTGAGACGGTTTTTGTCAATCTTCGAAAGCTGAAAACACAGTGACATGTTATGAGACAACAGATCACAAATATGGCTTTATCCTGGGGATGTTTGTATAGATCAATGAAGAAATATCTGATATCAAATCCAAAATTTGTAAAACTATTTGAACAATTATTATTCATAATGGAATCCAAAGAGCCCCTGGCTATCACAGGATGAATTAGATGAAGAAGAAGCCCTGCTGTCCTGAATGGAGCTGAGATGCAGTGCCAGACATGGCCAGTGGATAAGTGTGGCACTGTTTCTGGATAGCGATGGTCAGAGCCGTACAAGTTGTTTTGTCCCTGCATAAAACGATATTGCCGAAGCATTTTAAAATCTGAATATCGTTCGGAGGTCATAAGGTCTGACCCCATAGATCCTGGAATACAGATGTAAGTGACTTCTATTTGTCAGGGTTTATAAAGATGGACCAGCGGAAATCAATTGTAACTACATTATATTCCGTGCAGTATATATCTCAGTGTAATGATGTGCAGTAATGTAATTGCATGTAATGGAACCCCCAGTAATAAGATAATTAATTGTTTAATGTGATGTCATTCCATCAGCCAATCACACCTGTTATAATATTGTATTCAAAGCTGGGATGTAATTGGAGGAGTAACCACCACCTGACCAGGAGCTGAGGAGAAGTGACGGTTGGAGAGTGCTAACATTCAGTTCAGTCAGTGAAGTGAGTCTGACAGGAGTCAGTCAGAAGAAGACTGGAGTTAATCCAGTCAGGTTAGTCTGACAAGAACAGTTAAACTAGAGATCAGAGTGAATCTAGTCAGTCTCTAAGTGAGACTAGTTAGTCAGAGAAACTAGTACAGTTAGACTAGTGAGACTAGTGAGACCAGTACAGTGCAGCCAGTAAACCAAATCATACAAGTCTAGTCAGACATAGGAGAGCCAGCTGATTGCCTGAGCAGCCGCTCTGAGGATTTTAGTGAGAGAAAAGGGGTATCATCCTACCTTCAAGAGTGATATCTGAAGTACTCCAGGATAAAGCTGAAGCATCCTACTAGGACACAGCTATTTCCCAGCCTGCCCCTGCATCCAGGCTGGTGATCAATCCCTGTGGTTCCCTCTCTCCAAGTGCATCCCCAGCCTGTTACCATTGTTAAGATTCGTTGGACACGTTATCCACTGTTTCTGTTGGTTCCAATAAAGAACTGTAAGTTGCTTTTAGACAACGTCTGCCTCCGTCTGGTCCCTGCTACTACGGCTGTCACCATCACGGGCACCCTGTCCACCACACAGAAACTCATATTCCATACCCCAAAGGGTTGCCCCAGGGAGAACCACTATAACAGACTCTCCCTCATCATTTCTTGCCAACACCACCTGCTGGAGACCTGCCAGGCTGTAGGACAGCCCTCCGGTCCCCATACCAAGCACCGTGACACTAGCGTGCCCAGGCCGCAACTGCCACTCCGGTATCCCGGGCCCTGGCTGTCTCTAGGCCCCACAAAAAAAGGCTAGGCCCCGGTGGGGGAGTTGCAAATGTATAACAGTACCGGCCAAAATGCCTTTGTGATCTTAGCCTAACAAAGGCCTATGAGATTGTTTAGTCTCACTAAATAATCCCATATTCCTGTCTATTTCATTACTCAACATAATCATAAGAGTTGATTGTAGAAGATAGGAGATAAAAAAGGGAGATTACCACAGTCACAGTGCCTGGATCTATGATTAAGTGTCCTGGGTTTACCATGATGGTGGATTTTATTTATAGGACTAGAAGTTTTTCTAATGACAAATGGAATCTAAAGTTTGAATTTATCCAAAATGAATGTTGGACACAAAAGTCCTGCCTGGTTTTATAAAGTGTTAAAATAGATAGAAATGGGGTTATTTAGTTAGACTGCACTACCAATAATTTTTCTGGACCTTTAACAGTATCCAATGAAGTCTCCAATGCACATGTGAACATATCCTTGTATACCTGCACTGGGTTCTGATGTAAAAGGTACCAGCAGTGCTCCCTATGTAGACCCATAATCTTACCTCCTACTAAAATGGGATTCTCTTAGCCTATGATGCTCAGTATAAGACAGGACCTTACATTTGTACTGATATTTATAGCTCTATCACTTTATGTTATTACTTTGTGTCTGTAATGAAGAACATTGCTATAAAGGCTTTTAGGGCAATTGCAATTACCCCCCCCCCTCCTCTTAAAACCAGTTCAGTTAAAACTATATAAAGAATTCTAGACACGAATGAAACATTTCATATTATTTTGCTTCTGTACAAATTGTCTCATAACTTCCAAAAATCCATAAAGAATCCTTAATGACAACTGACACTGCTCTTTCTGTTTTATCTCCAGTTGCTAACCGACTTTTAATTACTTACCCAATGTGTACAGAACGAAATTGCCTAAATTCCCAGCAGGAATCTACTAATTAACACTTCTGTCTGATATCTGCGGCATTTGTTAGGACTAAATGTATAAAGCAAGTTTTGCTAAGACAGCAAATCATATCTCAGTAGTTCACAAGCTGCCATAATCCTGATATCATAGTAATATTACCAGATCATATTAACACTGTATGGTCTAATTATTCTAATGTATTTATGTAAAGCTCGCTCCCACCCCTGCCCCTGGTGGATTTGGCTCCCAGGTCACTCAGTGTCCTTGACCTTCGCTGTGGTGTACCGCCAGGATCTGCTTTCCCTGGAACACACAACCCCCTGATTCTGTAGGATGGGCTTGCACACCTCATTACAATATAAAGGACCATTGCGTCCAACTTAAAAGTTTCCCTGCCTAATCCCCTGTAGTCCTTTGTAGTAACAGGCATTATTGGTTTCTAGTCGGCCGGTTACATGCAAAGGTTATCAGTCCTTTGAAATCTCTGTATTACTGACTAGCTATGACCTTTTGTATCTATGCCGTCCACCCTGACTCTTGTTCTAGTTATGGTGAACCTATGACATGTGTGCACGGAGTACACCAGACAGGACTCAAGCCCTGGAGGGAAACTACACTGATACTTCAAATTTCTTTCTTTCAACTGTATTGGTGTCATCTGGATGCCAATGTGATTAAAAGCTGTGGCAGATTAGGGGGCAATGTGTTACTGTTTAGGGTGCATTCACACAAATGTAATGGGGACCAATATCATTGACATCTATGGCGCCCGATTACGGAGCGGTTACCACACATTGGGGGACATTTACTTGCCTGTCCCTTCTTGCGTGACGATCGTCGTTGTCCGACGATCATGGACTCCAGCACGATTCACTAAGATTGTGTGCCCGATTTCCTGCTTGTGTCGCTTCTAAGCTCAGGTCCGCCAGAGTTCACCGTCTTCTTTCCGGTGCATGTAAGTGCATGGTGCATGTAAGTGCATGGCTTCATGAATTCAAATGTTAAATCACACGCTCGGTTTGAATCCGTTGGGTCGTCCGACGGCCGGCCCCCGGATTTGTGTCGCATGAAAGCACGTTTCTGCCAAAATCCGATCGCGTGCGCCACAATCCCCTTTTAAATGCAGCACAAAGCGGTAATGTCTGAATGTACAACATTTGTGCTGTAAATGAGCCCCGTTGTCTCACCGCATTGTGACCATGCATGGAGAATTGTAGGATATGTCCTATGTTTCGCTGTTTTACAGTGCTGGACCTCCGCTTCTCTATGCCCTCCTCTCCAGTGCCCTGTTGTGTGGTCACCTGGCCCACATGTTCGTCTGAATGAGGACTTAAACTGCTATGTTAGCACTTTGTGATAAATAATATGGTTTTAGGCACTTGGCTTTTTAGGGTGCCATCCCACGTTCAGTTTTTCAGAAGCATTTTTCGATGTCCACTCCAGGAGTGGAGTGAACAAAAGAGGATAGAGTCACTCTTCTCAATGATATGTTCTCACCAATTATCATCCACACCTGCTTTTGGTTACAAAAAATGCATAAGAAAAACTGAAAGTAGGTTTGACATCACTGGCCTATATGTCGATGCCGTCTGCACTGACCTCCTCCTGTCCTTGACCACTCAAAGTGGCCACCTATCTTAGGACTGTACTGAGAAGTAAAGACCTGGTGATCCAACAAAAATAGTTTCCTGTATACGGATTTAAGGATAAAACCAATGGACCTTTCTAAGGTCCCTCGGGGGTAACTCAATGGTAAGACGGCACAGTGAAGTCACACCCCAGAAGATTCAGTAGCAAAAGTAAAACCACCATCTGTCTTTATGCAACAAAACTAGGGGTATGGACATATCTACTGGTACATTCCTGGTTTTCTTCTCTCTAAAAGGTACATCACAGTATATACAATATACTAGTGGTGGCGAACATATGGCATGGGTGGCACTCAGAGCTTTCTCTGTGAGCACCCAGACTGATGCCCCAGCGCGGAGTTCACCTGACAGTACCCAAGATCAGGACGTTGCCGTGATCAGTGGAGGAATAGAGTGCGCTGGATCTTCATTGAAGCTCCTGCATTGGGGCTTATGATTTTTCTTGCTAATTGCAACCCTCGAGTGAAGATACAATGATAATCCAAATTCCTCTTTCTTTCAACTGTATTGAAATCCTAGGGATGCCAATACGATTGAAACATTTTACAGAGCTAGGACTAATAAGTTACTGTTGTGTTGCCCCTCGGTAATAAGTGGGTTTAGGTTGTACTTTGGTCACTGAGTCTCTGAAAGGTTCACAATCACTGCCATACACTTTATATATAAGTTTGCATTGTAGCACAACATTCTGTAGTCCTTTAAAAAAAATAAATTCCAAAAGAACAGAAATTATACATCTCTCCCAACTGAGATGGCTCAGTGCTTCTGAGGGGAATGATGTACTCCCATTGGAGGCAGACCACACGAAAAGAGGAAACCTTTGTGCAACATCCCCCACCGGGGCCTAGCCTTTTCTTGGGGCCTGGAGTCAGCTGGGGCCCGCAGTACCTGAGTGGCTGGCGGTTGCGGCCTAGGCACGCTAGTGTCACGGTGCTTGGTATGGGGAACCGGAGGGCTGTCCTACAGCCTGGCAGGTCTCCAGCAGGTGGTGTTGGCAAGAAATGATGAGGGAGAGGCTGCTATAGCGGTTCTCCTTGGGGCAACCCTTTGGGGTCTGATGTATAAGTCCCAGTGTGGTGGATAGGGTGCCCGTGATGGTGACAGCCGTAGTAGCAGGGACCAGACGGAGGCAGACGTTCAACAAAAATAACTTACAGTTTATTGGAACCGACAGGAACGGAAGCAACGTGCCTTGAAAGAATGGTGGAATGCTGGAGATGTAGTTGGAGGGAGACACAGAATGGATCATCAGCCTGGATGCAATGGCAGGCTGGAAGATAGCTGTGTCCTAGTAGGATGCTTCAGCTTTATCCTGGATTGCTTTAGGTATCACCCTTGAAGGTAGGATGATACCCCTTTCCTCACTCACTAACTCACTATTAGCTCCACTCTACAGGCAGGGAGCTGGGCTCACCTGCTCTTGTCTGGTGTGCTGGCTGCACAGACTTGCTTAGCTGAACTGAGCTGTGTCAGCTCTAGCCTAAGACTGACTTCACTGGATTCATTCCAGTCTTCTTCTGCTTCTAGAAGTTTCTTGAGTGTAACACATGTGATTGGCTGACACATATGACATCACACAAAACACTTAACTCCTGCCTTACCAGGCAGGTTCTACCACTGCAGTGTTCCCCTGTGTTATCTAGGGACTATGTAGTGACGTGCTGTGGGGCCGAACAGACCCTACACAGGCTGCAAGCTACATGGTGGGACGTATTCGCAAACACAGCTCTGCCTTGCATCGGCGAGGGTGTTGCATTTGCCTACAAAATAATTCCTAGGGGCTACATTGATCGCTATTGTCTCTTTAGATCTTTGGATCCTGTCACAGACGTTCTCACTCATGGAGCTTAATTGAGCACTGATGGCACCGTGGTACAAACTCCCACTGTCATTATTGGCAACTAAAAGGCATAAACGAAAGAAATGCAAAATTCAGCTTGCTGATGGTTTCCACTTATGCAGGTGGCTGACAGCAACAAATGGCTCGTACCTAACTTTCCCATAAAATGATGATGACACAAAGGAAAAACCTATTGAAAACATGATGTTACATAATAGCTTTGTTCTTTAGACTGCACATTAAGGAGAACAGCTGCCGAAAATTGAGGATTACTACTGATCGCTGTCATTTACACAAGAAAAAAAAACGTCTTTTCTATCATCCGTAGACATCACTTTACTATCTAAATGGTGTAAGATTATGCACACATTCTTAAGGATGGAAATGTGACTCCTGACATGTAGCATTAGATTCTGATAGAGAGCCCGCAGCCATGTGAAGAGCACATCCATATGTTGGCGTAGGCTGATAACTCCCAATGGCAATTTACTCCACACTACAACTCCTTGATGTTTTTGGTGGAGTCCCTCTGGGGCCCCTTCAACCCACGCACCTCCTATTCCATCCTCCCTAGAGGCAGCCGTGGACTGGGAGGAATCCTACCAAGCGTCCGGGTCCTAGAGTCCACAGATGTGCCCGGTTCACTGCCTACAGGAGTACAAGGGTGTGAAGTCCAGGCTCGCTTCTCTGCCATGAAGATGGGTTGTACCTGTCAAAATAACAGTTTACTGGGGTTTTCTATGAATTCTTGGAGAAACTGGGGCTAATTAAGACCAACTTTGGGACCAATTATTTTTAAATCAGGGTCCCTAAATTGCGGGATGGGGGAGGAGGCTCTGAAGCGCATTGGCAGGTGGCCGTCCCACTGATACAAGTCTTATGTGCGCCCTCAGATGCAGTAGGATGCACATTGGGGCAAATTTATCAAGCTATCTGAAAGTTGAAAAAGTTCTTAGTTGCCCATGGCAACCAATTGGTAAAATGAAAACTGAGCTGTAATCGGTACCCATGGGCAACTAAGCACTTTCTAACTTTTAGACAGCTTGATAAATGTAATCCATTATTTAGTTTTCTGTAGGTGATGGCCTGAGCCTACCTAGCTTCTATTCACAGATACATTAAAATAAATAAAATGGGACTAACCTCAATAGACCTGTTGTGCCTTCAGGTCCCCTCCTTAATTATAGTGTGGTCGGAGATTGTGCAGTGTAAAACCTGGAGACATGCCAGGTCTATCAAGGGGTTGGATAATGCAAGGATCAAAGAGAATAGGGGTATTTCGCCATTTGTTTGCAAGAACCGGGGGGGGAGGGGGGGTTGAGACATTGGGAGTTGGAGACCAGGGAGGGGGATTACTGGCAGAATTTTGGGGTCCATCTTAATGCAGTGGGTACAGATCTTTTGGGCATTGAAGACTGAGGAGTGTATAGAAAGAGTAGTGATTTTGGTGGGGGCCTCACTTGCTTGAGGTTTCAGAGCATGTCAGCTGTGGTGGGTAGAGTGTCCTCAGTATCCGTGTAAAATGGATTTTGGAGGTGCAGTGGGAGGAGTTGGACACACCTCTTAATTAAGGATTGGTTCCTTTCATGGTCCTTGGGAATCCAGGAGAAGGGGTGCAACCATTGAAGACAGTTGTTGGTGTTGTCGAGCCGGTGATGCAGCCATAATACGTTACATTGAAAAAATTTTGGGGCGCTTGACCTTTGTAGCCTCGAGGACCATCTATCAATATACTGTATACATAAGTTCAAATTGAACTTAAATGCACTAAATTATGTTGTAAATTTATGTTGTCAATAAATGTTGGCTGCTGTGGCCAAAAATTTCCAACAAAGAAAAGTTGTAGTGTCTGGAGGTGGAGGGCTTTGTGGAGGCCGCAGAAGTTTGGGTGTAGTGTAAAAGGACCGAACTGACGCTACCCAGTCATGTTGTCTGCATTTTATGGTGCCAGGTTCCCTTCAATGACTAACAATATCAGCCCCTTGTGAACATGGATCATGTATGGTTGGCTGTCAGTCCACTACTCAGTGTCTCCCCCCTCCTCACATTCATCACATCTGCAGCGAGTAGGATTTCATTTATAAGTGATTGAACATTTAATTACCAGCGCCCTAAACAGACGTCCCGCTGACAACCCCGCTCTGATGTATCAAAGACATTTCTATCCTCTAGTATCATATTTGCTGCTTTGATTTATGTTCCGAGGTGTAAGACGAATGTACCTACATATATCTTTCCACAGGCAAAAAGATTATTACTCAAAACATCCATACAAAACCCGGCAAAACGCTTTCTGCTTACTGTAATAAATTCTACATCGCAACATAATACAAGGAAGATTTATAGGTCTCAACACCAAATGCCAAAGTGAATGCAGGGAGGTCAAATTTATAAAGTATAAAGTGAAATAAAAAGAAGTCAAATTATAAAACATGTAATCAAAAATTGTCGTGAAGATAATACAACAGAACTATACCCTGGAGTTTAGGGTACGGCCATATAAAACTGTGATTTTCAGCAACAAAAATATTCACTTTTGATTTTGTCAAAAGTAAAGAACTTTATTTGTCAGCATTGTAGAGTGAAATGGTGAAGTGGAAAACATTTCTAGGACCCCCTTATTTTTCATTATCAGTCATATCCTCGCCATCTTTGAGTTTAACAGTCTTGAGGTGATGTACTTGTATAATAGGCCATTTTAAAGGGGTTATACCAATTTTCAAGTTATTCACCTGTCATTATAATGGGACTCCCAGAAATCAGCAGGATGATTAGTGGAGTGGCAGGATGACCACACGTTCTTCTGCTTCGTCCAGTATGATAGTGTCAGAAATTGCTGAGCAAAGCGTTCTGCTATCTCCCGCATTAACATAAATTGGCGTGGACGGGATACCCAGGAGCTGTGCTCAGCAATTTTCTTTTTGTGAGTGTTGGGTTCCCAGCAGTCGGACAAATGAAAACTACACTCCCTTTAATGTAAGGTTAACCATTATAGAAACCAAATTCAGGGAGGATTAAAAGGTTAAAGGGAACCTGTCAGACACATCTAGCCCCTCAAACCAAAGGCCCTACCTCATTTACTGTAGTGAGTTGTTCTCCTCTGTCCAGATTAGCAGGAGATATGTGTTGTAAGCATGTGCAAGAGGCAGAGTTACACCAGCCATGAGGCGAGTTGAGTTTCTTGCCTCAAACAGCACCATCTGCAGCAAGATGAGGGGCAGCATCAGGGGTGCAGGTATCTGCTACAAAGCAGGACCTGATACTTAAAAGTAGTGTCCCTTCACATCTGATGACGGCACATGTGGGAGACGCTGCATGGAGAACCCACTTAGAACATATTACTTCTGCAAGGGGCAGAGTAGGCAGCAGAGAGTTTCGGTCATCCCTGAAAGGGGCGGTCGCGTGCAGGGGTGTTTACCTAGGACAAGGAGGGAAAGTGGTGCTGCAGCTGACCTCAACTCAGCTCAGGAACACCCAGCTGCCTCAATTCCCAGTGTTTGGGAGGTTAATGTTCTGACAGGTTCCCTTCAAATTGAAGCATGTCAACTAAATGCTGCCGATTTCTACTGATAGATTTCAAGGGGTAAAATCCCATTCATAAAAAAGAGTCACCATATCATTCATTCTGTGTTTAATCCAGTGGGAACCAATCCTCAGGCCGTTCTGTTGAAGTTTTTCAACTTTCAACATGTAAATTATGCCGTGGGTCCTGCCCGGACTTTTAAACCAAAACTGCAGAATTGAAACAGAGAAATCCCATATGGGATCGGAGCTTTGATCTATGTGTCACTATTTTGTCATTAGATCCGCTAGTCAGGGCAGGAACCTTTTGGGCTGAGAGAGCCATGAAGCCCACTATTTTTTAAAATGTTATTCTTAAGAGCCGTACCATATGCACAGCCCCCAGTAGATGGTAGTCCCGCGTCACCGGGTGCCCCTGCGATCTACGTATTGGATCAGGCAACACCATAGCCCCTCTCCGTTGCAGAGCGCCCCTTTCCAAGCTCACTCACCTCTCTATGTTCCTGCCTCCCCGCTGGCAACTCGCAGATTTGATGAGCAGGGCCTGCTGCTTCTCCTGCTTATGTCCCTGTTCCTATGAACCCGGCACTCTCAGCATTCCTCAAGTGTTACCTCCCGTGTGACCCCCGGACCTATTCTTATTCTGCTCCTTCGCTGCCCTTGACCGTCTACCTGTCCTAGACCATGAGACTCCTAGAGATCCTGTCCTCGACTTTTGCGCCACCGTGGATAAATCGCACCTGTGGAACACCTGGTGGTACCACGCTGCACCAAGACCATCCTGCTTTGCGGCGGCTCTGGTGAAGACTGGTTGCCACTTAGAGTCCGGTCCAGGTGTCTGCTTACATCATCATCTGTAGTGGTCCAGGGGTTCACTACACAAATCCTGACAACCCCCACATTCCTCCCAGTAGATAGGTAGTATACAGCACATACTCCCTGTAAATAGGTAGCCACAGCACATGCTTCCCAAGAGATAGTAGCCACAGCACATACCCCTAAGTAGATAGGCCATCAGCAAAAAAAAAAAGAATATTCACTACTCCCTGCAGCATCTCCTCATCGCTAGTGCGATGGCGCCTGGGTCGTACAAAGTCTGTAACATTCTGCCTGTGCCCAGTGATAATCTAATACACACACGCAGCCTCACTATTTATTAAAGATCTGTCGAGAGCCAGATCAGCCAACAAAGAGCCATATCTGCTCCCGAGCCATAGGTTCCCTCCCCCTGCGCTATTGGGTTGGGATTTGCCGCATAGTCACCAGATGCTATATTAACCTTCTAGAAGCTCTATGAGGGCGAAGGATTCGCTGTATGACAGCGGGAATAAGTCTTTGTATTACTTCACGTAATCAATCTGTCAATGTTTTGTGTATAAGAAGGAACATTATGCAGCAAAGTAAAGGAAAGCGCTGCAGATTGCGGCCTGTGGTAATTGTCGCAGCAGCTTGTTGCAAGTAGGATGACTGATCAACTTACATAATGTCCTATCTGCAGACAGCATGTTATACAGCAGGAGGAGCTGATCAAACTGTACATAATGTCCTATCTGCAGGCAACATGTTATAGAGCAGGAGGAGCTGATCAAACTGTACATAATGTCCTATCTGTAGAGAGCATGTTATAGAGCACGAGGAGCTAAGCAGATTATACAGAGGGGTCATTTACTAAGGGCCCAAATTGTGTTTTTCCGGCGGGTTTCCCGAATTTTTCCGTTTTGGGACGATTTTCCCTGAATTGCCCCGGGTTTTTGGCGCACGCGATTGGATTGTGGCGCATCGGCATGCACGCAATGGAAATCGGGGGTGTGGCCGTAAGAAAAGCCGACGGATTCGGAAAAACCGCCGTATTTGGAAAAAAAAAAGTGTTGCTTGACACGCGCTTACCTGCACCCAGCGTAGCTTGGTGAACTCCAACAGACTTCAGCGCAACAGCGACACCTGGTGGACATTGGGCATACTACCTTAGTGAATCGCTGGAAGACCCGAATCCTCCACATAAAACGCGCCACTGGATCGCGAATGGACGCGAATCTGCAGTTATGATGTTAGAGAGCAGGAGGGGCTGAGTAGATTGTGCTTAGTGTCCTATTTGCAGGCAGCATGTTATAGAGCAGGAGTAGCTCCTATCTACTTGTGGAACTTGTGCAACCTTCTCTGCTCCTCCTTCTCTATAATGTGCCACCAACACTATGTACATTCTTTCTTCTCCATGATATGCTGCCAGTGCACTATGTACAATCTTTTCAGCTCCTCCTGCGCTATAACATGCTGCCTGCAGATGGGACACTATGTACAATCTGCTCAGCTCCTCCTGCTCTCTAACATGCTGCCTGCAGATAGGATCTATGTACAACCTGCTCAGCTTCTCCTGCTCTATAACATGCTGCCTGCAGATAGGACACTATGTACAACCTGCTCAGCTTCTCCTGCTCTATAACATGCTGCCTGCTCATAAAGAAATATAAAATGTGGAGCAGATAAAACATCTAGGGGGTGAAGGGGTTAATGCTGCATATTTCCATATCTTTCCTATTTCCTAGTTGGCAGATTGCATATGATGGGGTCAGTCAGCGGGACCACATTACATTATTGTGATCCTTTCTAGTGGGTAATGGTTCTGTTTCCACAGGTTTTCCTCTTGTGATATTGACTATTAGATGTTGTGTTCCGCTGGTTTGTTACGTTGGATTCTGTGAATGGAAATTTCTGTCATTTATTGAAAAGTTATTAGCGCTCTGTGATCCGATTGAAGATGTTCTGCATCTCACTGGTACTGTCATTGCATCTTGATTCAGATGATTATAATAGCGGGACGCCACCCTGGGAATGGAGGGTATAAAATGATTATAGCAATCTGCAGCAGAAGGGCGATGTATCAAGCCTTGTCGTGTCCTCGAGTGTGTTCTGTATTCCTGGGACAACTGTTTACCATCACGCCCCTGGCAAAGATGGATTTACCCCGGAGTACTTCCCCCTCGCCCTCCCACTGTGCTAAAACTTCCTGTGCTGCAATGAGATTACATCAGGCAGAGAGAGAGTGGAAATGCTGAGGGAGCAGGGGGAAACCGTGTAACAGCCTGTGAATCTGCAGTAGAAAGGTGCCCTGGTAACAACTCCAGGAGCCCTTCTGGCTCATTAGTATAATTTTAATAGTCAATTATGAAAGGAAGGAGGCCATGGATAACACATATAAGAAGATACCACAGTCACGGTGCCCGGATCTTTGAGTAGGTGGCCCTGGTTTATCATAGTTGATTTTGATGATAGATTTCCTTTAACTGATCATAAAAATATTATCCACTACAGTACAAACTGCAGAAACTCACCCTTAAGCGGTTCTAGGGGGTCCAAGCTATCTATACCTTGGAAATAGATCCTACTAACTTCCAAGCAGGGTTTTCTTCGGTTTAGAGTCTGGGCCTGTGATTCTCCGGTGGGCCAGTTCGACACAAGCTTCTTGGTACTGGTTTTAGGAAACCAGGATTTTACACCTTGTACAGCCCTGCTCTGTTTCTGTTATGTCCTGAATATTCACTTAAAAATTACCATATACACTTGGGTATAAGCCGAGGTTTTCAACACAAAAATTGTGCTGACCTAGCTCGGCTTAAACTGGAGTCTATAAAAAATTAACACGGTATTCACTGCCCCTGCAGGTCCTCTTCTTGCTTTGGATGCTCCAGAGGAGCTGAACAACCCAAAGAGGAGCCGAAGAGGCAGCGGAGCATTCTCAGGGCAGGGGCTGGGGGATGATCTGGCTATATATTGCAGGGGCTGGCAGTCTATAGACGTAGTGGGGGGGGGGGGGGGGCAAGGGGCTGCCAGTCAATAACACTGGGCAGGGGCTGCCAGGCTCTCTACTGGTGGGCAGGCTGTATACTGGGGGCATGGGGCTGCCTATATACAAGGGGGGGCAGGGGGCTGGCTGTATACTGGGGGGAAGGGGACTGGTCAGCTTTATACTGTCTGGAGGCTGTGACCAATGCATTTCCCACCCAAGGCTTATACTTGAGTCAATAGGTTTTCCCAGTTTTTTGTATTAAAATTAGGTACTCTGGTCAGCCTATACTCGAGTGTATACGGTATGCAACTAAAATTTCTGCCAGTGGAATGGAAGCTACGCAATATTCTGCTGTGTTACAGCAGTAAGGACCATAGACACGATGTCCTGGACCAGAAGGTTTGCATATAAACTATCACACTTTTACTCTGCATTGGCGGTCTGGTAATCAGGTAAACACAAGAGTTATTCTCAGCCAGAACATGTGTTCTTTGAATAATTAATGAGTGCGTGGAGCTCATAAAGCTGTTGTCCTCCAGTTATCAGTCTGCATTTAAAGAGCCACAAGAAGGATCTACCTATTATGGAAAGGTATAAAATAAAAAGATCTCCAATTTTCTAATATACTTTGTGTTATTGTCTCGGCCCATTTCCAAAATATCTGCTTGCTGCGAGTGAATGAAGTTTTCTTGAGTAAACCACTAAGCAGAACAGACAAGTCTAGAAGAGGCTTCTCATCCAAGAACAAAAGGTCAATTTAATCTCATCCAATTCTTATCTTAAGTTTAAGAAATAATTTAGGGCTGGGCTATTTAAAAATAATAAAGGTGTACTCACCTCCTTCAGCGCTGCTGATATCCTGCACTGTGGTCCGTCTGATCCGTGCCCGTTTGTTTACAAGGGCACAGAAGCCGTGCACCGGAGCTTCAGGCCGGCAGAGGTGGCCGCCACTCCCATCCGTCCCTATCTCTCAGCATTGTAGGATGCTGGAGATGGTGTCGGGTGGGAGCTTCAGGCCGGAAGCTCCCTGTGCGCCCCTGTAAACTGTGCGCCCTGTCTGTCTCCCCATGGTAGGGTTTAACTAGCTGATTAGTAGGTTCCCCATTGTGGGGAACCCTGATGGATTACAAGTATGGGTTCCTTTGTACCCCAAAATGACCAGAGCAGTTGGTCACACATGCTGCTCTATTCATCTCCATGATGCTGAATGATCTAGCCAAACACAGTAATCAGTGCCATAAATAGTTAATGTAGAATTAACTCAATTGTCTGACCTGTTGCTACATTCATTTTGGGTACAATGGACCCCCATTCTTGTGATCCACCATCTACCTTGATGTGGCGAGACCACCCCTTTAATTGAACTGTATTTATGGTGATCAGATGCTCCATTCTGAGTGACATCCTCCAAACCTCTAGCCCATTCAGGAATTAGTTCGAAAAATCTGTTTCCCTTAAAGGGAACCTGTCATCAGCAATTAACCTAATTAGCCTAATAAACCACAACCAGTACATTGTCAAACAGCGTAACACCTTCTAGTTTTGTTTCTTTCATGTCCCAGTGTGGTGGCATCATCCAGAAAATCAACTTTGAAGTGAGGTGTAAATTGGTTGTATAGGAGGAGATGAGTTTAACACTGAAGGTGGGAGCTCTGAACGCCTCCTCCTCTATGATTGACAACATGCATCGGACGTCAGGAGATCTGGTTAGTGATGTCTCTGAATGCAGGATCATCAATTACAGTGAAGGAGGCTTTCTTCAGAAGAGAGAGCTTGACTTCAGGGTTAAAATCTCCGCCTACTTGACTTTATACAACGAATTTACATCTCACTTCAAAGTAGATTTTCTGAATGATGCCATCTGGGTCATGAAAGAAACATGATCTAAAAGATGTTTAGCTGCTTGGCAACATACTGGTAGTGATTTATTAGGTCAATTTCTGCTAAAAGTTGCACTTAGTTTGGACAAGTCTTTAATTTTACAATAGATTAAGTTGTTGCCATAAATGCACGAAATTCAATGTGTCTGCTCCATCTTTCATCCAACATTTCTACCAGAAGGCCCTCATACACAGCAGAGTTGGCTAATCCTGCAGAAATGAACGACTTTAGGGTGTAGGGTTACCCATTGCATTAATAGACACCACACTTTAACCCCAACTACTATTTTCCGCCTCCGCTTGCTTACCCACAACCGGCGGTCTCAGTTTGTGGTGTAGAATGCCACAGATTGCTTTAGACGTGACTTTCTTTCCCATGGAAATCTGCCTTGTGATCTGGTAGTGCAGACGGGTATGTTCTCCAAGTAATGAGGCTTGGCAATAAAGCCTTCTGTAAGACTGTAAATTCTTCGCTGAATAGTCTAATAATGAAGCGTGACACAAACAGAGGAGATGGAGAAATGATAGCGATCATGGGGAGATGGCAGGTGTGTGTGGGATTAAATGTACATTCAATGACACTCTGCTGCCTCCCTGTCACTAGCAGGAAGCACATGTCAACACAATGTTCTAAATCCAGGCTGTCCTGCTACAGCGATCGCAGGCCGAACAGCCTGAATATCCATGAAATATGGACAGAAACTGAATGCAAGGCTAAGGGATGTATACAGGAGGTTACAAGTCAAGTCAGTACATGGAAAATTGTGGAATTAATTTCCACTTTCCTTATAGGGGTATTCCTACGTAGACAAGTTTCTTACATGTACTCAGGATAACAAAATAAAACATTCTCTAATTTACTGTTATTAACAAAAATACAGCATTTCACAGATATTATTCCAACCTGCATCTATCAGTCCTGCTGTACACAATTTCAGCTGACCCTAGAGACGACCCTGTAACTATCTATCTCTCTGCTCCCTGCACTCTAGCCCCGGCCCCCTGCAGTCCAGGACAGAGCTCACACTGACAAATACACTGACATCCTACCAGCAGAAGCATGAGAAGAACTACAAGCTATAGACAGACAAGTTGTTTATCAGGGGAGGCACAGCAGATCTAGTGTGTTGTGGAATAGCAGAGATGTAGGAGAGTTGACTGTATCATTGTGTGCAATAGGCATCTTATAGATCTCATCCTCTCTGATCTGTCTCATCTCTCTTTCTATGTGTCAGATACTAGTACAATGTTCAGAATCCAGATTAAAGTGTATATAAACCCTGTACCCTGATAATCTAACCACATTGTCAGCTCACGGAACTAGATGGATCCTAATGTGTCTGCTTATAGAGTCCCCTCCCCCACACCCTTGGATTTTGCACTGACCAACCTAGGGAGTGATAGGAGCTAAAACAGCAATAAAACTGAGTAAAATTGTGAAGTAATTTAGTAACGGTACCCCTCACAGTGACCAAGTCCCACTGTCTGTCCCTGACTAGCCAAAAAAATAATGGTGCCCCCACAGTGGCCAAGTCACAGTGCCTTCCCCATAGTGGCCAATGGTCACAAGACACCCAGTAGCCCATAGTCTGTGATTTTAGTGGGGGCAAGTGGAAAACTAAATGGCTGGGCTCTGTTGTGGGCATGGGAATAGGGTAAGAGTCACAGCACAGGGGGTAACTTGGAGGGTGGAGTAGAATGTCTCATATGAAGTGGGGTATCAAAGTTTATGTGGCAATAGAAATAGAAAGGTCTCTATTGAGAGAGGCAGTACATAGGCTGTGACTGGTGCAGGGGCTCTATAGGTGAATAAAGATATAATACAGTTGCATGTATGGTGTAGGTGGTGTACAGGAAGGAAGCTGATATTACCCCCTCTCAACACACCCCTCAGTCACTGACCTGCTGAGGACTGAGGGGGAGCAGACCCTGTTTCCAGGCAGATGAATGAAGGCTGAAGTTCCCCCTCCTCCTCTCAGTCCACCAGTCCATGTTGTCGAGTCCTAACAGGAAGAAGCATGGCTGAGCGATGCTGCCACCTACTGGACACAATAATTATCTCTCCTCCAAAAGACAGTGGAAATAATTATTGGAGTTTCCAACAACCTGCAGTAGAGTTGCAGAATGCTTCCAACATTTCAATACATTTTCGATACTGGAAAGCGTAGAGCGGTTCAATATGAGGGTTCTGCCATATACGTTACTGAGTGACTATGCTGTTCTTAGGATACTCCATGTAGGACATCGCTTGGATTCACCTGTCCATGTTATGGTCTGTCTACATCTCAGAGGGGTTTCCCTGACATACTGTAAGGTCTTATTTTTGCCGTTACTGAATAGATTCACTCATGTTGTGTAGTCTCCAAACCTCTAGAACAGATGTACTTTACATGACTATTACATATCATTGTACAGACAATATCCTTTCAATACCAAAGAGTAAAGTTGTGTTTGGTTGACCCTAGTTATTATGAGTGTTGTGGGTTAGTAGACATGTTGGAGGGTCCTCTACACCTACGATGCAGAGAGAAGCCTTGTATTACCATTTGCTTTATTGGTAATTTGCAGGTTGTTTGCCCCCAATCTGTCTATGTACACAAAAGTTACTAACTGAGAACCTTATTGTACTGGGAATCACTGACACCGAGTTCCGAATTTTATTAGACAAAAAAGGCGTCTGCGAGCAATCAGTGGAAGCGTGAGCTGGAAATTATTAATGGACTGGATAGAGGCGGGTGGAGGACTCGGAGATTCTGTGACAGACGTGCCATGCATTATGCATGAGCGCAGCCTTGTAGGACACAATAATAATTCTGAGCTGTTATTCCACATGTAGATGAATAGGTATGTCTCTTAATTGACTGATAAGATTATCAGGGCTATTGTATGACTTCACAGACTGTGCTGCACCCCAGGTAATACGCCAGCAGCGGACCTTCCTCTGATTACATTTACATCTCTATTGGGCCCATCCATAATGGATATGCTATGAGGTTGTCACACAATGACCCTTAAGAAAGCCAGAATATAAAACCTGATACGTGTGGAAATGGAGAGAAATCATTTCTATAATACATTAGTTGGTTAAAAGAGAAGGTAGATCTCCTGAGTTCTAATACAAGTGATTGCACCCTCGCCCTGACCCATCACAGATTTAGGGCAAAACCAACCTACGTCCACAGATTTGCAGTTTTCCTTATTTAAATTACATTTTTCTCAATTGCCTTCAGCCTAGCCTTACAACCACTCTTAGCCCTCATTCACAAGACCGTAATGAGGGCCATGATTCATTCACGGCCCCTATTGAGGTCTATGGCACCCAGTCGCGGCTTGGTGAGCACTTGGTGTCTCAACGTACCTCCACAGACTTTCATCTTTCAAAGGAGAGGGGAGGGGTGGGGAGTGCTTACTCCCCCTCCTTTTTCCACCCAGCCCTGTGCTCGCCCAGGCACATGAGTTTTCCAAACCACGCCTCATATGCTACCTTGCCATCAAGAATAACTTTCTAGAAGCCTAATGGTGTGGGATTAAAGCCAAACCAGTCTATCTATTCCAGAAAGAACCGATTCCCAGTAGACAGCACTGTATCCACCTGACTGTATCTCTTCAGTACAGTGTAGGGAACTGGTTTAGCTGAGTATGAGGCTTTTGACTAGGATCAGGAAGCAAGAGTTCTCCCCTACGAAAATGTTGCCAATTGTTCCATCCTGCAAAACTTATTTGCATATTTCCCAGAACCCTCTAGTGGAGCATCAATGGCTACATGTCCCCACCGCCCCTACAAGGAGACCTTAATTCGCAACGTCTCCGTAAAGATAACTTTTATTCCCTGACCCTGGTCATGTGATGTCACACAGGTGCAGGCTTGTAAAATCGCAGAGAGTAATCAGAGCTGTGTGACATCACATGACCGGGAAGTAAACAATGAAACTTCCTAAAGAAAAACAGCAAGCAGAGATCTAGAAAAACATGAGGAATTGATACATAAAGTATATTGAAAAATTGTAGAACTTCTCATTTCACAAACCATATCAAGTATTTGTTGAAAGTGGGAAAACCCCTTTAACATAAAAGAGGGGATTCTACTAAGGATAGTTTTTACTCCTAGGGAGGGGACTGTATTTTTGTGTGGTAAAAGCCTTTAACCTCTTAAGGACGCAGCCATTTTGTAGCTTAAAGGGTTATTCTCGTCTCTGCAGTCACATTCAGTTTCATTAATCTGCCATATATAAACATTTCTTCAATTGGATGTTATTAAAAAAAATATTTCTGTGTGAAGATAATTTCTCATAAATGTGGCCATGCCGTCCCTTAGAAACGAGATGGCTTCCTCGGTTACGACCACGTCAGATTTAGGCAGCAGTGGCCAGACATGCGCTATAGAGCTCTGCCTGACCACATGCATTCAGCGATCATTACACAACACAACACGGCTGTGGGACCTGCAGTGACTCCCGGATATTTCATATACAAACACTTTTTGTCTATTTGTGCTATCCGTCCAGCAGAGGTGGCCGTATCCGAGGAAGCCATCTCGTTTCTAAGGGACAACATGGCAACAATTATGAGAAATTATCTTCACACAGGAACATTTTTTTTAATAACATCTAATTGGAGAAATGTTTATTAATGGCAGATTAATCAAACTGAATGTGAATGCCGAGACGAGAATACCCCTTTAAGGCTCAGCCCGATTTTTTGGATTCTGACCTGCGTCTCTTTATACGGTTATAACTTTTGAACACTGTTACTTATCAAAGCGATTCTGAGATAGTTTTTTCCCCACATGTTGTACTTCATTTTAGTGGTAAATTTTGGCTGATAAGTTTTGCGTTTATTTACAAAAAAAAAGAAAATATGATAAATTTTTGGAAAAATTTGCCATTTTCGAAATTCAAAATCATTGCGTTTTCAGGCAGATCGATTTACCACCTAAATAACTTGCTGAATAACATTTCCCATTTGTCTACTTTACATTTTCATAATTTCTGAAATGTCTGGATAATTTATTTTGATGTCACGCGGCTTACAAATAGAATATCGCTTTTCCGGATTTTTCAGAATTGACTATTTTGGGGATAAATACAGTTTTGAATGAAATTTTACATATTTAGCATCAAAACCCCCTATATAACCAACCCATTTTCAAATCTGCACCCCTCAAACTATCAGAAACAGCTTTTACGAAGATTGTTAACCCCTTGAGATCTTCATAGTAATTGAATCAAAATGGAGGTGAAATTTAGAATGGTCATATTGTTCCCTTATACGTTCATTTAGCCCTAAAATTTACACATTTCCAAAAGATAAAAAGAGAAAACTCACCATACAATTTGTTCTGCAATTTCTTCTGAGTACAAAGACCCCCCACATGTGGCTGTGACTTGTGTTATGGGGGCACAGCGAGGCGCAGAAGGGAAGGAGGGCCCTGCAGCTGCCAGGATTTTAGTTTCCTCATTGGCCCCTTTTGAAGGCTATAAAATTTTCGCTTTTCCGTTATTTGGGCCATGTGATGGCATTTTTTTTGCGGGATGAGATGCTTTTTCCAGTGTTACCATTTTTGGGTTTGTATCACCTATTGTTGAAAATTTAGGAACTTTTTTTGAGGACATGAGTAGAAAAGCATCAATTCTGTACTGGATTTTTTACTTCTTTTTTTTTTGGTGTTCACCGTATAGACTAATAATCCTGTTATCTTTATTCTATGGGTTGATACGATTACGGGGATACCAGACATGAATATATTTTCTTACGTTTTACTAAATTTGTCAAACAAAACCCTAATGTGGGGAAAAATCTATCATTTATGTATTGCCGTCTTCCAAGTGGCATAACATTGTTACTTTTTTGGCTACGGAGCTGGTTGATGGCTTGTTTTTTGCGGGACATGTTGTACTTTGCACCAGTATCATGTCGGAGTACATATGGTTTTTTGATCACATTTTATAGCATTTTTTGTGGGATTGAAAAGGTAAAAATCATAATTTTTGGAGGGTTTATAACAGTTTTTTTTTATGGCGTTTATCGTGGGGGTTCAATAATGATTTACTTTTATTCTACGGGTTGTTACGGACGCGGTGATACTATATATGTGGGGTTTGTGTTATGATTTAGACTTTTTTTTGAGTTATATGTCTCTTTATATGTTTTGGGGCTTTTGGGCATTTTTAGTGATTTATGACTTTATTTTTTTATTGAATAACTTTTTTTTTTTTACTTTTTCACTTTTATACCATGGGACATGAACAAGTAATCATCTGATTGCTTGTTCATGATAATATTCTGCAATACTCATGTATTGCAGGATATTAGCAGTGTCAGCCTATACACTTGCATAAGCTGGCACTGTGCCAGTAAGATGACGTCACAGACGCCATCTTACTGGCAGTTCTTGCAGGTAACTCTGGGGTCCAGATCGGACCCCAGAGTCACTATAGCAACGATCGGCGCCCCCCGAAAACGGTTCGGGGGTGGCGATCGTGGGGGAAAGAACCCCCAGGTGCATGTTAGATGTCGCGGTCGCGCTGACCGCGGCATTTAACGGGTTAGGCACCCGCGATCGGAGACAACTGTAATGAAGCTTTATTGATAATGTCTGTAATGAAGCTTTATTGATAATCCTTGGTCCCATTACAGCAAAAAATGTTTTAACTCCAATTGTCACTGGGCCAAATTTTTTTTTTGTCTGGAGCTACAATTATAAAATATACAGTTTCGACTTACAGACAAATTCAACTTAAGAACAAACCTCCGGACTCTATCTTGTACGTAACCCGGGGACTGCCTGTATTTAGATTCCCTGTGTTTCATTCCTATATACTGGGATAGTAAGGCCTGAGAGCCTGCCGGCCCTTCCCAATGCTGAGATAATAGTAAGACATATTCTGGCGGAGGTGGTTAATGTACAGACAGATGAGTCAATGTGCATTTAGCAGCTGATATAAGGATTCCATCTGTTTAGAAAACATATCACAGTAATTAGAGCATGTACACGCGGGGGAATCGCGGATCTGCCCACTAGACGCACTACTGCCGAGCAGCCTGCTCACTTACATCCTCCTGATATAGAAGTTACTAGACTCAGGAGGCCATGTATACAGTGGTCGTATCTCTGACCATGTTCTATGCAGGTGATATCCCCTGCACTTGACACTGGTTTGCCATGCTGGATGGGAGTGTAGGTGATCATGTGCAAATCACTGCTCTCCGGACCAGGGGTAGATGCGATGATGTGACTGCTGACCAGCGGGCATAGCTAATGCCAAGGTGATGATGAACCTCATTAGAGGTGAGTGCCCAAACTACAACCAAAACCCACTTACCATATATACTCGAGTATAAGCCTAGTTTTTCAGCACAAAAAATGTGTTAAAAACCCCTAACTCGGCTTATACTCAAGTCAAGGAAAAAAAACCAAAAAAGTTAACTCACCTTCTGACGCTCCCCGGCATCCATCGCGGTTCCGACATCGGGTCCTGGTCCGTCACAGTCTTCGTGACGTCAGCCGCATCGGCACACACTATGATTTCAGCTTGCAGCTGACGTCATGGTGCCTGCGACGGACCGGGAGGGGCTGTCAGGCTATATACTTAAGGGGGCAGGCAGGCAGACCATATACTTGAGGGGGCAGACAGGCAGGCTATATACTTGAGGGGGCAGACAGGCAGGCTATATACTCCAGGGGGCTGGCAGGCTATATACTGGGGGGGGCTGTGACCAATGCATTTCCCACCCTCGGCTTGAACTCGAGTCAATAGGTTTTTCCAGTTTTTTGTGTCCAAATTAGGGGTCTCGGTTTATACTCGGGTCGGCTTATACTCGAGTATATACGGTATTTATCACTAAGTGCAGACAGAGAAATTTAATGAGCAACGTATTGCTCCCTGCTCTGCCACAGCTTTCAATCGTATTGGCGTCTTGAGGACACCAATACAGTTGAAAGAAGGAGGGGATCATAGATAGATTGATAGATAGAAACTTTATTGATCCCCCAAGGGGGAAATTATAAGCCACTTCAGCGGTGACTACACAAAAATACACCAAACACATAAATATAGCTTAAATACAAAACATGCCATCCATACAGTACAGTAATCAATCTATACATAAAAAGCATAAAAAAGTTCATCACCATAGGGTCAGCAGACACCGGCAAGCTTTTTGTTATCCAGTGTAATTGCAAAAGGTAGCTTCAATGAGGATCCAGCCCTGTTCACACCTCCTTGCTCCTCCTAAAGTCCCAGGAAGCCCAGGTAGTGTTTCTTTAAAATAGCGCTGAACGCAGCACATCCTGGACTACCCTGGACTGCAGGAGGCCTTGAGTCACTCAAGGGACGTCATTTTCATTATTGTCCCCCAGTCGAAGGATGGCATGGTCATGTGACTCCTTGGAACTACAATCGGTGTGCAGGGCTTAAAACTGGAAGTACTAGAGTCCAGCATCCAGGTCACGGAAAGTTTCCTTTTTTTTTACATGGGTTGACTAACGTGTGAGTCCCATGTAAACGTGGTGTATGGTGGCACAATCCCACAGACTGCACACAGAGCAGAGAGTAGGAGTTGTAGCATTATTAGGTTGTTCCCTCTGCTGGTCGAACAGCTGTGCCGGAACTATATTAACGAGTTCCAGAGCGGCCATTTGGTCGGCAGAAGGAACGTCTTTGCATTATATTTCTTTATAATGCAGGGACTCCCGTACTTTGTGTGCAACCCATGGGATCAGGCCACCACACCCCAGGATTACAGGGGCTGCACACATTCGTGTGAAAAAGCCCTAAGACTGATCATGTATATTAGGGTAGCCATTGGCAAAATGATTGGGCATGCTGACATCCCAGTGCCTGATCCTCATATCTATAACAACTGCAACAGTTTCTTGGAGGGCGGTGAATGAAGTAGTACCCACAGAACTCATAACAGAATCAGTTTTGTTCCCTTCACAAAATTGGCCAATATTAATCAATTTTTACAACTTAAAGGGATTGTCCATGAAAGAAAAATATATGCCACAGTTAGCTGTATCAAGATAACCCCATGAATCCTCCCTACTCTGCACTTCCTGGTCTACCATTGACTTCTCACAACAGAAGCCAATGAAGCCTTATGGTAACAAGCAGTGCCTATGACAAACCTGTCCTGGATCATAACGAAATCTGGGATACCTAAATATAACTTTATTTACTCACCAACCCTTTAAGTGATAATAAAGATGGATTCATATCAACCTTTTTCTTATGGGAACAATCTCCCCAAAACCCGATACTTTTATGCCTCCTGCACACCCTGAGAACGTCGAATGGTAAACCTCAGCCTCCGACAAAGGCAGCTTAGACACAACGGCAGAGGTTACCATTAACACCAAAATACAATTTTCACTATAATTATGCTGAAGATCACAACTATTGCTTCACGGTCTGAGGTGAGAACCTATTATTATAGCAATAACCGAGATGAAAGTGATAAATCCAGCAGTAATAGAACTAGTCTACATCGCAAACCCAAAGTCCTGAGATGTCCGGTCATACACGAGATTGTGCCGATCCACTCCACAAGGATGTCTATCACAACGGAGAAGAGGCAGATGGATCTGTATAGTAGCAGCTTATTTCCTGTGGGAAAAAAAAGATGAAGCCTACCTGAAAGCAACTGTATTTGTCACTGCAAGATAACCATGTGCCCCATCCCCCCCCCCATACACTAGGGGATAAACATGTCTCCCTATCCCCCATACACTGGAGGATAACCAGGTGGTGCCCACATAGACTTGAGCATAACCATGTGCCCACCCCCTCCCATACACTGGAGGATAACCAGTCAGGTGGTCCCCCCCATACACATACGGTATTTATCACTAAGTGCAGACAGAGAAATTTAATGAGCAACTTATTGCTCCCTGCTCTGCCACAGCTTTCAATCGTATTGGCGTCTTGAGGACACCAATACAGTTGAAAGAAGGAGGGGATCATAGATAGATTGATAGATAGATAGAAACTTTATTGATCCCCCAAGGGGGAAATTATAAGCCACTTCAGCGGTGACTACACCAAAATACACCAAACACATAAATATAACTTAAATACAAAACATTGCCATCCATACAGTACAGTAATCAATCTATACATAAAAAGCATAAAAAAGTTCATCTCCGTAGGGTCAGCAGACACCGGCAAGCTTTTTGTTATCCAGTGTAATTGCAAAAGGTAGCTTAAATGAGGATCCAGCCCTGTTCACACCTCCTTGCTCCTCATAAAGTCCCATGAAGCCCAGGTAGTGTTTCTGAACGCAGCACATCCTGGACTACCCTGGACTGCAGAAGGAGGCCGTGAGTCACTCAAGGGACGTCATTTTCATTATTGTCCCCCGGTCGAAGGATGGCATGGTCATGTGACTCCTTGGAACTACAATCGGTGTGCAGGGCTTAAAACTGGAAGTACTAGAGTCCAGCATCCAGGTCACGGAAAGTTTTCTTTTTTTTTTTTTTTACATGGGTTGACTAACGTGTGAGTCCCATGTAAACGTGGTGTATGGTGGCACAATCCCACAGACTGCACACAGAGCAGAGAGTAGGAGTTGTAGCATTATTAGGTTGTTCCCTCTGCCGGTCGAACAGCTGTGCCGGAACTATATTAACGAGTTCCAGAGCGGCCATTCGGTCGGCAGAAGTAACGTCTTGGCATTATATTTCTTTATAATGCAGGGACTCCCGTACTTTGTGTGCAACCCATGGGATCAGGCCACCACATCCCAGGATTACAGGGGCTGCACACATTCGTGTGAAAAAGCCCTAAGACTGATCATGTATATTAGGGTAGCCATTGGCAAAATGATTGGGCATGCTGACATCCCAGTGCCTGATCCTCATATCTATAACAACTGCAACAGTTTCTTGGAGGGCGGTGAATGAAGTAGTACCCACAGAACTCATAACAGAATCAGTTTTGTTCCCTTCACAAAATTGACCAATATTGATCAATTTTTACAACTTAAAGGGATTGTCCATGAAAGAAAAATATATGCCACAGTTAGCTGTATCAAGATAACCCCATGAATCCTCCCTACTCTGCACTTCCTGGTCCACCATTGACTTCTCACAACAGAAGCCAATGAAGCCTTTTGGTAACAAGCGGTGCCTATGACAAACCCGTCCTGGATCATAACGAAATCTGGGATACCTAAATATAACTTTATTTACTCACCAACCCTTTAAGTGATAATAAAGATGGATTCATATCAACCTTTTTCTTATGGGAACAATCTCCACAAAACCCGATACTTTTATGCCTCCTGCACACCCTGAGAAGGTCGAATGGTAAACCTCAGCCTCCGACAAAGGCAGCTTAGACACAACGGCAGAGGTTACCATTAACAACAGAATACAATTTTCACTATAATTATGCTGAAGATCACAACTATTGCTTCACAGTCTGGGGTGAGAACCTATTATTATAGCAATAACCGAGATGAAAGTGATAAATCCAACAGTAATAGAACTAGTCTACATCGCAAACCCAAAGTCCTGAGATGTCTGGTCATACACGAGATTGTGCCGATCCACTCCACAAGGATGTCTATCACAACGGAGAAGAGGCAGATGGATCTGTATAGTAGCAGCTTATTTCCTGTGGAAAAAAAAGATGAAGCCTACCTGAAAGCCACTATATTTGTCACTGCAAGATAACCATGTGCCCCATCCCCCCCAAACACTGGGGGATAAACATGTCTCCCTATCCTCCCTACACTGGAGGATAACCAGGTGGTGCCCACATAGACTTGAGCATGTGCCCACCCCCTCCCATACACTGGAGGATAATCAGTCAGGTGGTCCCACCCATACACTGAAGGATAACCAGGTGCCCCCCCCCCCCCCCCCTACAGCAGGAGGAGCTGATCAAACTGTACATAATGTCCTATCTGCAGACAGCATGTTATAGAGCAGGAGGAGCTGATCAAACTGTACATAATGTCCTATCTGCAGACAGCATGTTATAGAGCAGGAGGAGCTAAGCAGATTATACAGAGGGGTCATTTACTAAGGGCCCAAATTGTGTTTTTCCGGCGGGTTTCCCGAATTTTTCCGTTTTGGGCTGATTTTCCCTGAATTGCTCCGGGTTTGTGGCGCACGCGATCGGATTGTGGCGCATCAGCATGCACGCAACGGAAATCGGGGGTGTGGCCGTAAGAAAAGCCGACGGATTCGGAAAAACCGCCGTATTTGGAAAAAAAAAAGTGTTGCTTGACACGTACTTACCTGAACCCAGCGTAGCTTGGTGAACGCCGACGGGCTTCAGCGCAGCAGCGACACCTGGTGGACATTGGGCATACTACCTTAGTGAATCGCCGGAAGACCCGAATCCTCCACATTTAACACGCCGCTGGATCGCGAATGGAAGCGAATCTGCAGTTATGATGTTAGAGAGCAAGAGGGGCTGAGTAGATTGTGCTTAGTGTCCTATTTGCAGGCAGCATGTTATAGAGCAGGAGTAGATCCTATCTACTTGTGGAACTTGTGCAACCTTCTCTGCTCCTCCTTCTCTATAATGTGCCACCAACACTATGTACATTCTTTCTTCTCCATGATATGCTGCCAGTGCACTATGTACAATCTTTTCAGCTCCTCCTGCTCTAACAAGTCACATGTTGCTTTTTGAAATGCATCCAAACCAAAGACCAAACCCTGGGGCTACACAGAGGACTCTGTCAGGGTGCAAGGTAAGTTATAACACATAATTATATTGTGAAGCAAATGCTTAGAGAAGGCAGAAAGCCATATTTGCAATGCAGCTGTATTGGGCTTTGGAAACCAGTCTTTAGTGAAAATGACGTCCCTGGTGACAGGTTCCCTTTAAATTGTTTTCGGAAACATGACCATGCCTTGCCATTGTATCCCTCCTTCTAAAATCAACTCTTAAAATTGTGCTATTAAGTCACACAGTGGTAGGGGAGGGTAGGGGGGGAGGGCACTTTCAGAATGTAACAGGCTGTGAATCTGCAGCATGTTATGTATGTTATTTCATTAACATAAAATATAAGATTACCACAGTCATGGTGCCTGGATCTATGAGTAAGTGTCCCTGGTTTATCATGATGGATTTTGATGGTAGATTTCCTTTAAGTGAGTCATAAAGAAATGGCACATACTACTTGTCATTGGTTATTGGTTATTTATTGACACAAAACACGTAGGTGGACATACACAGGCAGGTGTGGGACATTTCATTGCATATAAACCATTGGATTCACCTTTACCTATATATGCTGAAAATCTGTAGGCACCCGTTTTATAAATGAAATACAATTAAAAAAAAAAAGACAGGTTACAGCCATCAAGATAAGACAATTACAAAATGAATACAATTACTGCAAAAAGGTTATAAGAAGTCTATGTATCAAAACAATGCGGAACGCGGTTTCCCAGGCCGTCCGGTTATTCCTCATTTTCCAGGGTGTGAGTGGTTGATTATAGACTTGCATTGTGCAAGCACTGAGGTAAGAAATATACTGTGCAAAGGTGCGGCCAGCCCTCATATACTGGGGACTTACATAGAGAAATAATCAATGGCCATCTATCACAAGCATCCGGTCATCCGCTAGCCATTGGGCATCAAACTAAGGAAAGCCAGAAATAGAAGAATTCAGAAACTTTGCTTGCTAGTCGCAAGTGTCCTCTGAGTGGTGCCATCATGTGTAGTGCCTTGTGCTGTTTGCACTAGATGCTCCACATCCCTCCCCCCTACTCTTGAGTGACAACTCTATTATCCAATCAAAACTGCTCCAGCTTTGTCTAGAAGGGAACCAGTTACTAGGAATGTGATATTAAGCTGGTGACAAGTTCCAATAGCCTGTGCTATGCTGATTTAAAAAACGCCTTTGTCAGCATTCTGAATCATTTCACTGCTTTATATAAGTTTAATTCACATTACCTGGCTGCCTGTCAGCAGCATGTGGTGAATCCTCAGGGAGAGGGCAGCTGCAGCCTGTGTCAGTCAGGCAGGTGACAGAGGGGGTTGGTATGGAGGAGAGGAAGAATGCACGAGGAGACACAGGATGCAGCTGCCCCTCCCCCAGGACTCACCACGCACTGCTGGCAGGGAGCCAAGTAATGTGAAATTATTCAAATTGCTGATAAAGGCATTTTGAAAATCAGCATAGCATAGGCTATTTAAAAACTGACACCAACTAAAAATGACATCCCTGCTGTGATGGGAGGTTCCCATCACACAGTTATTATTACTTATTGTTTTACAAGCTGACACCAAAATCTATTTTTGGATCCATTATCACTTATGTTTTAGGACTTGGTTGATACAACCATGGCAAGAGGAGACCGTTTTTGCTTATTGTATCGAGCAGGTGGTAGTAAACTCCTACTGAATGACTTTCCACGTTTCTCTATTTTTTTCTCTATTAAAACTACAAAGAAAACTTTGTATACCGTAACTTATAAATGAGGTTCTACATTGTGTAATCCGCTTCTATAGGCCAAGTATACTCTAGGCTTATAACTCAGAACAGTAGTTGTACTCTGGAGATAATCTTTTAAACAACAAAAATAAAAAAATCTTTAATTTTTTTTTAACATTACAACAAATATTGTATCTTAATTACCAAAGGTCAATAGAATAAATTGATTTTTAAAAAAAACTTAAAATACAAAGACAAGAAATGTACAAAAATCACAGTAAAACTAAGAAATATAAATTCTAAAATCTCTGAAACAAGAGGCATAAGATTAGGAGTATGTGACACAGGAGGGGATAAGGTGGAATTTTTAACGGTCAGTAAAGTCTTTAAAAAACTTTCCATAAATGAAAATTACAGAAGAAAATATGTACATTTTGGCCGATATTTTCCTCCTGGAAAATTCATACCAAAAGGCTCCTCCCATGTTTGGGAGGTGTCAGTTTTGTTTGATCTGAGCGGATCTTTTTCATTGTTGTCAAAAAAACATAAGTACTACAGGTTAAAATCCTGTATGAGGCAGATGTCAGGATTGTGAGGCATCACTTATCTTATTTGGATGTGTGAATGTACCAAAAACTAGACAGAAGCTGACTGAGAATACATCAATGCTTAGGAGTCACAGCAGCTAGGTCTCCATTCACCACATCCTGCAGGTGAGAAAACTGCTAGAAAATGAAAAATACAAGTTTTATATAATGGGCGGAAATACTGGTATTTCTCATGTAAACAGAATGTACTACTGACGTCTTCAAGGTTTCTGAAAGGTTGGGTAACCTTTAGATAAAAAACATATGTTTCATATAAAAGCCCTTTTATTATGTTTTTACAACTTTTATGTTTTTGCTGCACTACTTGCTCCGTATGATCCAGTCCAGTGATTTAGTATCACAGGATCTAAATACTTCTGTAGCTTAATGTGTACATTGTAATTTAGTGTGTGGACAGAGATTTTGATCTGCTCCTTATTGTTTTAATATACAACTTGTGGGATTAATCCCTTGAAAGGAATCTGTCAGCAGTTTTGACCATGCAAAGCTACAGACAATGTTAGGTAGTGTCCCAGGAGATCTGTGTAACCTTACCTTTATATATGTTGTTATAAGTGTCAGGACTGTGAAAAGTGAGGTTATAATCCAGCTCTGCAGCTCCTGTAAGTGCTCTGGGTGGGTCTATCAGCCTGAAGAGCCTTCTGCTCCCTGCACTGTGCTGGACCACAGCCCCTCCCCTCTGCTAGGAGTAGGAGCTGTATCAGGATCTTGGTTGGATATTTACAGCAGTCACTCAGAGGAGAGGGGAGGGGCAGTGCAACCGATTATTACAAAGAGCAGAAAGCCCTTCAGGCTGAAAGATCCTCCTTAAAGACTTATTAAACCTGGATTAAAAATTCACTTTTCATAGTCCTTCTGTTGCTTACTACTCACACAAAGGGTAAGGTTAAAAGGTTCTCCAGGCTATACCTAGCACTGTCAGCAGTTTCTTATGGTCAAAACTGATGACCGATTCCCTTTAACATAAACACCATAAACTGCTTTGATACATAGACCCAAAAATATCATCGTAAAAAGGTACAAGTAGAACATAATAGGCAAACGTTGATAGTTATATGACAGTGAGCAAAAAGTGTCAGAAGGCAATGGGTCATGCTGATCACAATGAAACAGACTGGGGATGGATTGCTCCTCAGGCATGGGGGCTGTTTATACAGATTTTTTTGGTTCTAACAAATATCACACTTTAAAAAATAAACCAAATCAAAAATGGTTTGTTTTAACTCTAAAAAAGTAAAGCCAAAAATATTTGGCAGCTCAACTATGTCGGGACAACATTGAACCACTGGGAGATCCCTTCCTGGGTATGTTTGTTGCTTTTAGAACGAAACCCACCTCGTACCCACATCAGTGAAGGCATCCATTTTATAAGCCGGGCTATAAATACACTAGGAACTAGTCACACCAGCGAGCCATGAGGTGCCTAATGCCTCACAATGGCTTTGGAACTATAACAGAATAGCAACAAAAATGGCTGCCTACATGGTGTTTAGAGGACAGTTTCACATTGAAATCCCTGCTGTGGGAACACATTGTACTTGTAGGTTAAATGCTATAGCTCGGAGCTACAATCAACACTTGAGTTTGCCCTCTGACGCCAGTTTTTCATTAAGCTGGCATAGCTGCTTCAGGAAACCATCATTGGGGCCAATCTCCCTCTTCTGCCTCACTGTAGCAACCGCGGTCTTGACGTCCATCTTGTGACGCAGCATGAGGTAAGCAATGACCAACGTGGGGGAGCGGCTGTAACCCTCTCGGCAGTGGACAAAGACGCGACCTGAAAGAAGAGGACACAAAAGTCTATGAGAATTTCGGCTAAATTTCAGACCACACAGCTAAAATAACAAGGCAGTGACTTCAGAACATTTCCGTGACCATTCGTGACTGGCCCAGCACGAGCCTGAATCTAAACCCAATTTAGCATCTCTGGAGAGACTTGAAAATGGCTTCCACCAACGTTCACCATCCAAACTAAGGGAACTGGAGAGGATCTGCAAGGAAGAGGATCCCCATATCCAAGTGTGAGAAACTTGTAGCATCTTCCCAAGAAAACTCCTGGCTGTACCAGCTCCAAAGCTGCCTCTATTCAATACTGAGCAAAGGGGCTGAATACTTATGACCGTTTGATATTTCAATTTTTGTTGTATCTGTTCTCTAGTATCTGACACATAGGAAAAGAGAGATGATGAGATCCATGAGATGGGTATAAAACACAATGACACTCTCTCTACTAACTCACCGATAACACACACACAGTCAGCTCTGCTATATGCCCCCCTCCCCTGGATAAAGACCTTATCTGCCTGTAGCTTGTAGAGAAAGTCTCTGCCTGGTGCCGGTTGCAGGAAGTGCCTGTGCTGATCCTGTAATAATAATCTGACCATAGTCAGAAGATTTACGGTTGGATTCAGTGGCAGCCAAATTGTAAAGACCAAATCTGATAGAGACAGGTTGCAATTAGATCTGTGAACTGCTGTATTTTTGTTAATAACAGTGACTAAGAGAATGTGTTATTTTGTTATCCTAAGTATACTTAAAAAATTTGTCTTCGTGGGAATACCCCTTTAATGTATTTCAGAATTTGAGATGGTTTTCTCCTCATATTCTCTGTATAGCATATATGATCCATCAGAGCAGCTAACCTCTACAGAGGAAAAGCAAACAAAAACATAAAGCAGTGTACAGCGAGAACATACACTGGACAATCCTGCCTAATCCACCTTTTTTGATTACTCTAGCAGTTCTATGATAAGTGCGTTATTTCCCCTCTGATCTGTAAGGGAGGAGCTTCACTACTGAGCATGAGCAAAAAGTGCATCTGAACGAAGAGCCTACGACATTTATAGGACATTCCATAATTTCCACAAATTCTAATTAAAAACATATTAAGCAGTGAACTAATTATATATTTATGTTTTATTATAATAATTTATCATATATTTTTGGAGTGGGTCCATTTATTCCTACGCAGACTCCACAGCCCTGTGTGCCACTGGCACATTGTAGCAGATCTAGAAAAATTATAATGCTTGAAATCTTGTGCAGACAGACGTCATTACGTCATGGGGAAGAACGATCACAGCCAGAATGCGGTGCACAAATGCCGGCGCTTGTAAAGGCTTCATATTTGTGATCGGTGCCAACACCCATTGCAGATGTTAAAGGTTGGTGTTTGATGCAATATTCAGCAAACACCTGGTCTGTATGAAAAGGGCTCAAACCATAAGCCCTCTCCATACACACTGGATTGGAGTTCTTGGGCAGTCGTGCCGGTTCTGGGCAGTGAAGACACTGCTGAGCACCGGCTTCTGCTGGGCGCCACGTCCTTCAATCTTCTTCCAATCCACCGCCATAGAAAGTTGCCGCATCAGAAGAAATACCCTCAGAGCCCCAATTCGGCAGTCACTAAGGGCTAAGCAAATATTTTGGAATATATACGATGCCTCCAACACCTGCATTTCAATAAGCTGAACTGGCACAGCAAGTTCTAACTCGTCTCGATATCAGAAAATGAATCCACACTCCAGAGTCAGATTCCCAAACGGAAAACATCGCTGGGATGTGCCTGCCACTTGCAACCGCAGCAATAAACAGCAAGTAAATTGACCTGTCAAGCCTGGAATTTAATTATTGCTGATGTTCACACTTTGCAGAGGGGAAAATACAAGTACTGTAAAAAGAAAAAGAAAAAAATTGGAATTTTTTTTCAGCTTCGCAGTACACGGCATGTTAAAGTAAATAACATTACGGGAAAGTAAAATTTGTTACACACAAAATAAGCCCTCACACAGGTCTGTACACGTAAAAATGAAAAAGTTATGGATTTTTGAAGTTGGAGAGCGAGAAATGAGATGAAAAACCCTGCGTCCTTAAGGGGTTAAGGATATATGAAGAGGACAAATTTTAGGTGTTGTCAACTATCAATCGCAATTGGGGCTGTGTTAACAGTTTAAATGCCATGAGCAAAGCAAGAGCACTACCATATTGGACGATTGTTCCCTCCCTGGCCCTAAGCACTGAGCTCAAATAACAAGGCAGTGACTTCAGAACTTCTCTGTGAGCATTCCTGACTGGCCCAGCCAGAGCCTGAATCTAAACCCAATTAAGCATCTCTTGAGAGGCCTGAGAATGGCTTCTACCAATGTTCACCATCCAAACTGAGGGAACAGGAGAGGATCTGCAAGGAAGAGGCAGAGGATCCCCAAATCCAGGTGCGACAAACTTGTAGCATCTTCCCAAGAAGACTCCTGGCTGTACTAGCTCCAAAGCTGCTTCTACTTAATAGTGAGCAAAGGGGCCGAATACTTATGACAGTGTGATATTTCAGTTTTTCTTGTATCTGTTCTCTAGTATCTGACACATAGGAAAAGAGAGATGATAAGATCCATGAGATGGATATAAAACACAATGACACTCTCAGCTCTTCTAACTCACCCATAACACACACACAGTCAGCACTGCTTTATGCCCCCCTCCAGTGGATAAAGACCTTATCTGTCTGTAGCTTGTAGAGAAAGTCTCTGCCCGCTGCCGGTTGCAGGAAGTGCCCATGTCTGAGCTGGTCTTGTAATGCAGGGGCAGGAGGTAGAGAGCACTGCATTGTGCAGACAACAGAAGCTATTCATGAGAAGAATCTGACAATAGTCAGAAGATTTTACGGTTGAATTCAGTGGCAACTAAATTGTAAACAGCAAATCTGATAGAGACCGGTTGGAATTATATCTGTGAAATGCTGTATTTTTGTTAATAACAGTGACTTAGAGAATGTGTTATTTTGTTATCCTAAGTATACTTAAAAAAAAAATTTGTCTTCGTGGGAATACCCCTTTAATGTATTTCAGAATTTGAGATGGTTTTCTCCTCATATTCTCTGTATAGCGTATATAATCCATCATAGCAGCTAACCTCTACAGAGGAAAAGCAAACTACAACATAAAGCAGTATACAGCAAGAACACTGGACAATCCGGTCTTATAATTCTGCTTTTCTGATTACTCTAGCAGTTCTGCGATAAGTGCATTATATCCCCTCTAATCTGTAGAGGAGGAGCTTCACTACTGAGCATGAGCAAAAAGTGCATCTGAACGAAAAGCAAACATCCTTAGATCAGAAAAAGATCAGACATTTATTGGACAATCCATAATGTCCACAAATTCTGATAAAATTAGTTCACAGCTAAATATTTTATCTATTATATATTTATCTTTTATTATAGATTTTTGGAGTGGTTCAATTTATTCCTAGCAAGACTCCACAGCCCTGTGTGCCACTGGCACATTGTAACAGATCTGCAAAAATGATAATGTTTGAAATCTTGTGCAGATTACAGACAGACGTCATTACGTCATGGGGAGACATGATCACAGCCAAAATGCGTTACACAAATGCCGACGCGTGTTAAGGCTTAACATCCGTGAACGGTGCCAACACCTATCACAGATGTTAACGGTTGGTGTTTGATTTGATATGAAGCAAACAACTGGTCTGTATGGAAAGGGCTCATACCCAAAGCCCCCCAAAACACACTGGACTGGAGTTCTTGGGCAGTCGTGCCGGTGCTGGGCAGTGAATACACTGCTGAACTCCAGCTTCTGCTGGGCGCCACGTCCTTCAATCTTCTTACAACCCATCGCCGTAGAAAGGTGTCGCATTAGAAGAAATACCCTCAGAGCCCCAATACGGCAGTCACTAAGGGTTAAGCAAATATTTTGTAATATATACGATGCCTCCAACACCTGCATTTCAATAAGCTGAACTGGCACAGCAAGTTCTAACTCGTCTCGATATCAGAAAATGAATCCACACTCCAGAGTCAGATCCCAAACGGAAAACATCGCTGGGATGTGCCTGCCACTTGCAACTGCAGCAATAAACAGCAAGTAAATTGACCTGTCAAGCCTGGAATTTAATTATTGCTGATGTTCACACTTTGCAGAGGAGAAAATACAAGTACTGTAAAAAGAAAAAGAAAAAAAACATATCGGGGACATCATTTTTTTTGGCAATGAAGATGACTGCTTACGGTCGTCTCCGTAGCTGAATTGTGCGTTTCATATAAATGTTGTCATTTTGTTAATGTTTATTTAATGTGACAATTACTTTTCCATTTTGGAGGCCGTAACGACTCTCGCAGTGACATTTGGCAAGTCCATAAACAATCATTGAACTATGGTTGTTATGGAAAACATACACATGAAAAAGATGGAATTAATTGTACTACTGGGGAAATCTCTTGCTGAGATAATTTAGTTGATATTGTAAAGTCATTTTTCCAATCGATGATGATCCCCAACAAACATAAACTACAATGTAGTAGCCGTGCCAAACTATTCATATCATATATATACATAACACTTCTTAGCCACACCAAATAACACAGTGCAAAATACCTCCCCTGGGGCACCAAATACCAGAACCCTGCACAAATACTTCTTTAGAAGTACAATTTCAATACAGGTGTGTGGCTCCCATAATACCCCTCAGCAGCAGCAAATACAATAGTGCACACCAAATTATCTAACCTAAATACACCAAATACTACCGTGCAGAACAATTAACCTTCCCAGAAATACTAATCAAATATATTCTTCTTCCTTTATTTCCAGCGATTATCAACCAAATGCCACCAAACGCCTAAATGCCTGATGAAGACCCTGTAAAATATATGACAGCACCCAGCAAAAGAGAACTCCCTAGAAATGGAAACCAATACTAACTACAGTGCAGCACAAAAAAACATCCCCAGAAGCACCAAATATCACAGTACAGTCCTAATGTACTGCTACAACTGTTCATTTAAAGCAGAGGTCCCCAACCTTTTTTGCACCAGGGACCGGCTTTAAGCTAGACCAGTTTTCCATGGCCCGGTGGGGGCGGGGCTTTGGTCATATGGGGTGGGGTTATGGAGGGGTGGAGCTTATAATATAAGATATCAGGGAGTGTCCGGACCAGATCCATATATCGGTTGGGATTGTTGTTAAAAAATAACGCAAATAACAAAAGCATACAGGTATGCCATGTAGTATAAAAGGCATAAGCGGTATCGCCATGTAGTATTTTAAAATGCTACAGCGTATCACCCATTAGTATTAAAATGCACTACAGCGTATCCCCTGTAGGATAAAATGATTACAGCGTATCGCCACATGTTGTAGTAATAATGTCTGACAGGTATCCCAGTCGATAAAATCAACGATAAGAGCGATCGGCCACAAAGATGTGTAGTATACAGTCAAGACAGTAACAAAGGAAGCGCAAGAAGCATCGCCAGTGAAGTATTACAAGGCATTAAAGTATCACTGTAGTATTAAAATGCCTACAGCATATCGGCCAACGCTGAGTATTATATAAAATGCAATACAGCGTACTCGGCCCATGTATGGTAGTTATAAAAGAATACAGGTTAATGCCATGTAGTTGTAGTTATAAAAATGCATACAGCGTGTAGCCAGGTAGTATTTATTATATAAAATGCACATTACAGCGGTATCGCCATGTTCAGTATAAAATGCATTTTTTTTACAGCGTTATCGCCCATCTCTATGTAGTATAAAATGATACAGCGTAGAGCCATGTGTAGTACCTAAATGCCATACAGCGACATCGCCATGTCGTAAAAATGCAATAAGCATGCGCCAGAGTATATAAAATGGCATACAAAGTTCGCCATGTAGTATTATAAAAGACAACAGTACAGAATACCGCCAGTTGTAGTATAAAAAAAGCATCAGAACATACCGCCATGTCAGTATAATTATAATAAAATGCATAAGAATACCGACCCAGTAGTATTTTATAAAAGACATCAAATGAATTTCAAGGTGCCACCAAGTATTTTCTAAATAGATACAACGGACCGCCAAGTAGTAGTTGTTTTGTAGTACTAAAATGCATCCGAGTTACTCCATGTAGTACAAAAGTATAAGCCCGATACTTCACAAAATGCTCATATTACAGTACAGCATATATACACATAAACAAACCAGTGATACACCATACACACAACACACACACACAACACACACACACCACACACACACACATACATACCATACAAACCAACTATAGATACACAAATAGTACAGTATAGTTACAACATAGATAACAAATATTACAAAAAAAAAAAAAAAAAAATAATATATGCAAAGATGAAAGTTAATTCTTAAATCTCTCTTTTGGGTTTTTACTGGAATTCTTCGGTTCATTGATGCAGCGGGCGGCGGTCGGTTGGCGCGGTGAGGTAAGCCGGAGAGGCGTAGGGCGTGGAGAGGCGGGAGAGGCTAGGGAGCCTGGAGGAGGCTTAGTAAGCGGGGAGGGGGGCAGGGGGTAGCAGGGAGACGGGAAAGCCGAGAGCCGGATGAGGGGGGGGGGACGTTGTAGCGGTGAGCAGGAGTTAAGACGGGAGTGAATGAAAGGGGAGCCGGGAGCCAGAAGCGTGTAGGTGAAGAAAACCTGAGAGCGGCGGTGGACAGATCGGGCCTTCCAAGAGGGGCTCCAGAGGTAGGGGAGCACCCAGTGGAGAGGTAGGCGTGGCCAGGCGGAAGGGAGACGCGAGAGAAGCGGATGAGAGTGGACCGAAGCGGGGGGCAGAGGGCACTCCGGGCAGAGGGGGGTAAGCGAGGAGAAGAGCGGAGGGGACGTGGAGATTCAGAGGGCAGGAGGCGGAGAGCCGGAAGCGGGCGGGATTATAGAAGGACCGCGTGAAAGGAGGAGCCCCTCGTGAGGGCAAGGAGATCCACCGAGCTCGGAGGGACGTGCGTCAGTGCGTAGGGTTGAGAGGGGGAAGCACATGGGACGAGAGAGATGGAAATGAGGGAAGGGAGTAGTTCGGCGGCACAGCATTAACGGCAGGGACTTCCGGGAGACGCGGATGGGGGACAGAGGGTTCACCCCCATTCGGGAAGCGGGGGGGAGGCAGATGGGAAAGCGGCTTGGGGATAGCGTTGGAGCTTCAGCAGGGAGCCGAGAGACGGGAGCCGGGTAGTGGGCGCGTGGCGCTTCAGAAGGGAGCAGAGAGCGGTAGCGGAGGGAGCGGAAAAGCCTAGACAGAGGAAAGTAGAGGAACAAGCAAGAGGGGACGAAAAGAAAGGTATTGGTACCTGTACAGGCGGGAGGCAGATAGATCTAATCACATGCGGGGAAAGTAAAAAGGGGAAAGGCGTATGTAAAAGACAGACAAGGGAGATTAAATGGACCACGTGTCGTTTCTGCTGTTGTGTGAGGTGTGTGCGGATGAACCAGGACCTTGGCCTTCAGAGGCGGCTGCTCTCTGTGGCGATGAGGCTCGCCTGGAGCCTGAGCCGACAACTCAACGGTGGGGAGCGGAGCCGCGCCCCTGCGCGGACGGACTGATAAACTGCAACGGCCCGGTCCTGGTCGCGGACCGGACGCGGTTGGGGACTCAGATATTTAAAGGACATCTACACTATACGGATCTACGTATCTAACAATCCAGACTCCGCTTCCTCACGGAGAGCTACATGGAGCTCTGCGCACTGAAGGTTGTCTGGTAGGTGGTGATCAAAGAGCTACTGGGCGTGAAGGTGTGACGGGTAGCCTCAGCTATGGGGCTATTCTCCCCCCCCCCCCCCGCCCATAGCTCTTTAGAAAATTTGCATATTACCTGATAAAGATTAGAAAAAAGGATAAGTAAGATAGATTAGTAAGGATAATCCCTAAAAAAGACTCTCTTACATACCTTAGAGGCACCTACCACCAGAATCTACCTTAATAGGTAGATCCGCCGTGTTATAGGTTCCTTAAAAGTCTTGGACATGAGATGTAAGAGGGTGAATCCCTAGGAAGTTAGACTGGATGTATGTTATAGTTGAGATAAAAGGACGTTTTACATATTTTGTGAGTATAGTTAAAGACTGTAATACTTTATTACCTACTGGTCTTCACTATGTGGTCGGTTTAAGACTCCTGGATTGACTCCTGATTTTGGGTGAAGACTGAAGACGGACGGTTGCTTTGAATATCTGGGATTGTGAACAGAACCATCTGTATTGACTCTTATTTCCATTGGAAAAGAAGTGTTGGGGTTTTTTTTGTAATCTTTTTGAAATATTTTCCCTGCTTTATACATCTGCAAGTCATGACCTATGAGATTTCTATTGTCTGTTTATCAGCTATTCAGAATGGCTGATCTGTGGGGGTGGTGTATGTCCCCAACCAATCTGATATTGTGGAGCAAATCCTTAAGAAAAAAAGCTACAGTTTTTTGGTAGTAAGATAGGCGCTGTTTCTATGTATTTCAATGGACTCACATACACGGCTTTCGTTTCCATTATCCTATGACTGCTCAAGCTGCTAATTTTGGTCAAAAGTTATTCCAAAAGTGGAAACCCTGGTGGTAGAATTTCCTGGCTGGTCAGCAGGTCATTTCCACAGATTGACCCCAAATCAATTCAGGGTGCAACCAGTCGATGCGGTTTCAGTACCAAAGATAGCATAGGCTGTTTCTCTAATTTTTAAAACCAAAAAAGTATGCAAAAACCAATGTAAATATAACCACAGTAATATCATCTCTATTCTATTAACCCACATGAATTGCACCTTACTTTGTGGTTCACAACTTCTGCCTTATTTTATCTCCGCTCCACTCGAGGGAAAAGTTAGAAGCTTCTGTCTTCCAGTTGGCTCCCTTGAAGTGACGCCTATTGATCATTATATGCGTCGAGCTCTCATTTCACTGTAGATAATTCACAAGTCAAACTATTCCAACAAAACTTTACAGAGAGTACATCACAAACCGCGTCGCTATCATTTATATGCAGCCGATGTTCAGCCGTACTGATAAAACTCCAAAAATTGCCCCATTTAATAAAATGGATCCTACATAGGTTATAAGCTTCAAACTGAAGACTCAAGTCTATAATAGGATTCTAACAAGAGTCAAAGGCAGCGAGAGGAAGAGACGAGTGTGGAAAATGCAAATGCTCCGTCGCGTAAACGCTCCTAATGTATGCCTGCTCTGCAAATGATCCAGGACCCCGCTGCAATCTCCGCTATGCCAACACGACGTAATGAGGCAGGGTGACACATTCCTCTCTATGCAGATTTACCCTCTGAAGTTGTCTTTTAGAAAGGTTAGAATCTTCTCAGTTCAGTTTTATCTCATTAAATAGCGACAGAAAAAAAAAAACTTCCGAAATCGGATAATTCAAAGCAAAATGCTACCTACCGGTGCACATAGCTCTACCCAGATAGTGCCCACGCCTGCAGAGAGAGAAAGATATTGAAGTCTCCATCTACAGTATGTGCTGAAGTTATACTCTGGAAAGTAATGGACACGTGACACATGGTGACAACTATTCCTGATCTGTGGTCATCCCAATTCCCACAAGGCACAGCATGGTAGATGAAATCTCGAAACATTAGATGCAAATAAGTCTCATACTAATTGGCTTGGTTTACATCTGAAAATTGTTATACAATTCTGCTATCACAACTTAAGTCATGTCCACTTTTATGAACTGAAGCCCCAGTAAGACATACCCCTAACAAAAAATTGGCTAGATGTCAAAAGTCATCAAATTTTACAATAATACATAAAGAAGTATTAACGTAAATAATGTCATAAAAAATGATCAGTCCATCAATTGCAACCAATTAATTACTACATTATACAGTGTTGATCCAAAGGAATCCAAAAAAGACAAATCTCTCTTAATTGTAAAAACAATTAGGAGTACCCACACCTCTCTAGCAAGTCTCAAAAGCAAGGTACCGGCTTATAAAACTTAACTTTAACTATTTGCATTTAAAGGACACCTGTCATCAGGTCTGTGTCACTAGTCCTGTCACCTCTACCTGTTGGAGCAGCTCACAAGGATCCATCCCAGCCTTTATCTAGTTATTTCATACATTATTCATTGTAAAATCATCTATTCTTTATCATGTAAATGAGGCTGGTCACATGGTCAGAGGCAGTGATGTCACCCCTCCCCTCTCCTCCCCCTGCTCATGTCTGTGTGTAATGTATAGTAAAGCATGGCTAGTGTGTGTCCTGCATCTGCTGACATGCTGCATCCTCCTAATATACAGGTGAGAGACACAGACATCAGGTACACATGAATCTGACATGTTCTGCTGTAACATGGAGCTGCTGTATCTCTCCTAAACACACACACATGCACACACAGGCTGCAGGGGGCGTGGCCACCAGCACCAGGAAGCACATCATTATACAGCCTCACATCATTATACAGGCTGTCAGTCATGCACTGGGGGTGTGGCTGTGCCTCCCACTCATGAATAGAGTGGACAGCTTGAATATGCTAATGACTCATTGGACATCTCACAGGTCATTTGCATACAGCTTTAGGACCTCATTGCTTAGGTTTACAGGCATGTAGAGGGACAATGAAGGGATAGAGGCAATGCTCTCTAATGGCAGTTTATGAAAATATATTTAGTTTAGGGGGGTTATTTTGTATGACGGGTTCTCTTTAAATTCTATTCTGATGAATTAATGGAACGGGTGAAGAAACGCATAGGGAAGGGAAGCACATATGGTTTATGCAAATAGGGCAATCCAGTGCACATGGTCATGGACAACATGTGCACTGTCCTTGTCAGGGTGGGAGCTTGATGGGATCATAGGGACAATTTATGACCAGGGTAATTTTATGACCACAGGACCCCTCTTGGTTCTCGACCATGACTATAGATCCTGAGGCTCAACATCTGACTGACTATGTAAGACTGCTCCTTTTTAACTACCATTCTTTGAGTAAGGTTTTGGTTTGATATTGACAGTTTCAGTAGGTGGCAAGAACAGAATTTTAGTGCAAATAGTAAAAGTTAAGTTGATAGAAAGGAAGGAAAAAACCCTGCAAGTCTGATGCCAATTGGCCCAAAGTAGGGAAAAATTAATGATCAACCCCTAACATGGCAGTCAGAATAACTCCCTGGATCAACAGACACTAAATACATCAAATATGGCATGTTATTATTACGCTCCAAAATAATTCGAATGGCTGGGGGTCTCCTCGCAGCACTATATCTGGGGATAGAGGGGATGTTAATTTGAAAAGGTGTCCCTTTAGATCCTCCCTGGAACCTCCAGAGCTGGAGTAAATGATAGTAATACCGGGCACCAGCTCAGGGTGAGCTGGTGCTCGGTATTTCCATCAGAAACCTGCCACTACAAGTGGTAGGTTTCCTTTAAAGGGGTATTCTCGTCTGGGCATTCACATTCAGTTTGATAAATCTTCCATATATAAACATTTCTTCAATTAGATGTTATTAAAAAAAATGTTCCTGTGCGAAGATAATTTATCATAAATGTAGTCATGTGGTGCCTTAGAAACGATATGGCTTCCTCGGATACGGCCACCTCTGCTGGAGGGATTGCACAAAAAAACAAAAGGTTTTTGTATATGAAATGTCCGGGATTTACTGTATGACCCACAGCCGTCCTGTGACAATCATTGCTGAATCCTGGTGGTCCGGTGTGCATGTCTGGCCACCGCTGCCAGAGTGTGACGTGGTCGTAACCGAGGAAGCCATCTCGTTTCTAAGGGACAGAATAACTACATTTATGAGAAATTATGTTCACACGGGAACATTTTTTTAAATAACATCCAATTGAAGAAATGTTTATAAATGGAAGATTAGTGAAACTGAATGTGAATGCCCAGACGAGAATACCCCTTTAACATAAAAGAGGGAGGGGTTCTACAAAAGAAATGTCATCCCCTACCTAAAGGGCTGCTGGTTTACTGAGGTAAAATCTGGTGACAGGTTCCCTTTAAGGGTTTTTCTTGTCTATAATATTGAAAGGCATTAACTCCCCTTCATCAGGAACAGCGGCCTAAATGTATTGATACGGCCACGTCTGCTGGAGCGATTGCACAAAGAAACAAAAGGTTTTTGCATATGAAATGTCCGGGATTTACTACATGACCCACAGCCACCCTGTGGTAATGATTGCTGAATCCTGGTGGTCCGGCAGAGCTCAATAGCGCATGTCTGGCCACCGCTGCCAGAGTGTGACGTGGTCGTAACCGAGGAAGCCATCTCGTTTCTAAGGGACAGAATGACTACATTTATGAGAAATTATCTTCACACAGGAACATTTTTTTTAATAACATTCAATTGAAGAAATGTTTATAAATGGAAGATTAGTGAAACTGAATGTGAATGCCCAGGCGAGAATACCCCTTTAAGTCATGTCCACTTTCATGAACCGAAGCCCCAGCAAGACATACCCCTAAAAGTCAACAGTACGTCAAATGCCACCAATTAATTCTACATTACAGGCGGTCCCCTACTTAAGCACACCCGACTTACAGATGACCCCTAGTTAAAGACGGACCTCTCTGCCCACTGTGACCTCTGGTGAAGCTATCTCAATGCTTTTCTTTAGTCCCAGACTGTAAAGTGACTGTAATGAAGTTTTATTAATAATCCTTGGTCCCATTACAGCAAAAAATTTTAAAACTCCAATTGTCACTGGGGCAAAAACATTTTTTGTCTGGAACTACAATTATAAAATGTACAGTTTCGACTTACATACAAATTCAACTGAAAGGAAACCTACCATTTCAAATGGTAGGTGAAGCTGTAAACGCCGTGCACCAGCTCAGGGTGAGCTGGTGCCGGTGCTTAGTTTCGTTAGTGTTATAAACCGCGGCATCGCGGTTTTAACACTTTTTAAACTTTATAGCAGAAGCTGCTTCGGCGCTGCGCGCGTCCGTGCGCGCGCAACGCCTGCGGCATTTCCTATGTAGGCGCGCGCACGATCGTGCGCACGCAGCGCCGAAGCAGTTTCTGCTATAGTTTAAAAAGTGTTAAAACCGCGATACCGCGGTTTATAACACTAACGAACTAAGCACCGGCACCAGCTCACCCTGAGCTGGTGCCCGGTACTTACAGCTTACACCTACCATTTGAAATGGTAGGTTTCCTTTAAGAACAAACCTTGTACATAACCCGGGGACTGCCTGAATACAGTGTTGATCCAAAGGAATCCAAAAAAGCCAAATCTCTCTTAATTGTATAGACCATTAGGAGTATCCACATCTCTCTAACAAAGTCTTAAAAGCAAGGTACTGACTTATAAAAGTTAACTAACTATTTGCATTAAAATTCTGATGAATTACCAGAAGAAACGAGTAGGGAAGGGAAGGGAAGCACATACGTTTATGCAAATGGGGCAATCCATAGCATTTGTTCAGGGACAACATGTGTACTGTCCTTGTCAGGGCGGGAGCTAGATGAGATCATAGGGACAATGTATGACCAGGGTAATTTTATGACCAAAGGACCCCTCTTGGTTCCCGACCATGACTATAGATCCTGAGGCTCAACATCTGACTATGTAAGACTGCTCCTTTTTAACTACCATACTTTGAGTAAGGTTTTGGTTTGATATTGACAGTTTCAGTAGGTGGTAAGAACAGAATTTTAGTGCAACTAGTAAAAGGTACGTTGATCCAAAGGAAGGCAAAAACCCTGCAAGTCTGATGCCAATTGGCCCAAAGTAGGAAAAAATTCATGATCGACCCCTAACATGGCAGTCAGAATAACTCCCTGGATCAACAGACACTAAATACATCAACAATGGCATGTTATTATTACGCTCCAAAATAATTCGAATGGCTGGGAGCACTATATCTGGGGATAGAGGGGATGTTTATTTGGAAAGAATCAAAAGTGCCCCTTTAGATCCTCCCTGGAACCTCCAGAGCTGGAGTAAATGATAGTAGCCATAAAGACTAGATAATTATCAGTCGGGATGCTGGTGAATGATGGTGGTGGAATCGGCCACATGAAGAATCCGACCCCAAACATATCCAACCTAACTGCACGATCATGGAGCCATTTGTAGGAGGGGGAAGAAAGAAACTAATACATTGAGTTTGTAGAACATGACAAATAACTGGCCACATTCGGAAGATCATGTCACGAAAGTTTGTTTTACTGACTAAATCAGAGATTTGCCAAAAAGACAACTAAATTTTGAAAGCAGCTTCCAAGAATCACACATTTTTTAAAGGAATGCCGGCTGACATGGGCAACACTTTTCTCAAGTGGCCAGCTTTAGAGGGTGAGGCCTGGGGAGTAGAAGTCCTCTCACACTGGACTGGAAAAGCTTTAGAAACATTTGTCTGGGCATTCAGGCTTCTGGGCCATGAGCAACCATGAGTAGCCACCATTCCAATACAACCATTGTATAAAAAGATAGAGGTATCCAGGGGCAGCTCCCTTCTGGCATTTCTTCACTAGGTTCAGCATGATTGACGGCTATATACACTATTCGCTCAGCAGACCTGTCAATTAAATTGACCCAGGGATAAAGGTGTCAGAAGGCACCATCCACCAGGACAAATCTCGCCAACCCTGGCTGATTTTTAAATTATATTTTCTTAAAAATGCCAAAGCATTTCAGAGTAAAATATAGTTACATGGTTTGTCCAGTCAACATCCTCCTACTCCCACCTTTAAAGACAAAGCCATGGGGTTAGATCCCATGTCTGAAAGTATCCTGGCCTTTCGGGTGAGCACATGTCCATGCCCCGATTCCTGCCAACTAGTCTTGATCCAACAATCAGTATAATAAAAGAAGCTTTCTACAACTGAAAGGTTCTTGAAGTTTCCTTGCCTAATAGTTTTCAGCAAAGGTCCTGTCTTCTTGGCATGTGCTTGACTATGAATCTGTATTTTGCCCCATATCTAACCCTTATTCATTTGACTACAAATCTACGTGGTCTGTCCTAACCTTTGGCCTGTTTCTTGACTCTACTAAATCTCTGCCTGCCTAAACAATCTCTCTCCGATTCCTTTGCTCCTTGCACTACCATCTTTTGACCCACCTGCTGCCACCTGTACCTGAAGCTACCGCACTCGGAGAGGCCTTGTAACCTAGTTGTAGCAAAGTAGGATGAATACTAACATATTCATAACACATTTGAGAGCTTTCAGTCAAATCTATTAGGTGGAACAGGGGGACCACATCCCAATAGGTTTGGGTCACTGCGTAAAGAGGACCTGTTACCCAAATATTGGCTCAGGGAGCTGCTAACTTAACACTGGCTAGCTTGGTAGGGGTAGGGAGCTGCTTACTTTAGTAAGCAGCTCCCCGAGCCAATATTCGGATGACAAGTCCTCTTTAAAGGAGTTTTCCAGGAATTTAGCATTTTATAATTTTTATATTATTTCCCCACTCCTAGGATAAGTGAATAGTATCAGATCAGAATGTGTCCAACAGCTTGACAGTGTTGATCTGGGGCAGTACTTTCCTCAGCACCATTTAAGTGAAGTGAGGAGAGATTCATTAATAAGTGCTTCATCGTTTTTAGAAAAAAAAAAGTAACTCCAGTAAAGAATTCCCGTACTCATGAATCTGGTTCTAGGTTATCTATAATCCAATCTCTTCAGTATTAAACATCTGGAGCTGATGGCACTCTCCGCAGACTATGCCACTCCACACTCTCAGCGACCATCTGACCAAGACATGGCACTTAGCTGTCCATTCATCACGCCAGTGTTATATATTGTGCTGGCACAACCTCTTCATTTTCCTTACAATAGCACATTATAAGCACGTACAGATGGCCGGGCAGATGGGGAAGACATTAGCCTTCATCCAGTGAAGTAGTAGCCAAAGGAAGTGATAAATGAAATCACACAGTTGACAAAGACAGTGAGGAGGTTAGAAATTGTAAAAATCTGTTCGTTTGGCCATTTATGAAAATGTTAATTTATAATACTGGGAAGGTGTAGTAGTAGTAGTAAAGGCTGAAATCCATTCCTTCTCCATATTTAGGTCATTCTAAAACCACAACTCGCCTATCCATAGGAAAGGCCAATGAAAGGGTTGTGTCCTATATTATATTTATCCCCTCATCATAGTATAGCATGATTGTTAGGCCCCCCCCCGTAAATCAGCAGAATGAGGGATCGCAAGTTCCCCTGGGCGACTCCATAGCATAGGGACTTATGGGTTTGGTCAGTGCTGTATGCCGATTCGAGAGTCCCATAGAAGTCAATGTAGCACAGCTCCCAGAGGTTCAGAGCAGATCAGCAAGACCAACTTATACAACCCTGCACTCATATGTTAATCCCTTATTCAATATTTTAAAGGACCCCTTTAATAGTTGACTGTTAGGGGTACAACAATTGCCACTTACCGTATTTTTCGGACTATAAAAGGCACCATCTTTAAATGCATGCTAAAACATCTAGGTTCATATATAAGGCTTACTGGATTATAAGGCGCACCTGACTATAAGGATGAATGACCAACAGGTGGCAGACCTGTGCACACTTCAAGGCAGCTGTTGTCTGTAAGTACGGTTCATATATAAGGCGCACCGGACTATAAGGCGCACCTTTGATTTCTGAGAAAATCAAAGGATTTTACGTGTGCCTTATAGTCCGAAAAATACGGTATATAAATGCGCTTTTTTCCCCCCACCATGGCCTGAGAAAATGTCCAAGAAGATCGCTCCATCTATAGTGATTCTGTATCTGGCTGCAGCTCTTCTTCACTTCAATGATAGTGGCACCTGCTATAAAGCTAGAGCCAATACTCTATGAAACTGACTCCTCTGAAACCAGGGTAACGATGTGTAAAAATGATCGACTCGGGGTGCCAGGGGTCCCCCACTGCCTGATTAATATTATTACGAACAGTATTGGGTCAAAAATCCTGTTCAAAGTAGGGTCCAGAAAACTGCTTAAAAATGTTATTTAAATGGACTTGGCAACTTTATCTCACTGAAGTTTAACTAAACTTTTCTTTACCTTCTATCTCTATTAATCGCTTAGGGATGGCAATGTGAATCCGACACACTTTCTTTACTTGAATCTATGGAAATTTAAGGCTTTAACAGGTTCCTGGCACACAGTTATAAATAAGGAGTTGACATTTCAGCCTCCCTGACTGTATACTTATGTTACAGAGAACACAGAGAAAAAAAAATTGCATCCAAGCTAGCAGAGGTGACTTGGTTTCTAAAATGTGATGTCTTGCTGAGGCATCATGAAACTAACAGATCATGTACTGCAAAGAGTTAGGTATATTAGTATGCCTAAAAGAAAAGTAAATGTGATACAAAGGTGGCGGAAACAAGGCTGGAAAGTTGTGTTTCCAATGGAGGTCATGTACAAACTAACGACAAACTCGCCTCATTCATTATATGGCCATTATTCCTGTTCCCACAGAAACAATACAGTATATTGCACACATTTTTAGAAAAGCTGTGTTATATACTTTCTGAAATAAACTATATCAAACTTTACCTGGCTCCCTTCCAGAATCTTCAGCCGAGTCCCAGGAAAAAGGGGAAAGGCATTTCAAATCCCAAATGTTCAACTGCTCCTTTGAATATTTGCAAATTCGCATTACTATCCCCTCCCACATCCTCCCCCTCCCCCTGATGACGTCGGCTCTCCAAAGGAAGCTATTCACACACTTGCGCGGTGAGTCCTCTTCCTCCGGTATCCACAGTGAGGAGGCTCACCGCACCTTCGACTGGCAAGGAGCCAGGAAAAATTTGTTTATTTCAAAAAGCATATAATGCCCAGCTTTTTAAAAACATGTGTGCAATATTCTGTGCTGTGTGGGTAGGAACCTTTCCAATGCTAAAAATAGCCCTCTGGTGATAGGTTCCCTTTAAACTTTAGGTTAGTTATCACCTGCCTTGGAATCCAGTAAACAATGCATATATTAATCACTGTAAATCCACACTACACAATGTACCTGCTCTGGATTCTGCTGGATCTGCAGTTCTGTACTCAGATAACCCATTAATTAAATGCGAGCAGATGGAGGCAGAGTAAAAAGGGACTGCTGTTTATCCATCCAAATGCTTTCTATATGTATATTTGTGCAGAATGGTTTGAAGATGTTTTGACTGGGATCTGATTATGTTACTGGATTAAGTCTACTACAGGTCATCTGAGGTCATCCCACCAAAATGTTTAAATCACAGCATAGTATATCAGTAAGCGACAAGGTTCATGATCCTATGGGGGGGGGGGGGGGGGGGGGGGGGACTATGACTGTGATGAGGATATAGGTGATAATCTGGCTCTGCCTACACGATGAAGGTGGGGTTTATACTTTATTGCTACTTCAATGGCAGAACACTGACCCATAGCTAATCTGAAGGATTGTGTTCACTGTAAAATTGTGTAATAAAACACAGAAGACGTCTCCGACCTGATCACATGAGACTAGAGTGCCTTCTAAAGCTTGTTTGACAACTTGCATTTCAGTTCCCGAATTACAGCATCCCAACTTGTTATCCACGTAGAGATGTGACTCTCTTCTACTAACACTCCATTTGTTAATCTTGAGCAATATTCCCTGCACACATTTTATCTCTGTACAGTTTTTTGTTCCGAAAGCTATTATACAAATTTTCATGAAGTTATTTGGGCGTTAGTTATCACGTGTCGGTGTTTGATAGCCCTACCGAGCATCTGTCGCAGTCAGATACTTCAAGAGGCTCCGGTTTCTTGATGTATGTGGTGGGGCCCTGCGCAGCGATTATCTAGAAATAAACACAACCGGCCAGTTTCCGCTTATGAAAATTTGCCTGCTGCAGAGAGTGCGCAGGCGCGGGTACAGGAACGCCCCACACCGACCCACTCCACCTCGTCTGTGCCCACCCCCTGTCCGGCCCTTCCACTTCACCCTCCTACACGCCCCCCTTCCGTAAAGCTAACATTTGTGATTATTTCAGGGTTTCTACGCCACTGACGTGGCACAGTAGTCCTGATAGATATCCCCCATTGTGTCGCTATGTTATATGTGTGCCCAATAATTGAAAAACTTTAATCACAATTAATAAAAATCCAAGTTATTAAAATGACAGAGTAAAAGAACCCTTTATCTGTAAATGCTGGTGTCCATAAAACTCCAAAACCATAAAACCCTTTGTTAATCCATAATACACCTAGAATTTAGAAAGCAGCAGGGATATCTTCTCCTGCCGCACTATAAATCCCATCATAACCCGTTAGAATGACTTCAACACAAAACTTATAAGGGCGCAGACTGAAATTCAATTCTCCGCCACAGCGACATTTCATGGTTGACTGAGAACAGAGATGAAGGAATGCTAATTCTATAAATGTCTCCCTTCTCTGCCATCCGGACTTGGTGTGAACGCTCGGGAAATGAAAAGTGGAAAAAAATGGAAATCAATTCCCACGTTTTATATAGGATGCAGAGATATAGTTTATGGGTAGAAGTGATCCTGGCAGAGACATATAGGCAGCAGCTTGATACTGGCGGGAAATGAAGCATGGCACAGCGTTATGTCTCACCGTACAATAGGAAGAATATCTATTCGCTCTGGGCAGGAAAGGAGTTCGATATTTGACACATTTTTTTTATAAAATATCATTACTGGGTAACATGACTTGACCCTTATTTAGCAGATTGTAGGATGTATACGTTATTTCATTTGGCTATAACACCCCTTTTAAATATGTAAAATTCTTAAAAATTAAAAAAAAAAAAAAAAAAAAGTGAAAATGTCTGCCAGGGGTCATTTATGACCTCATGGGGGAAATATAGCTTTAAAGAAAAAATTCACACACTATATATACACTCACCGGCCACTTTATTAGGTACACCTGTCCAACTGCTCATTAACACTTAATTTCTAATCAGCCAATCACATGGCGGCAACTCAGTGCATTTAGGCATGTAGACATGGTCAAGACAATCTCCTGCAGTTCAAACCGAGCATCAGTATGGGGAAGAAAGGTGATTTGAGGCCTTTGAACGTGGCATGGTTGTTGGTGCCAGAAGGGCTGGTCTGAGTATTTCAGAAACTGCTGATCTACTGGGATTTTCACGCACAACCATCTCTAGGGTTTACAGAGAATGGTCCGAAAAAGAAAAAACATCCAGTGAGCGGCAGTTCTGTGGGCGGAAATGCCTTGTTGATGCCAGAGGTCAGAGGAGAATGGGCAGACTGGTTCGAGCTGATAGAAAGGCAACAGTGACTCAAATCGCCACCCGTTACAACCAAGGTAGGCAGAAGAGCATCTCTGAACGCACAGTACGTCGAACTTTGAGGCAGATGGGCTACAGCAGCAGAAGACCACACTGGGTGCCACTCCTTTCAGCTAAGAACAGGAAACTGAGGCTACAATTTGCACAAGCTCATCGAAATTGGACAGTAGAAGATTGGAAAAAACGTTTACTGGTCTGAGGAGTCTCGATTTCTGCTGCGACATTCGGATGGTAGGGTCAGAATTTGGCGTCAACAACATGAAAGCATGGATCCATCCTGCCTTGTATCAACGGTTCAGGCTGGTGGTGGTGGTGTCATGGTGTGGGGAATATTTTCTTGGCACTCTTTGGGCCCCTTGGTACCAATTGAGCATCGTTGCAATGCCACAGCCTACCTGAGTATTGTTGCTGACCATGTCCATCCCTTTATGACCACAATGTACCCAACATCTGATGGCTACTTTCAGCAGGATAATGCGCCATGTCATAAAGCTGGAATCATCTCAGACTGGTTTCTTGAACATGACAATGAGTTCACTGTACTCAAATGGCCTCCACAGTCACCAGATCTCAGTCCAATAGAGCATCTTTGGGATGTGGTGGAACGGGAGATTCGCATCATGGATGTGCAGCCGACAAATCTGCGGCAACTGTGTGATGCCATCATGTCAATATGGACCAAAATCTCTGAGGAATGCTTCCAGCACCTTGTTGAATCTATGCCACGAAGAATTGAGGCAGTTCTGAAGGCAAAAGGGGGTCCAACCCGTTACTAGCATGGTGTACCTAATAAAGTGGCTGGTGAGTGTAATATATATATCTATAAATAAAATTAAGTTGTGACCCTTAAGCCACCGAATACAAAAATTACCCCTGCAGACAAGTTCCAATATCAAATTGGGAGGGGCCATGCTGAAGCCAGTGTGCCTGTAAGGGTGCAGTCACACGTGCACACCATCCCCCATCTTTCCCTGCCTGTTCAATGCACATGACAGGAAGAGGGGAGGGAGCTGGTTGAGTGAGGAGAAGAGGAGACTGAGACACAGGCTGCAGCTCTCCTCCCCGGGACTCACCACATGCTGCTGGTAGGGAGCAAGGTAATGTAAAATAAAGTTTTATTCTGTCCCTGCTGTTCTATTTTAGAGTTTTCCCAAAACAGTCACTGAATTTTTAAGGGAAGCAGCACTGCAAGTCAGAGACATGCAGTTCCCGTTCAAAGCAGTGTAGATAGAAGTGTAGCTCATGTCATAACATGTCTCTGTAGAAGACAGAGACAAATGGATCCCAATAGGGGAGGGGAACATAGCAATGGAGGCACCAGGAGCTGAAGGGCTATTGACTATCCATACTTATCATGATAACGTATTATCAATTTTTGTCTTGTTGAAGAAAAATCTTCTTAGTGTAACCCTGCTCTATCACCGATGAATGGGAGATAATCCCAAAGTCCTAATGGAATCCGAATAATTATTCTACAAGTAAAATATATTCTTCCTTAGTTCAAGGAAAAGGAGATTATGAAAAACTAGCAGGGACTTCAAGGGAGTGCAACACCTCCACCAAGTGTTATAATCTGCAGTCAGCATGTTATAGAGAAGCGTTCTGTGATTTCCATTTCTGTCCATTATGCCAAGATATTTCCAATTTAATCAGTATGCTAATGAGGCAGTTGGTGCACCTGGAGCACTGTTATTCCCATGTAATTCCCTCTTCTTCCAGTGTCACCCTATGGTTCTCAGCAGACTAATGTCCTGCTTATCTAATGGAAAGGGTACTGGTCCAGGCAGCAATAGCAGCACCAACTGCCTCATTTGCATACAGATTAAAATGGGAATCTCCCAGAAACAGCATTATGATCTGAAATAATAAAGATATGATTGAAATCACAGAACCTGCTGCCTAAAGGTTATAATGCTTGGTCTCTTTCTTTACCCTAGACCACCATTTTTTTTCTGTGGTCTAAACCTTGGCTTTTTTGAAATTTTTTACCCCAATCCCCTGTACAGTGAGCAGATACTAACTAAAAGCAATTGTAACAGTGCCACATACACAAAATCAACTTCTATTCTCAAGTAACTTGAGTATCTCCAAATTGTTATCTATACTGACAAGCAGCCATAGTACAATATTCCTAATTGACCAACTATCTTCATTTCTGTGACTAATTAAACAAGGAGAAAACGCCATCTCCTCATGTGTCATCTCATCGATAGAAATCTACTTAGAAAAAAATAACCCAGAATAAAGACTCTCACACACACTGACACAGTTTCTTCTTATTGTTCAAAATTCTACAAGAGGAATGACTTCCTATTGTGCTCGTTCCCGAAAACTAGGTCATACGGTGGGGGCACCAGAACTACCTGTAATGTGGGAATGTTCCTAGCATGGGGCAATAATCCTATAAAACATCTTGTGTATTATGTAACCTACCTGAGAGCACATAGAGGTCACACTGGAGAAACTAAAGAGGTTTTCTGCCTCAGAACAGAATCTCCTGCAGAAGTAGGAAGATGTAGGAAGTCTTCTGCTCCAATGTCATGTAGTAATCTGATCCATGTGCCCCTTAACCATTGAGGTCTATTGTGCATGGTTACGGTGAGGACCGGTTACGTTGAGGCGCGGCGGATGTACTGTGTGTCACCTGACACATTTCCAATGGGGCACTGCCAAATGGACCGCAAACAGGGCCTTTATGTGGCCCACTACTCACTTATGCCCATGTGCGTGAGGCCCTAGAATGGAAAGACGCAATCTATACAACGTTTGTTTGTAGGACGACAGCCTTTCTCCAGGTTTGCAAACATTGATCTCAGTAAAGTCCAACAGCTCAGAATGGTCATGTGCAAAAGATTGCTACGGGCATGAATGGCCGAAGTGTAACCCCTTAATTGCCAGATCTGTTTGCATCTTAATGTGGCAAGTAAGTTGTACCCCTGCTTTTTTACATATAACATTTATATTGCTATTGTTTTCTGTATTATGAATTGTGTGCTGCTCGCTGTGTGTAGGGGTATTTTGAAGGGTTTCCCCTATTCACAGGATAAGGGATAATAAGGTGACTGGTGTTGGTCCGACTGCTGGGATCGCAACGATCGAGAGAACAGGACCCCGTGATCCGAAGAATGGGGGTCCAGTCCTCTTTAAAGGGCAGAGAGGTACGAGGAGCAAGAGTCCTGCCACTCAACCCATTACGGAGAACAGGATTTCTGTTTGCCAGATCACAGCAGTCACCTTTGTATCCCTTTTATCCCCAAGTGCTGAAGCAAAGGGGATGATTAAACAGTTTCACAGCCTGTGAAGCTGAAGGGCTCTGGTAAGACACCCCAAAGCCATTCTGGTGCATTAGCATAATTCGAAAAGTAGATTTTTGGAAGCAAGGAGGCCATGGATTACAAATATAAGAAGATTACCACAGTAACTGTGCCTGGGTCTATGAGTAAGTGTTCCTGGTTTATCCATAGCTTCATTTTGATGGTAGATTTCTTTTAAGGACTTCAATATTTATGACCTTTCCATAGAAAGACACCAAATTCCCTTGCGATTGGCTGTTCTCAGCTTCCTCTGACATCTGTACTACATGTGGATGGAGACAGAAGCCAAAGGCTTCATCCATTTTATAGCGGCCAAGTTGGGCAACGATGGGTCAGCTCCTAAACCAGGACCGTTTCTATCCGGCCCCCGTCTCTTGGCACACCAGCGCCAGGCCCCTGCGGCCTTTGACAGTTGAGCAGGAGCCTCCGACCGGACAGAAAGCTCATGCCCGTCACTGTATAGTGCTTGATGCGGCCGGAAATGGCGGCTCGAGCACTATTACTGGAGCGATGTGGCCGGAAGACAACCCCGGCGCACATCACTTCATGAACTAGGATGTGCGGCCGCACTATGACGTCATTACGTGGCGGGAGACTTAGGTGAGTACAGGGTTTTTATTTTTTTTTTTTAAATGACATAATTATGAGGGGCAGCATAGAAAATAATTAATGGTGCGGGGCAGCATTGGAAATAATTATGAGGGGCAGCATAGGAAATTAATTCATTATGAGGGGCAGCATAGAAATTAATTAATTATGAGGGGCAGCATAGAAATTAATTAATTATGAGGGGCAGCATAAGAAATAATTAATTATGAGGGGCAGCATAAGAAATAATTAATTATGAGGGGCAGCATAGGAAATAATTAATTATGAGGGGCAGCATAGGAAATAATTAATTATGAGGGGCAGTATAGGAAATAATTAATTATGAGGGGCAGCATAGGAAATAATTAATTATGAGGGGCAGTATAGTAATTAATGGGGGCGGGCAGCATATTCAGTAAATAATGAAGAAGGGTCCCAGTATATTTAATAATTAATTGACCCAATAAAATAGTTCACAAGGGGGTGCAGTATATACTATGCGGTCACAGGTACCGCTATTTATTTTTAAACTTTAGTCCGGCCCTCCAATGGTCTGAGAGGGACAGTGCGTCCCCCTATGTAAAAAGTTTGGGGACCCCAGTCCTATACATTTCATTCCTATTAAGGTACTTTTCCACTAGTATACTGAATCACAAGTATAATAATGGAGTATATTAGGCTTGCAACCAAAAGATTGCTGGGAAAACCGTGCCTAATAGATGCTGTACGAGGATACAAGTGCCAATGTCTGGAAAGCTCCTGCTTTACACTTAGACGTTGTATAGGTGACATGGGCACCTTACGCACCAAAGAGGGTGTAATTTAGTAAAGTGGACAGAGTTATGAGTTATGTCGTCGCTATGATTTTATGAAGTTAATACAACTCTGTGAAGACTCTTCTTCATGCGGATTAAAACAAACTTTTCATCTACTCACCATCTTTTTGTGACAATGCCTTATCAATAAAGTCAGAGGCTTCCTCAAAGTAAGAGCTCAGGTCAAAATTTGGTCGGTCGTTGGCTTTAATACCATGGTAGGTAATGCCTGTGCCGTTGTAGAAGGCAGTATTCGTGTTCACGTGCATAAAGGAGTTCCCCTCGGCTGCATTCAGGATGTGAGTTATCCCCAGGCGCTGAAGTCTCATGATATTCTGCGCAACTAATAAAACTAATAAAAAGATTTATACAAAAAAAAAATTATTCATATTCCAGCATTGTAGCTGCACTTGGAGATCTCTTGTGTGAGATCTTACAGCAACCTGTGTGTAGAAAAACCAGCTCACCGTCAAACAAAGGTGATTTATATGGAAAACTGTGGGCTGGATCAAACTTATTTTGAGATTTGTGAAATCTTACAGCACAGCCCCTATGATTAAGAGCAGTAGCAGACTTTAAGTTAGATACTACAGCAGAGGCAGGGGCTGTATTTCTGTTTGAATTCAGAAATCAGTGTGAGGATACTCTGCCAGCGCACCAATCCAATGTCCAGCTACAATCCTGGAATACAAATACATATTATATAGTCCTTCTGCTATCAACAACATACACAAATGCATTATTACACAGATCTACAGGGCTAGATCCAACACATCTGCAGCTTTGGATAGCCAAAGCTTTTGGGAGACTCTTGGAACATTTGACTGGATAAAGAAAGAAGTGCAACAGTTAAAAATAAGTCCAGCAGTGAACTCTGGAGATAAAGAGCACAAGCCTTACATAGTGAAGCTGTCAATTTGTACAGCAGATTATAAAAGTCACAGTGCGTGGACCACAAAATTTTGGACACTGGCTGCGTATACACTACCATAAGAGTCTTAAACAAGATCTGTACATGCAAAACAGCAGACCGAGTTACGTTTTCAGCCTTGGAGATCTGTGTAGCTATAGGTATACAAGCACTGTCACATCTCCTTATAAATCATTTCTGCACCAACCGGGGGAAAATGGGTCCAATACTGGTGCATGATGCACCCGCTCTTAAGAAATTCCCCACATTGTTAGGATCTGGAATAAATTCTTTATCTAGAAAAAAAAGAGTCTTGAAAAGCAGGGGTTAAACTAACGTGAGTGTGCATGCTATGGCAGCTGGGGGAAAGCATTAGGAATATATGCATGGAGCAGGGAGACATAATAACCCACAGAGCATAAAGTTATACCCAAGGAGAGTCCACATATATGATGCGTCATTAGTCAGCGGCGTTACTATACATCAGATACAAATTTCTGGTAGAACTCTCCCTACTAGACGAGCTTCATTTAGTACAATAAATGCGCCAAAATCAGACGTGGAAATTATTGTTCCATGCAGAACGATCAGCAGATATGTCCCCTACTCTACACAGGGTTTACCTTCTGTAAGATTCACATTAATGGCAACACTGTTGGGATAAAATCTAATATGAACTGTTGACATTCGACAAAGGCCCTTGTTTTGGTGAAAGATGTACTGCTCCAGTTCATTAAAGGGGTTTTCCCACTAACAAAAGTTAGGCCCCATCCACGGGATAGGGCCCAACTTACTAATCGGTGGGGGTCTCAGGGGTCCATACCTCAGTCGGACCGCTCCGCGTTACTTCAGACTAATGGAGCAGAGGGCCGCGCATGACCGTTCTGTTCCATTCATCTCTATGGAGCTGACGGACATTGCCAAGCACTCCACTCACCGATCCTCGTCATCTCCATAGAGAATAATAGAGCAGAATGGTTATGCGCGGCCATCTGCTCCATGAATCTGATGGAGCAACGAGCGGTCCGATGGAGGTACATGGGACCCCATTGGACCCCTCGTTTTTTGGGATCTGTGGAAGTCCATGACAAAGACCACCACTGATCAGCCCCTATTCTGTGGGTAGGGTCCAACTTTTGTTTGTGGGAAAACCCCTTTAAACATTCAAGAGATAAACTGACTGTCCTTGCCTGCAATCTAAGTGTAGTGCGTTATATGATAATGAGGTTCTCTTCCTGATGGAGCCAATAATCACCTGTAAGGTAGTAGATGTCACTAATGTCTGTGTCACTGACAGACTAGGGTGACAGACAGTGTCAGCCTGTGTAGTGTCAGCCATAGGGTGTCCATGATCTCTGGTGCTTAGGCTGTCCGTGATCTGTGTGAACGTTCCCTCAAGGTCAAGTCATTCTCTCCTGCATTGCCTCAACTATAATTTATCTAAATGGATTGCCAGTGGTTGATCCTCCTCTGTTTGTAGACCCTTCCCTGCAGTTCTACACCTATACAGGTGTGGATCTACAGAGAAGGGTCTACAAGCAGAGGAGGATCAACCACTGGCAATCCATTTAGATGCCTGGCTCATCTTCTGCCTTCACTAGGACTTGTAGTCTATAGGCTGTGACATCTGATCACCCGCTACTGCTGTCTCCCATTCTAACTGGTCTTATACCCATATTCCATAAAAAACCACAACAAAGTCTGAGTGTTAGATTATAGCAACCAGTGATAATAAACCCATAACATACGATTTGCTGAATAAACTGATCCACTGGTTCTGTTGCCTCTCAAGATCTATATCCAAGACAAGGACCAGAACCCAGATGTCAGTACATCCGTACCTGGTCCCTGAAATTAAATACAAATGCAGGATGCAAAAAAGAAAAACAATTACATATATAAAATCTGTGGTTTCCTAGGAGTTCCCTTTTAAAGCCGCTATTGTGTGATATAGCTTGTGCTTTAGGCTTAACTGCCCCTTTAAGACCAATAAAGACGACAATTAAATGGCTATTAAAGGGAATGTGTGCAAAGACATCTCAGCTCAGAAAACAACACCCTATAGCAATTTCCCATCCATTCTTGCTTCTACAAGATTATTCCAATTTTAGATTATGTATTTTTATTACTAACATTTTTTCTCTAGAAGAATTCCAGTTACCGCTTCTCTAGGGAGGTCAAATCATTAAAACGCACCATCTGTAAAGAGAAGCTTCATTACATTTATAATCCAAGTGAATTATCTGGGATGAGTTCCTCCCGTAATTCCCCAAGAGAGAATTTCCTTATGGGTCACCTTCCAGGCAAACAAGGTGAAAGAAGGATAGAAATATAAAGTCCCTTTATGCAAATTATACAGTCATATGCGCAACCTCTACCCCTTCCTCATGCCATTCAGAGGACCATACTGCACACCTGTCAACTTCTTCATACATTTTCAGGAAGATTAAGAGAGGAACAGAAGAATACAACAATACAGAGATCTTATTTTTATGGTCTAGAGCTACTATCCAAGGGAAGTACAAGTGCACTTAGATGGGGGCGCAGACACTAACAGCTATCACATACAAAAGTAGTAGACACCTTACCATTATCTTCCTACCCCCCGTTTCCCGTCTGTCTATAGTTCATGTCTCCTCTGACCTCACTGGAAATCCATGGCTGGAGTGGACACCTGCCTCACCCAGTGATTGTGGGGAGGGACCATGGGAAACGGCAAAGTGTCAGTGAGGAATCGGTGCGGTTAAAGGAACTATGGATTTGGATATAGATTTTTAATCTTATCCAAGGTGACAAGTTTTAACAAAAAACTGTCACCAGGTTTTACCCCATTAACAAACACCACAAAGGGGATGATATATGAAATGTCCTTTCTAGAGTTCCCTCTGTTTGGTCAATTCTTGCACATTTACCTATAAAAAAAACTTTCCTCCCAACTCACTTAAAAATAACCTGATTTTTTTTTTATTATATATGTTGTATCACTCCGAAACAAATCTCTTTAATGTACACTAAACAACAGGCACTGTTATCTTTTCTTTGTTCGTATATGTTTATACTACATATGTAATGTATCATATGTCAACAATGTATGTTTCTTAATGTCATAATATTCAATATGATACACATGTGTTGTTCTTTGTATTAAATTTTAAAAACCACAAAAGTCACAAAAAAATGAGCAGAGAAGAGTCACATTTAGTCCATTTTAGAGGCTGTGGAGGGTGTCACTTTAGACATCCCTGTTTGCTTCTATAGTACCTATTAAATCATATTAAAGTTGAGAATCTTATCTTCTAAACTTGACTCAGTTCAGGTAAAATATGATTGTTCTCTGCTCATTTTTCTCATTACTTTGATGTAGATTCTTTTTTTTGTTTTACCTAGAAAAATAATTCACATAAAAGATAAATATCTAGAAAAAACATTTCATTCCTGAGGGGGGGGGGGGGGGGGGCTAATATATTAATTGGGGTAAAAGATGGCCACAGTGTTCCTTTAAGTTGATTCCTGAAAAGATTGTTGTCCCGTAGGGATCCCCAATGTCCACATTCGGAGTGACTAGTCAATCATGGTGAGTTTTGGAGGTGCTGTGGAGATGATGATAAATCTGTGGCCTAGTCAGGGTCACCATTAATAGGGGACACATCTGGTTTTTTTACATAAACAATGATGGTCAAAAAGTATCTGCCATCCTAACTTCTCCTTAGAATCATGAAAAAGAATGAAGATTGGCAGAGAACATGGTCTAACTCAATGTGGGGTTTCATTAAGACTGGCTCTGGCCTCTTAGAGAATATGGGCAAAAACTCTGCCAGTTCTGACATGTAGACCGGGTCAGAACTGACGGAGTTTTTTACTCTGGACTCTGCTGAAGACACTAAAGTAAATGTGGAGGACCAGGCAATCACGACCCGGCCCGGCTTCTGTCCTCCGCGCTGCTCGCCCCTTCTACACCCAACACACCCATCGGAGCAGAGAAGCCATATTAAATCTGGGCCAATATGTCTCGTGTGTGGACCTTAAAAAGGTACACTGGTCAGGACTGCTTCCTTAAACACTTCCAAATCTGATTGAAATCTTCTCATACTCGCCCAATTCCCAGGCCAATTATGTAACCGTGTACAAAACCAGTCTGTGTATGATCAGCTGATATCAGCGTAAGCCGCGCAGATTACAACCATCCTGTATATTGATGAATAATCATTATTAAGGGACACGAGGCTTTTCATGGTAACTATAAGTCTCACCGTATGAGTATTTCCAGGAGACCACTTCAAACTAAACTCACATTAAAACTTCAGAATCAATCTTATTTCCTAATCACTTTCCTCGGCCTGATCTCGGTGTTGTGTTAGGAAAGAGAAGGGGAAATGAGTTTGACTTGACTTCATCGAAACCCTCGATAATGACATTGTATTTCTAGACTTTAGTCGGCTTGGAAATGTTCATACTCTGAGCTTCCAGATGGCGAGTGCTAATAGAGGTCTGTAAGGAGCAGATTTTTCCGTCTGTGAGAGGGGTGAACATTTTGTGCATCTGACAATCGATAAACTAATTTTCATAAAAGGCGTTTGTCCGCCAGGTGTCTCCTTACTCTCAGAATCCATTGGAGGAAAACTGACATCCGAAACGATCCCCGTTTCATGTTCCTTTACATGTGAGAACAACTGTGTAACTTATTAATGGCTGTCTTCAGTCACCGCCCCAGCCTGTGATTGGCTAATCAACCACTTCCTGTATGTCAGAAGGAATCGGAAACTGATAACACCGGGACAGTGTTCGTATAGGGCGGTGGGGAATAGGTAAGAGAGGAGGCATTAGGCTGGGTTCACACCATATTATTTGCCATACATTGTAAGGACACGTCAGGAGGATTCCAACTTGTCCTCAGAACATACGGCACAGACGTCGTCGTATAGTCATCGCATTGTATGACTATACAGTGGGATATGTTGCCCGGGGACCCCCACTCCTTTGAATGTGGGGGGAGGAGTGTACATCGGCAGCAGCCGGCGTTTGGCGTCTGTTTATGAACGATGTGTTCCCCCAGTGATGTCACTGTCCCAATATGGACAGTGACATCACCAGGACCTCCCTCCTGCTGAGTGACATATGCACTTGGCGCAGCCTGGGGGAGAAATGCAATACTCTGCACATCCACTCCCCATAGGGATCTATTGCGTCTTTATACGTCGCACAGGCAGAAGGTGCAGGATAAAAGGAAGTAACCTGGTGCTTCTTTCCATCCTGCATTTTTTGGCGTACGGGAGGAATGGTGGTCAGACACAGGAAACAACTATGCCTCCGGTCTGCCACTATTCGTTAATGTATACGCTAAGAGTACGTCGGGTGCTTTCCTGATGTATTTGCTTAGGGTGTGCAAAAAAAAAACGCGACGTGAACCCAGCATTATTCTTATTAATTTTACTCATTTTAAGATCTTCCCCAAATTTTATTTACCAAATGGAAACCAATTTGTAGGGAATCAGTCACCTTGATTTACCTAACTCCTATTTTATGCATCGCCCTAAAGCATGTACTACAACTTTATAACTTACCACGGAACATCACAAATAATTTTTTTAGCTTACAGGAATCACTGCCAGTTTGCAAAACCAACCAGTGAGAGAGATCGCTCCTGGGTGGACAGAGCAAAAAATGACAAAGAAAAAAAAATGACAAACAACCTCCCAACACTATACAGTAAAACTGCAGAATACACAAGTGATTTGTCAGACGTTTTCCCAAGTAAGCACTTTCCAACGCCGCAAGGTTATACATCACAGCCACCCGCCCCATATTACATCACCCGTCTGCAACATGGAAATCCTTCTGTGATCTCCCCTCAACTCCGACACTGGTAAATTACAGGGAAAAGTAATCTATGGCAGATCTATAAAACCTTCAGAGGCGTTGTGTATGAGGAATAATTCCAACTCTTTAGAGATTCATTAAAAATATGTTATCCGAGTCTCAAATCAAAAAAAAAAAAAAAAAAAAAAATCACTTAACCTCTCTGATTGCCGGAGCATAAAATCAATGTTATAATGTTGGGGGTATTCCATCATTATCATCAGGAATGTGAGAGTCAATAGAGGGTCAATTATTCAGTTTTCAGCCATAATAACAATAGCTTTGGCAATGTAATGCCTCATTGTGATCAGCACTGCTGTGCGACCAAGGAAACAGATGGAACCTGTCGGCCATTTTGTCTGCTAGATCCATTACCTGCTATGTGATAAATATTGAACCCTGGGGGGGGGTCATAAGTCAGCTCGATAGCTTGTGTGTTTTAGTCATCATGCGAGCAACCCAGTAACTAGGGTGGATAGAAGTTTGCAGCGATGAGAAATTAAAATACCTTGGACAACCACATAGAGATCAACTCTTGTGGTGCAGTCACACGTTTCGAAACGGAATCAAAACACAAGGGGGCCATTCCATGGCCCAATCGTATATGAGTCTCTATGCTCTCCTCCCCTCTCCATAGGGATGCTTGGTGCCCCATATAACTTCACACACCATATGGCCACAAAAACAGGTCGTATGTAACCCGTGTATATTCACTGTTGCAGATCCACAAAAAACGCAAGGCTGCCAAATGAAGTCAGTAGCTTGGCCCAAGCCGCTTGCAGTGTCAAATGATTGAGTTACCTAGCAACTGATGCACAAATATAGATGGCACACAACTGGCATAGTGCACCTTAATTTTCCCAGCACCTTAGACTCGGCCAAGAATAGGTCCTTTTTTCTCAGGGGCACTAAGCTCAACCATGAGGCCGAGGCCGTATCACCTGAGGAAAAAACATTATGCATGAGGGCAATTATCCCAATGAGCTGGTAACTGCCCATCCAGAACCATTTCATCAGACATGGTTATGTCATCCTTGGAACAACATTAGGCACTGAAGAGCTTTATCGACCCAGTATCTAAATAAAAGATAAACCTGATTCCTGATAATCTAAGCACATTGTCAGCACACAGAATCTCATAGACACTTCATGCTCCCTCTGGTGCTGCTTAGAGAGTTCTCACCCCACACTGCTAAATCTTTACACTGACCATTATAGGAGCTAAAAAAAAAACAATAAAACTGAGTAAAATTGTAAATCATGGGGGTTAAAAATGATCTTTATTGTGTAAACATCACTAGGGGAATACATTTGATAACTTTCTTTCATGGGAAAACCCATTCAAGGACACCTGACTTACAGGTGACCCCTAGTTACAGACGGACCTCTCTGACCTCTGGTGAAGCTCTCTGGATATTTTACTTTAGTCCCAGGCTGCAGTGATCAGCTGTAAGGTGTCTGTAATGAAGTTGTATTGATAATCCCTGTTCCCATGGCAGCACAAAATTTAGAAAATCCAATTGTCCAAATAAATTTTGTCTGGAATTACAATTATGGAATATTACTCTTCCAACTTACATACAAATTCAACTTAAAAGGGTATGCCGTAAATATGCATGTCTGATACAAAAATCCATAATGCTATAAGAATCCATGAATATATGAATACAAAAATGGAGCTTAAATTACTTTGCTTTTTATTATTCACAACATTTTACGGGCTTTATAAAGTAGGCAGTGTTATCTCCAAGATGGCCGTCATCTGCAAGTCCCATGGTTACTCAGTTCTCGGTAACTCCTCCTTCCTCTAGTGCTCTGCTCCCAGTGATGATGTAACAGACTTTCTTGCGCTGTTACCATAGTAATGATATAAGTAACTGCCATCACCACAACACTGACCATACTGGATGCACTGCAAGTAACCGACTACAGCCAAACCTAGTGGTGATCATATGGACAGGTGCAGGACATGTGATGTGGACATGTGACCAGCGGCCATCTTCTGTCCTGTGTCTTCTCCACAGGGACAAATCAACGGACTGATTATAGGGCCAGTAGCATTATAATTCTTCATTACAGTCTATGTCACCACCATTTTTTGGGCTTAGAGGAACAAAATTTGAAATGACAACTAATTACACATTAGCTTATATTTTAAGGTCCCACTTGAATACAATTTATCCTTATTCCTGGAATACCCCTTTAAGAACAAACCTAAAGAAAGTATCTTGTACGTAACCCAGGGACAACCTGTACATGACCTCTGATTTCAGATAAATGTGGACAAAGGTGAGATTTGTCATGCATAGTGTAGAATAAACACCCTATACCGCTCTTCCTCTACTATACTGCGGCTGTATAAGAGTGGCGCGATGACAGGTAATTAGGTCCCTGCCGTCTACAAATCTGCATATTGTTCGACAGTGTTTTTGCGGATAATGGAGAAAAAAAATTATATCATTATTCTGAATTAGACACTTAAGAAACAGTGGGCATCCGGATTTTGCATATTTCCATATGTGCGCCTCATATTACATCTTCATGCCTCATTAGACTATTTTTAGTGTCTTTATGAGTAAGTCAAAAAGTATCCTGCAAGTTATGCAACTACTGGAAAATCTATTTTTATTAAGATAACATCGTCTACAGACCTACAGAAGTCACACAATTTAGAAAATAACATTTGCTGCTCATCTTGCAGATTGAGCCATTTTCTTTCTCTGTATGAAATAGTTTGAGGATAATTCGCTCCTCGGTCTCATTGTTGGGCTTCTGGCTATCTTCCACCCTTGTTAGTGCAATTACGTCTTACAATGCTTGATATTTTCCCATTAAGAAGACACAACCCCTTCCATGGTTAGTTAGTTGTTACAGCATACAATATAATAACAGTATGCTGCTTTTATAGCATCGCGTTAAAGAGATACCGTATATACTCGAGTATTAGCCGACCCGAGTATAAGGTGTGGTTCCCAATTTCAACACAAAAAACTGGGAAAACATATTGACTCGAGTATAAGCCGAAGGGTGGGAAATGCATTGGTCACAGCCCGCTGTGGTATATAGCCTGCCAGCCCCCCGCAGCATATAGCCTGCCAGCCCCCCGCAGCATATAGCCTGCCAGCCCCCCTTCGGCTCCTCTTCGGGTCTTCGTGCTCGGCCGGCACACAGAATGACGTCAGCTGCTTGCCGACGTAATTGTTTGTGAGCCGCCGCCATCGCGAGGGGACCTGAGGAGGAACGGAACGACCCGAAGAGGAGCCGAAGGACCCGAGGAGTCACCGGAGCATCGAAAGCAGAAGAGGACCCTTGGGGGACGTCCGAAAGGTGAAAACAGGGCTTATACTCGTGTAAATCATACTTATTTCTGTGCTTAAAGGGGTTTTCCCCCCAAACAAGTTAGGCCCTATCCTGTGGATAACTTGCTAATCAGTGGGGATCTCCGTGAGGAGACCCCCAAAGATGACGAGAACGAGGGCCTGAGGTACCTCCATTGGACCCCTCGTCGCTTCCCAAGATGAATGGAGCAGAAGACATGTCCGTTCTGCTCCATTCATCTCTATGGAGTTGATGGAGATGCACAGCCGTCTACTCTATTTTTCTAGGGGAGCGATGTACCCCATATTCACTGAGACCTGACCACTGATCAGCAAGTTAGGCGGGAAAACCCCTTTTAAAGGACATCTATCACCAGTTCAAGGATTGCAAACCAAACATACAAAGATACTTGTGTGCGCCCCCACTGGCAGGATCTGCTGTTCTTTTAGCTTCTTATGCCCTTGCTTTTAAGAAAAAAGGGCTTTAAAAATTTAGCAAATGAGTTCCAGGCTCCATTAACTCCTATGGAGCCTGGAGCCCCTCAGGCACATTTGCACAATTTTAAAAGGCCTGTTTTTTGGAAAAAAACAAAGGTATAAGAAGCTAAAAGAAGAGCAGATCCTGCCAGAGGGGGCGCACACGAGTATCTTTGTATGTTTGGTTTACAATCCTTGATCTGGCGATGTCCTTTAAAGGGGTTTTCCCGTCTAACTTGCTGATCAGTGGTTAGGTCTCGGTGAAGATGGGGTCCATCGCTCCCCGAGAAAAATAGAGTAGACACCAGTGCTTGGTTTTCAATCCCTGATCTGGTGATAGATGCCCTGTTTTATCCAACTGCAAGACCACAGTAAAGATAAATCTAATGAGACTTAAAGACGACCCGTCAGGGTGATCAGGACCCAATAACAGGTATATTAGCAGCACATAGAAAAATAATGCCAGCTGCTGTCCTATCTATATGCTGTGCAAATTAGTACCAAAAGTTCAGAATGGGTTAAATAGGAGAGACAGAACCAGGTTCTTAAAACCAGGCATCTCCCTGTAACCTATTGTATATCACTGACAGTTCAGAAACTGCTCCTGGTGGAGAGCCAAGGGAGAGGGAATTAATTAGCTGAGATTAATGTCTGGCCGAATCAATATGTTGGGAGCACTTCATAGGCAAATCCATAACTGGAGAGCAACACACTAGCCGCTGGAGAACATTTATCACAGGGTGATTGCACTAAAGAGGTGTCCTACAGACAAACTGCACCCTAAGCGAGCGAGCAGCACCTTCCACTTCAGTGTCAGATGGTCCGGACATTACAATTACCACCCGACGTTCAATGTCTACCGTGACCTCGCGCCTCGCTGTACATACCTGAAGAGCCTAGTATATGGGTGTACAAACCAATCAGAAAACAGTCACGACACAGTAAGCACCCGCTGGGTATCACTGCTATACATAGAGGTTTTCAATAACCAATCAATAATAATAGTCTTAGTATAGCATCAACTAAGAAGAGAGATCAAGAACAAATTTCAGAAGATGCTGGAAGGTTGGTTCCCATTCACAATTATAGACCACCGGGGCAAGGCCTAAGAACAGATCTTCTTTGGAAAGTTCATTCATACGGGAGAACTGGGGTCGAGATAAAAGAAATGGGTTTGGAGAACCAGAGTAAAATGTAGTGCCAATTCCATCACTTTTCGATTGGAAACTTATTAATAAGTTATGAGCAAAACCAATGTTCAAGTTCAGCTCCCCCCTCCCCCCAACCTGACTTATTGACGGATTGGAGGCCGAACAGCCAATCCAGCAAACTGACGCCCGTAGCAACTAGTCATGCCTATGACTGGCCAGGGGAGTCATAGCCAGGGCTAGTAGGTAGGGCCGTGTGACCAGAACATACTGTCAGATTGGTGGCTGAACAACCAGTTGAGCAAATTGATGCCCCTAACAACTAGCTATGGATAAGATTGGGCAGGAAGAGTTCCCCTGGCCAATCATAAGCATGACTAGTAGCTAGGGGCGTCAATTTGCCGGACTGACTGTTTGGCTGCCAATCGGGCAATATTTTCAGGTCAGGCAGATAAACCCGAACGTCAGGTCCGATCATCTTAATTATTATCCAAATTGTAGGTCGATAATTGGTGATGATGGTCATTTCTGCCTTCTAGGACAGCCGCTACATTACAGAGGTGTCTCCTTCCATCCATGGTGTTAAATAGCGGATGCTTGCACTGCTATTCACCCCATGCAGTCTGTATTTCCTGGCAGTACATAACCTAAAAGACCCAGTTTTATCCTCTGATCGCTAGAATCAAAATAGTGGCCAATTGTCGGAAAGGTTGTTCCCGATAAATTCCCTGCTAATCGGTGCCTGCAGGTGGCAGTAGCTGATGTCTAGGCACAGGTCTGGCTCGTGGTATTTGTTCAGCCCGGCTTTATCTCAAAGATTAACAAACTAATACAAGATAAGAGACCATTAGATTACTAGGAGGCTTATAATCTTTTATTAGGAGTATCCAGATGTCTACATTACAATGTAATCTTTATGGTAGAGTTACAAGGGGATAACACTCTGATCGGTGAGGGTCCTAGAACTGGCACCACCACAATCACGAGAACCAAAACCCCTGATCACACTAAAACGTTGGTTCCTTTCTACCTAACCGGTGGGGCGGCAGGTGGAGAATGCATCCATGCAATGTCCACGGGAGTGCCAGAAGTTGCCACGCACATTGTTCAGCCATCTCCATCACTCTTGTAGAGAGGGGAATGGGAGTGGCGGAGATAGCCAAGTGCTTTGCTAGCCACTCCCATAGCATTAGTAAGAATGGGACCCCAATTCTCGTGATTGCTGGTGGCCCCAGCAGTTGGATCCAGCGGATAAAGGATAGCAGTAAAACCCAATACAACCTATTTAGCCTATGGGAGTAGTCTGAGACTTCCTGCTGCGAGAAAGAGAAGAAGAGCCGTTTTATCACAATCTTGACAAATCTAAGAGCAAATAGTATTAGAGGGTAGTTTCAATATCCAATTTGCTAATTGGGATCTATACCATAAAATGGGTGGAGTAGACAAACAAGCTCCGCCCATTTGACAATAGAAACTACATTGCTCCTGGTGACCTAATGTCAAAGAGGCCGATTAGTCTCTTTCTGTGGGGATCAGTGAGAGGGCTATGGCACATCCCAGCAATGAGCTACAATATAAAAAAGATTCTATTAAATAAATTCCATAGAAAAAACTGTATAAAAAATGAAAAAATAAATAACCTGATCCTCATGATTTAACCAGGACAGTGCAGGTTACAAAACAGAATAAGTGAAGTGTCTGGTTGCTATGACCACCGCTAGTTCAGTTATCACTGAATTTTATGCATAAGGATCACACTGCGAAGCACACTCCCGATATCACCTGAAAATCTAATGTGAACAGGGGCCTGGTCAGAGGCAAGGGGTCAGAGGCAAGGGGTCAGAGGCAAGGGGTCAGAGGCAAGGGGTCAGAGGCAAGGGGTCAGAGGCAGGCACATGTTTTTTTTCTCCTGATCTTTGTGCCTACAAAAAGCCTTCACTGCCACTAGCAGCAGCCTATCCCCCTCTTACCACAGAAAAGGAGATGAAGAGGGTTATCATTAGGCTTGTTACACAAGTTATTTAGACTGTCTTAGGACCCTTTTTGTATGTCACAATTGCTTGATAAATGTGGCACATTAGGTCTGCATTAGATTTGAGACTTGTTGGTGAAAAAAATATGACAGAAAGGACACCATGTACAATCTGCTTAGCTCCTCCTGCTCTATAACATGCTGCCTGCAGGTAAGACACTATGTACAATCTGCTCAGCTCCCTCCTGCTCTGTAATATGCTGCCAGCAAATAGGACACCATCTGCAATCAGCTCTGGGGGGCATTACACCTGTGAAGGACACAATGTGCAGGAGAATGTCTCGACCTCCCTCTGCTCTGTCAGCACTTCCCCCTCCCTCAGCCTGATTTAATCTCACGCAGTCGGGGGTGGGGGAGGGGCTCTGGTAATGCCCCCCAGAGCCCTTCTGGCTCATAAGCATAATTTTAAAAGTTGATTTTAGAAGGAAGGAGGCCATGGATAACATATATAAGAAGATTACCACAGTCACAGCGCCTGGATTTATAAGCAAGTTCCCCTGGTTTATCACAATGGATTTTTGTGGTAAATTTCCTTTATAGGGGTATTCCCACGAAGACTAGTTCCTTATATGTACTCAGGATAACAAAATAACGCCAACTTGGATTTCTGTGTGAGATTGTGGAGCTGAGTTTCTGTCTGTCTCTGCTGTGAGGCTGTAGCCACGCCCCCTGCATGGAGCTCAGAGACACTGACTGATCACTTCCTGTCTGAGTGAGCAGAGAGGGGCTGCAAACTACAAGTAGATAAGTGACCCGGGGGAATGGGGAGGCAGGCACATAGCTGTGAGATGTAGCAGAACTCACAGTGTGACAGTGTAATGGTCTATCAGCCTCTGTGTAATCTCATGCATCTCTGATCTCTTTCTATGTGTCAGATACTAGTACAATGTCAGACAGCAGATGAAACCTGTACTCTGATAATCTAAGCACATTGTCACCCCACAGAACTAGATGGATTAGAATGTGTCTGCTTAGAGAGGCCCCGTCCACACCCTGGGATTTTGCACTGAGCAGTCAAGTGAGTGATGGAAATGTGAGAATTTTCTTTCGTGGGAAAACCCCTTTAAGGTCCCCTTAGTGAGTTTGAGACGCAAAGTCCCAAAAAAGCAGAGAAAACCGGTTATAGAGCAGGTATTGTTTTATAACAAAATTTATGATGTGCCAGTTTCCAGTTTCTGGAATCAGATGATATCTCGGAGAACACTGCAGAAAACCAGCCAGTAGCGAATGCTGAAGTGAGAATCTAGGTCGAAAAAAGTCGCAAAAAATTAAGAAAAAAAAAAACCAAGCAAAATACAAGATACCAATAATTAGAGGATGCTACGGTGGTGTTAACATATACAGTGAAACCTCTCTAGAAGAACACCCCTTTGAGAAGACCCCCGTCTGAAAAAAATAACATCTTTTTTTTCCTATTACACTCTATGGAAGTTGTCCCCCACTATGAGCATGCATCCATTTAAAAGACTGATATTCTGTGTAAAACTGGGCAAATTACTCAAGTGTGTGTGTTACAGAGAGAGAGCATCCCGAGAGCTTCACCAGAGAGGTCTATCAGTAACTAGGGGGTCGACAATAGGTCCGTTTCAAGGGGTTTGGGCCGGAAGATAAGAGTTCTCCTTATGGAGAGTTTGCCATTAAAGGCCGCCTTATAGGCGTGTGGAGACTCAAAGGATTAGATGCTCCACTAGGGAATTCTGGGAAGTATGTAAATACATTTTCCAAGGTGTTAAATGGAAAACAATCCCTCCTTTTGCTACCTTGTAAGGCTACAAGAAGTCTAAAGCTATGGTGCGGGATTAAGCCAAACCGGTATATCTATTCCAGAAGGAACAGACTCCCAACTGTAGACAGCGATGTTTCGACCTGATTGGGTCTCCTCAGTACAGCGTAGGGAGACTGTCCCTTCTGGAGATATTTGCATACTTCCCAGAATTCCCTATTGGAGCATCTCTTGCTTTAAAAGGGATAAGGCCTAACTTGCTGATCGGTGGGAGTCTCGATGATGAGACCCCTACAGATCACGAAAACAAGGGATCCAATGGGGTCCCAGTTACCTCCGTCTGACCCCTTGCTGTTCCATTAGAGTAATGGAGCAGATGGCCGCACATGACGGTTCTGCTCCATACATCTCAATGGAGCTGACGGAGATCACTGAGCTTGTCAATTCCTGTCAGCTCCATAGAGATGAATGGAGCAGAACGGTCATGCGAGGCCAACTGCTCCATTCCTCTCCTAGAGCAACAAGAACATCGGACCCATCGTTTTCGTGATCTGGCCTAACTTGTATTCTTGGGAATACCCCTTTAAGTCTCCACATGCCCATAAGGCGGCCTTAATTGGCACTCTCCAATAGGAGAACTCTGACCTTCGGATCCTAGTAACAAGCCTCTCACACAGCCAAATCAATTCCCTACACTGTACTGAGGAGACCCAATCAGGTGGAAACATCGCTGTCTACAGTTGGGAGTCTGTTCCTTATGGAATATATATCTTGGTTTGGCTTAATCCCGCATTATGTTTTTAGACTTCTTGTAGGTCATACTTGGTGCTAAGGGATCTGCCTTACAAGGTAGCAAAAAGGAGGGATTGTTTTCCATCTAACACCTTGGGAAACACATTTGCATACTTCCCTTAAAGGGGTTGTACAGGATCAAACATTTTCTTTTCCATACTTTTGTGCCCAGTTTGGCCAATATTCATCCAAGTGGGTTTCATTCACAGGTTCACCCTATTCATTCAATAGTGTGAGCCAGGGCTAACGGGCTGATCAGTCACAAAGAGTCAGCCCGATCCGCAGAATAGGGGATAGCTTGCTAATTGGAGGGATGCTCAGTGATAGATCACAGCAATGGGGTTAGTTGAACCCCAAATGTACCCCCAAGGAGCCCCAGTCATCCGTGCACCTGCTCTATTCTCACATCATCTCTATGGCACTGACAGATAGAAGAGCGCAGTACTTGGTATCATGCCATAGACTGCAGGCGTGTACCACGTATATATGTATATATATGTATCTAGCATCACCACAGGGCCACCCTGCACACCCCCCAATACACATCAGCACAGGGCCACCCTGCACACCCCCCAATACACATCAGCACAGGGCCACCCTGTACACCCCCCAATACACATCACTATAGGGACACCCTGTACACAGTCCCCCATACACATCACTATAGGGACACCCTGTACACAGTCCCCCATACACATCACTATAGGGACACCCTGTACACAGTCCCCCATACACATCACTATAGGGACACCCTGTACACAGTCCCCCTACACATCACCTATGGGGAACCTGGACACAGCCCCCATACACATACACTATAGGGACACCCTGTACACAGTCCCCCATACACATCACTATAGGGCACCCTGTACAACAGTCCCCCAGCACATCACTATAGGGCCACCCTGTACACAGCCCCCCATGCACATCACTATAGGACACCCTGTACACAGCCCCCCATACACATCACTATAGGGCCACCCTGTACACAGCCCCCCATGCACATCACTATAGGGACCCCTGTACACAGTCCCCCATAACGATCACTAAGGACACCCGTCACAGTCCCCCATACGATCACTCGGACACCTGTACACGTCCCCATACGCCATCACTATAGGGACCCTGTACACAGTCCCCTCAGCATCACTATAGGGACACCTGTACACATCCCCATAAACATCACTATAGGACACCTGTACACAGTCCCCCATACACATCACTATAGGGGACACCCTGTACACAGTCCCCCATACACATCACTATAGGGACACCCGTACACAGTTCCCCCATACACATCACTATAGGGACACCCTGTACATCCCCTGCAGCAGGTGTTCCTGCCTGTACACCCCCCATACACATCTATAGGGACAACCTGTATACCCCCCATACACATCACTATATGACACCCTTACACCCCCTGCCGAGGTGCTCCCCCGTATACACCCGCTCCGGGCGGCAGTACTCACGCGTTGCCCACGTAGATCCGGGGGAAGACCTCGTTGCAATGCTGGGAGGGCAGGCGTAGAAGCCGCCATCATTCGCCAGGAGAGCATTGAGAGCCTGCAACCGAGATCTCATAGTCCGACATCCCCGCGGCCTGTGAACCGCCCTAAGCACGACCACCCGCGCCGGCGGCGCTCCTGTGACCCCGCCCTCCTGTCCTCGCGGGGTGTAAGGCGGACTCCCCGCTCTCGCGCCGTGCCGGCAGTGTTCATCCCTCCTCCCGCTGTCCCTTGCCAGCTGTGTGCCACCGGGTGCCGCACAGCCCGGCTACACTGCGTCTGTAAAGGGGCATTTCACCCTGCACACCCGGTTTAATGATTTTGGAAAAGCTTGGACCATTTCAGTATTCCCCCAAAAAATCACTATTTCTACTGTTACATGGAGGTGCCGGCAGTCTGCTCCGCACAGGGCCACCCACCTGACACTAGGGAGTTAATTAGCATACTAATTGGGGAGATTTATCAGGACTTGTACCCAATTTTCTGGTGTACAAGCTAAAATAATCACAATTATTGGCCAAACCACAGCAATTGCAATTGTACTTAGTAATAAATCTCCCAAGTGCCATGGAGCAGCGGTGTCTCATTGGTTAGCTCTACAGCCTTGGTAGCACTGGAGTCCTGGGTTCAAGTTCCATCAGGTCCCAACAATCTGCAAAGAGTTTGTTATGTTCTCTGTGTTTGTGTAAAGTTTCGCTGGGTCCTCCGGTTTCCTCCCACACTCTAAACATACTGGTAGGTTGATTAGATGTGAGCCTCTTCGGGGACAGGGACTGATTTGGCAACTCTGTGCAGCCGCTGCGTAATCTGTATGCTCATATAATAAAGGAATTATAATTAGTGCTCTTGGTGGGTGGTCCTGGGTGTAGTCTGGGCTCCGCCTGTCTGACTATAATGACATGGTTGCTCTAGAAAAAGGCGGGATAAGGGAAAATTCCAGACTCCCGGATCTGGAACAACGGATTACAGGGTGCAAAAGTTGGAGTTAGTGGATGTTGTGAATGATCCCCTTAAGTTGTGTGTTAGCATTTACACTCTCCGTGCAATTGTCATCCATCACACACGTATATCGCAATATAAGGCTTTCTAGCACACACGAAGGAACAATGGCTACATCACTGCGGCTACATATCACGAACATTGAAATGAATGTGGACGTATAAACATAGAGTAAAACAATGAACTCATTCACAAGATCTGGGTGGGACTGTAGGATCCTATACCTGGCCATATAAGTTTATGGGAATGTGAAAAATACTGGATGCTACATGGATGTCATCCTTATGGTAGGTTACACAAACACGAGACCCTTCAAACAATGGATAAGGTACTGACACAAAAAGATGACACATGGACCATTTTTGCGTATACGGTGGGCATGCATTACACACAGATGATTTCACAGGCTGCGAACGAGTTCGGTTGGTTGTTCAGCGTTCGGGCCGGACATTCCAGGTGGTGCACGGTCAGGTGCGGTGGGACAAAGTCTGCTCAGCGCACAGTGCCCGGGTGTCACAGAAGCAATGGGTAACGATATGCGATATAACAGTCCCATTACGTTCGTGTGAATGAGCCCTCAGTCTTGTATCCCAGATTACAGGCCAGCAGCAGTGACCTGAAATCTCCATTAACACACACAGCATTCAGAATTTACAGAACTTGATTGTTTTGTTAGTAATATATATAGTTATATAGATGAGAGCCATTTTTAATTGGAAACCTACACCCAGCCACTACCCAAATTATTTACAACAAAGCAGTTTATCTACAAAAGACTTATACCCTGGATATGCCATATACGTAGTCTGATATGTCAGACATATAGGGATCGCTCCCGGCCCCTTCCTCCCACCTTCAGACTGTCGGGGTGATTTGATATTACAGATTTTTCCCGTTTTGTTGTTCTTTCTCCTGCCAGACATTGGGAGATGACAGTATGGATTTAGGGCTTGTGAATACATGGAATGATAAGTAAAACAGTTATGTGGCATATGACAAGCTATTGTACTTACCTTAAAACAGTACCTGTAAGCGGTATAAAAGTTTTTTCCATTAGCTTCAATAGCTGAGAACATTTTCCATGCATTCCCTTCATCTGCAGTATCCTGTCTCAGCCCCTCTCCTGTCGCGCGGCATTATGATGCTAAGGGTTAACCCCATAGAGTGAAAGAAGTGATGCCTTCTACAAACGTGAGGGGTCCAGGAGGACGATGGAGTGGGGGGCTATGCACTGAGTTGTCGTTCCAGTCTCTGCTCTAATTGCAGGAAGAGCTCCGTCATGTCTGCTCTGGACACTCTGCTCTCAACTTCCCACATTAGTCCAACACTCCATCCAATGTAGCTGCTCAGTTTAATAAAGAATCTATACCATCCATAACCCTTTCCTGCACACCACAACTTCTTACTCGGCTTCGACAAGGCTATGGTTGGGCAGTGAAAAGGGGAGGATAAGCACAGCAATATAATACAGAGTATGAAGGCTATTTACTTCTGCTCCTGTGTCTTCTCCGTTCTCTGTACTCCCCATCCCGGTTATCCTGGGAAGAGGGGAGAGTGATGGCATCTACTGAACACAGCTGGCCAATCATCATAACAGTAGTGTGTATAGTAGGGCTGTATAGATTACAGGTCTATCTGTGTAACAGTGTAGGTGGATATGTGTGTAATAATACTGCTAGAACTGCTATGAGAGAGCTCAGCATTATGGAAATGAGGGAAGCTGCTCTAGTCTCAGTGCCATCTCGACACTCCGGCCACATCTCAGGCTAGGAGGAAGCCAGCAGCTGATATCGAATTGTTGTCAAAGGCTCTATCCATCTACACTACAACTATTTTTGGGCAGATAAACTGGAATTAACTTTTATGTACCTACCTTTAATACTGTTCTTTGCAGAGAACAGTAGTGTTTACAGAGGCAGACGCTTCGATCCAACTACTTCCGGTCCCTGAATATAGCATTGAATCTAATGCTGTGTCCGGCGCCTGGCAGTGGACGGGTGGGAGTGACTGCCTCTGTATACAAACTGATGGCAGCACCAACATGCGGTACAGAATGTCAAGAGCACCAAAGAAGGTACATATAAGACCATTCTGTTTTCTTAGCTCCCCCGACTGTAAATATATATTTTTTTTTTAACTCAAACAACCTAGCTGCTGTGACCCACTGCTCTCCCTCTTCTATCCATAGAGATTCCATGCAATCTGACATCTCAATGCGTTGAGCGATTTTATCCCTCTAATTTTCGCAGAGAATTATTAGTGAAAAAAGCTAATTAGGAAGGAATAGGGGAGGATGAAACAGCCATTATCTCTGATAAGAAATAATTCTTTACAGTTTCTTGTATTCTCTTGTTGTCTATTGATTGTATGCAGAGTTTGTTATGAAACAGAGAAGATGAAACAGGGGAGGGCAACATTGTTCTGTGACTGTTCATACGTAGCCCCCCCTTTTTCTTTCACGCTTCCAACAATTTATTCTTTACTGCCTGTACTTATTAACACCTTGGGTCGGTAAGTTAAACTAACAGTGCCATAGCCTGGATGGTGCCCAGCAGGTCCAGCCACTCAATGATCCTATACTGGGGTCTGTGATCCAACCGAAACCACCATTCTTATGTAAGTTCATTTCCCATCATTGCCTGTATAAACATAAAAACTACATAAAAGATTGCGAATCTTCAGCTTCGGCAATTTTTTGTTCCTCTACCTCCATAGATTATGGTGCCCCTCCTCCATACATTGTGGTACTCCTCCTCGTCCAGACATTGTGTGGCATTCTCCCTTCATACTTGTGACTGCCCCCCTCCTCCTCCATAATTGTGGTACCCTCCTCTTCCATAAATGTCTTGTGCATTCCTCCGCCATACATTGTGGTGGCCTCTCCAGATACATTGGGTGCCCTCAGTCCCCATTTCATGTGGTACCCCCTCCATACATGGTGGTGCCTCCTCCTCCATACTTGTGATGCCCTCCTCTCCATCTACATTGTGGTACCTCCTCCATACATTGTGTTGCCTCCTTACCTCCTCCTCCATACATTGTGAGCCTCCTCCCATCACATTGTGCTCAAACATGTGCCTCCTCCATACATTGTGATGCCCTCCTCCTCCATACATTGTGGTACCCTCCTCCATACATTGTGGTGCCTTCCTCCTCCATACATTGTGGGCCCCCTCCTCCTCTCATTTTACCCCACTCTAACATTATGCCACCCCTTACATTATCCCCCCACTGTACATTATACATGGAGGTATAGATTCCCCCATGGTTGTCGGTGGCACATATGTGTTGGCCAGTTTCACATGGCAGTAGTCTGTATCTGGAGTTGATCATACAGTATTGGTACTGGTACAAAATCATAGAGGGATTGTAAATATAGATTGATTAGAATAGAAGCTGGAGGTCAACAGAGAAAGATGTGCTGCCAACAGTATGCGAATGGTATGGGGATTCAAAAATTGTATTGTTAGTCACTTTGCATCAGACAATTCCTCTATATATGCCAATATTCCATTCATGCCAACATGTAAATTAACCGTACAACACATACAGCACACTGTCTTTCAGGTGTATGGAAAGGGCTCAGGAGATGAGCTGTTACCATTAATGGCGAGTGTCTTCTATGTTATTCATCAACCCTGACACATGGGCGCCATCATCTGAGCCCCAAACCTCAGCCTCCTTTGGATGTCCTTGGAGGGTGGTGATCATAAAGCACTGGGAAGCTACCAGGTCTGTTATTCATTACTGTTTGCTGGCAAGGTGTAATAGGGAACCAGCAAAATCACAAAATACTGTGGTATTGTAGTAGCTTTTAAGCGTCCGATCCAAATATGCTGTGTAAACTTAACCTTAAAGTGTGTCCAATACATGGTCATAATGAAGGTGCTTTTCATATTGCATCTACTGTATCTGTATATTAGGTATAGTAGGAACTTAAAGGAAACCAACCACCTCCAAAACATTAAAAAAAACCTATTAATACTCACCCCCGCTCCTTTTCACCTTGATTCCGGCGCAAATCTCGACACACCACCTACAAAAGAAAGTTATAGTTAGCAGCACGGAGTGCAGGGACGAGATTTCAGGTGCTCCGGGCTCCTAATTATGCACGTCCCCGCAGCGCCTCTCTCCCATGCTGGTGTGTCAAGATTAGCGTCGGGATCAAGGTGAAGAGGAGCGCGGTGAATATTAATAGTTTTTTTTATGTTTTGGAGGTGGTTGGTTTCCTTTAACAGATTGTCAAGTGCATTTGTCAAACTCTTCTTAGGTCTTACATCTCATTCTAATACATTTTGGATGCCTCCTAAATCCTGTTGCAGTTTTCGGAGCTCCCACGTCATCACACTCCTCGTGGCTCCATTCTGCAGAGAGCGGGGTCATGCTAATTCAACTGTGCATTTTTGACAAGTGTGATATTTATCTATCCTCTAGTCATACATGTGCAACCAATAGGAAGGAAGAAAACTGGGCCAATTATATGAGGCTATTCCATCTATGTGCACAACCCACCCAATCTCCCTGGCGTTCACCCTTCTCAATGTAAGAATTTGTCATTTATGTTATATAACTGAGAATCATCTGGGTCTAATCGGAGCAGATCCTGCCCCAATACTTGTAGACATGTCTGCCGGCTTGTTCATAAGGGGCAAAACTGTGTCTAAGCAGGACCCGTAGTAAGACATTTACAAGAAGATATTTACTGCAACAGAATAGATGCAAAGAAGCATCAGTACTGACTCAGGACTACATTGGAGCCTTAGATAGAGACAGCCAGAGACTAAAGGGATAAACTAGTGTCTCATACTGTTATATTACACACAGGGGTGTTCTCCACTTTAAGGAATATTGGTATTAGGGCATATCGGGCCACAAGGTCTATGGTGTTTCAGAATTCATGAGACATTATTATAACTGCTACAGTCCAAGTAGTTCCTGAAACCTGAAATCTTGCAAAAAATCTGGCACTTAGATACCCGCCAAATGAGACCGGCCAGGGGTAAACAGACCATTCCAGTTTTAGTTTCTTACTGTTTGGGTTTCCATTAGAAAATAATGGACCGCTGCTGTTCTGATGCTGCTGTCTATTTTCTGGTCCAATGACTGGCATTGGAAGTGAAGCGTTTCTGCAAGTATTTGGTGTAAAAATATCTCCTTCTTGTTGAGTGGAACCATAAAGTAGAGAACAGTGGAACTTTCACATTCATATACCTATATATACATTTATATACCTAAATACATAAATATACAGTTCTTCACACACATTTACACTCTTACACACACATAAAGAACATGTACATATCCCATATACACACACATGTACTGCCATATACAGACGTATAGCATATATACACACAAACACTATGGTGCGCATCCTCCATTTTTCAGCTTGGATGATAGGGCCCCCTGACACTGTACGCCCCATAACGGCTGCTACCTCTGTAGATACGCTCCTTGTGCGATGTTAAAGTAGTTGGGGACAAACTTTACTCTTTGATCCAGGCACTGTGACTGTGGTCATCTTCTTATATTTGTTAGACGTGGCTTTCTTCCTTCCAAAACCAACTTTTATAATTATGCTAATGAGCCTTAAGGGCTCTGGTAGGTGTTTCCGGAGTCCCTGAGTGCTGTAGCTTCACAGGCTGTGAGCAATGAGCAAAGCCAATCTTCCGTCCCCCTGCTTTTCCTGCTGCTGCTAGATTACACAGGCAGAGGGTAGAGGGAGAGAACAGGGGGTTGGGCGAGATATATTCTGCTCATTGTAACAGCCTGTGAATCTCCAGCACTGAGGGGCTCTGATAACCCCCCCCAGAGCCTTTGAGACTCATTAGCATAATTCTAAAAGTCGATTTTTGAAGGAAGGAGGCCACTGATAACAAATATAAGAAGATTACCACCGTCACGCTGCCTGGATCTATGAGTAAGTGTCCCTGGTTTATCATAATGGATTTTAATGGTAGATTTCCTTAAAATTTAGGATCTACAAAAATAAAGCCAGATAAGATTCCCTACAAGGTAATATAGTTAGTTTACACTTAACCCTTTAAGGACCGGGCCCTTTTTTGTTTTTTCATTTCTATTTTTCACTCCCCACAATCAAAAATCTATAACTTTTTTTTTTACATATAAAGAGCTGTGTGATGGCTTGTTTTCTGCGTAACAAACTGCACTTCATAGTGATGGTATTTATTCTTCCATGCCGTGTACTGGGAAGCGGGAAAAAAGTTCCAAAAGCAGTGAAATTGGTGAAAAAAACGCATTTGTGCCGCTTTCTTGTGCGCTTGGATTTTACAGCTTTCACTGTGCGCTCCAAATTTCCTTTAAAACAGGGTAATACAATGGCCCAAATTATCATAAGTGGTGCAAACTGCCTTTGTGCAGTCGGCCTCACTCCTGTGCAGGTTGCGCAAGGTAATTCAAAAGTGGCGCACAGTGTCCAATTATCTGGTGCTATCAACACTGCTATGGAAAGTGTGCACACAGTTGCACTCTTTGGTGCACTTTTATAATACAGTGTGCGTTACAGTAAGTCACAGTCACAGTAATAAATGTGGCGCAAACTAGGAACACACACCAACACACACCGTTCAGGTGTATATTTTTCAGAAGAGTCGGACACAGTGCAGCCGCGACACAAAACTTAATAAATACATGTCCAAGCTCAAAAGATGTCCTTTTTAGTGCAAATTTAGACAAAAAAACTTGCAGTCACAATGATTTATCTGGGCCAATAAGTGTGAGTGATTCTAAACAATGGGCCAATTTACTTACCTGTCCTGACGCGATCCCGAAAGTGCATTGTCCGACCGGAATGCAATGTGCAAGATCGGGCGCCCAATTTCCTGCATATGCCCCTTCCCCGCTCAGGTCCGGCGAAGTTCACCATCTTCTTCCTGGTGTATGTAAGTGCATTTTCTTGCTACACAATTGGAATCCTAAATCCCGTGCTCTATCTGAATTTGTCGGATCGTCCGACAGCACGCCCCCCAATTTCTGTCGCATGAAAGCCAGCGCAGTTGCGCCAGAATTCGATCCCGTGTGACACAATCCCCAGTTAAATACCTGTCACAGTGGCGCAAATCCCGAAAACTTCGAAAATCCGATGAAAGTGCGCCCGCAGACCCTTAGTAAATAAGCCCCAATATGTCTGAACACTGCCATACCCCTGACTTTCTTAATTGATTTCCACCACATCAGTCTGTCTCCCGTGGATGTGCTCTGGGTTTCAAACAGTTAAAGGGGTATTCCCACAAAGACAAGTTTCTTATATGTACTCTGGATAACAAATGTTATTAACAAAATTACAGCATTTCACACATATAAGTCCAACCTGTCTCTATCAGTCCTGGTGTATACAATTTCAGATGCCCCTGGTTTCCGACCCAGTATCTTCTGACTTTAGGGTTAGCAGCCATCTTGCTTTTGTCTGATGCTGTGGAGCTCAGGTCTTCTCTGCTCTTAGCCTCTGGCCCCTCCCCCCTTTATTTCATGACCAGCTCTCATACTCACCGACTTCCTGTCGGCAAACAACAACACATGACTTCCCGAGCTACAAACTACAGACAGATAAGTTCTTTATCTAAGGGAAGGGGAAGACAGGCACATCAAATCAGTTTGTGTGTAGCTGAGATGCAGCAGAGCTGGAGAGCGTCATTGTGTGTAATATGCATCTCATGGATCTCATCATCTCTGATCTGTCTCATCTCTCTTTCTATGTGTCAGATACTAGTGAATGTTCAGAAGGTAAATGAAAGTGTAAATAAACCCTGTACCCTGATAACTAAGCACATTGTCAGAACTAAACAGATAAAAATGTGTCTGCTTAGAGAGCTTTCTATATTTTGGATCCCTTGCCCTGTTTCTGACTATCTGTTTGTCCTCTTGGCTCTGACCCGCATAGCTCTGGTCGCTCTCAGTCCTCTTTTCTAACACCTAAACCCAAAAAGTAGATAAACTATCAATATAATAACTACACATCTCTTATCATTTCTAAAGTCTACAGCATTAAATAAACCTCCACATCCTCTGTCAGGTTGTTGTGCGCTCCTGGCTCTTGCTTTGATATTTTCGGAGTGACTCTTATTGTACGCAACAGCTCTAAGCTCAGGTACAGAAATAATTGCTCTAGTCTTACATTTCCAGGATCAGGGAGACGTTACCATGCTGTTCATGTGCTGGGAAACTCTTACAAGACTTTAAAGGGAAACAACAATTTACAACAACCCACAGACCAATCAATATAAACCGAAGGATAACTTTGCAATTTCTCTTCCCTTACGTATCTTACATAATTGATTGTGTATTCTCGTTCTATGCCTAAAGCTGCACTAGGAAATACCAACCAGCACCATTAAAGGGTTTGTATAGTAAAACTTTTTTTCCGAATAAAGGATAAGTTAGATCAAAGTTTCTGTATGTAGAGCTGTTTCCCTAGTTCCATGGAAGTAGCCAATGAGGAGTGGGGCAGACATGTATGACGTCCATGTATGAGGGGGAAAGCAAGGGTGGTAGGGGTCAGAGATATGGGGGATATGGGAGTTTTTTTCTTATTTCAAATCAATGCATCACTGGAGATATAAAATAATACAGACACCAGACTAGAGAATAATAATTATGGAGATTCCCAGAGAAAATGATAATAATGGAGACACCCCCCATCTCAGAGTAGATAATAATAATGGAGACCCCAGAGCAGACAATAATGATACTGTAGCCGCCAATGAAGACAATTGGAATAATGGATACCCCCAAGGCTGATTAATAATACTGGAGACCCCAGAGCAGACAATAATACAGGAGACCCCCAGAGCAAACATATAATACTGGAGACCCCAAGAGCAAACATATAATACTGGAGACCCCAGAGCAGACAATAATGCTGGAGAACCCCCAGAGCACACATATAATACTGGAGACCCCAGAGCAGACAATAATGCTGGAGACCCCCAGAGCAAACATATAATACTGGAGACCCCAGAGCAGACAATAATGCTGGAGACCCCCAGAGCAAACATATAATACTGGAGACCCCAGAGCAGACAATAATGCAGGAGACCCCCAGAGCAAACATATAATACCGGAGACCCCAGAGCAGACAATAATGCTGGAGACCCCCAGAGCAAACATATAATACTGGAGACCCCAGAGCAGACTGATACTGGAAACCTACTTTTATGCTCTGTGTGTCCATGTATCCTGAATGATGGTGCATGCAACCAGCATCTCAACAGAAAGCAGCAGGACAGGACCTGGGACCAGTGAGGACAGATGTCCCACTACCCAGCCTTCTGCACAAATGAGAAATGAGTCACTAATGACGACCTCTCAATGCAAAATTTTGAATTTGGAGGGATTATTGTTTCTAGACCATATTATTCTAGACAGTCATTCTCAGCCCCCATTGCAGGCAGGACCTGGCGTAGAGATAAACACTGTGCAGGACCCCCCCAGATTCAGCCAGAGGCTTCGGCCTCTTGATGTATCGGGCTGTGCAAGAGCAGCGGCGGGCTATTATACACCAGCGCACAAGCACCGGTGTATGATAAATAACCTCCATTGTCAGAAAACCACTAGTGAGAAAAGCGAATCAGAATGGATTCTGTGGATTTTTAGCTGCCGACACAATCCTATAGCCTTACATTTACACAGAGGCACCCCCAAATATAGCACAAATCACAAAGGTCTTGTGTCAGTAATTGTAGCTAATATGGCTTGCCACTAATGGGGAGGAAAGGTGACTTACACTAATGATTGTGGCTGTCAAAGTGTCACCATATTTCTTGTAAAACCAGATATCTACATTCCTTACAGGCATACTTAAAGGGGTTCTTCCATGTTTGAATCTTATTTCTTAACCACAGGATAGGGGACAACAAAAAATTTGAATTAATCCCTGCTGCGACAGAAGGTCCATTTGTTTTTTGTAAATTCAATAAGTCATGTAAAGACGTATTGTACTTGTTTCTTTTTCATGTATTTTGTCTAATATTTCATAGACATGACAGTTATACCCCAGTTATTTCTTATCCCAGTATTATGGAGGCACTTGGAAGTAGTACAATCTAGAAAACAATGTGCACGCCTAAATAAGTTTACACCCACGTAAAAAGTTGCATGTCTTCATGTCTGCTGTACCCATTGATGAGAACCCTGATTCTCCAGATTTATGGGGGTCCAGTTTTCATAATTGATGGGAGAACCTCACCGATCAGCTTGTTATCTCCTATCCTGTAGTTAAGAGATAACATTCAAACATGGAACAACCCCTTTAAAGGACATCTACCACCAGGATGAAGGATTGTAAACCAAGCACACTGACATACCGATGTGTGCCCCCTCTGTCATGATCTGCTCTTTTTTTACGCTACTTAATGATCTTTTTTTTACAATAAAAAGGTTTCAAAATTTATGAAAATAGATGTTAATGGAGCCTGGAACCCACTAAGGCTCATCTGCCTAATTTTTAAAACCTCTTTTTCTTTAAAACAGAGGTACAAGAAGCTACAAGAAGAGCAGCTTCTGTCAGAGGGGGCACTCACCATTATGTCTGTGTGCTTGGTTTACAATCCCTCATCCTGGTGTTCGATTTCCTTTAAGTATGCTTTAATGAATACATTTCAGTGTCCTGCAACCGCAAGGGGTTAATTATTTGTGGAATTTGTAGTCCACACTCTTTTCCAATCTACATCATACCTGTATAGCAATGACCATTGGGCCAGTGCTGTGAACAAATAATTTCTGTCCTAATAACTGTGGTTTCTTATGCCATGAAGGTAGTGGCCTCATCTCTCAGCTTTGTGTTTAGCTGCACAATGTGTGCCCAGTGAATGCTGCGCCGGAGTAAAGTTATTATAGATAATAAAATAAGATGGAAGAAATAAAGGTAACAGCATATGGTGAAGGATCTCGCTAGAACATTTCTCAGCGGTCGGCTTGCTGGAACACGTTTGCGTTACTACAGTTTGTTTTTACTAACCGGATTTTTTGGCTTTTACAGCGCTATAATATCTCAACAATAGCCACTGCCTGAAGACAAACTAAAAATATATTTGTTCCGAGTTACCTTTGGAATTCAATCCAAACATTTTGTGAATTCTCCATGGTTGCCACAAAAATCACATTAACTTATTGCAGGCATAGCTTTTCTATGGGATGAAATGTAATTACCGTATATACTCGAATCTAAACCAACCTGAGTATAAGCTGTGGCACCTAATTTTACCACGAACAACTAGGAAAACCTATTGACATGAGTATAAGCCTAGAGTGGGAAAGGAATTGGTCAAAGCTCCCCCCCCCCCCCCAGTATATAGCTAGCAAGCCCCTGCTTCCCCACTATATAGCCTGTAAGTTAGACACCCCCCAGTAGTATATAGCAAGATAGCCCCCAGTAGTATATAACCAGCCTGCCCTCAGTAGTATATAGCCAGGCAGCCCCCAAAAGCATATAGCCAGCCAGCTCCCAGGAGTATATAGCCAGCCCCCAGTAGTACCGTATATATAGCCAACCTGCCCCCAATAGTATAGCCAGCCCATCAATAGTATATACCCAGCCAGCTCCCAGTAGTATTTAGCCAGGCCCCAGTAGTATAAAGCCAGACCGCCCCCAGTAGTATATAGCCATCCAGCCCCCAATAGTATATATACAGCCAGCTCCTAGTAGTAAATAGCCAGCCAATCCCTAGTAGTATATAGCCAGCCCCCAGTAGTGTATAGGCAGCCGCCCCCAATAGTATATAACCAGACAGCCCCCAGTTGTATATAGCGTGCCTGTCCCGAACAGGATATAGCCAGCCCCCAATAGTATATAGCCAGCCAGATCTCAGTAGGATATAGCCAGCCCCCAGTAATATATAGCCTGCCTCCAGTAGTATATAGCCTTCCCTGTGTAGTGTGTAGCCAGTCACCTGTAGTACACAACCTGCCTGCCCCAGTACGATATAGCCAGCTGTATTATAGAGCCAGCCCCCAGTAGTACATAGGCAGTCAGCCCCCATAGTAAATAGCTACTCTGCCCCCATGAGTATATAGCCAGCCTGCCCCCAGAAGTATATAGTTAGCCAGCCCCCAGTAGTATATAGTCAGCCAACACAAAGTAGTATACAGCCAACCCCAAACAGTATATAGTCAGCCAGCTTGCAGTAGTATATAGACAGCCAGCTTCCAGTAGTATATAGCCAGCCAGCTCCTAGTAGTATATAGCCTGCCTGCCCCAGTAGTATATAGCCAGCCAACCCCCAGTAGTATATAGACAGCCACCCGCTAGTAGTGTATATTCAGCTGTCCCCTATAGTAAATATCCAGCCATCCCTCATAGTATATAGCCTGCCTTCCCCCAGCAGGATATAGCCAGCCCCCAGTAGGATATAGCCAGCCGCCAGTAGTATATAGCCTGCCTGCCCCCAATAGTATATAGCCAAACAGCCTGCAGTAGTATATAGTCAGCCCCCTTGTAGTATATAGGCAGTCAACCCCCAGTAGTACATAGTCAGCCATCCCCCCAGTATTATATTGTCAGCTAGCCTGTAGTAGTATATAGTCAGCCCACCCCCCTAGTAGTATATAGTCAGCCAGTCTGTAGTAGTATATAGTCAGCCAGCCCCCAAGTAGTATATAGTGAGCCAGCCCCCAGTAGTATAGTCAGCAAGCCCCCCAGTAGTATTTAGTCAGCCAGCCCTCTAGTATATAGCCAGCCTGCCCCCAGTAGTATATAGTCAGCCTGCCTCTAGTAGTATATAGCCAGCCTACCCCAATAGTATATAGCCAGCCTGCTCCCAGTAATATATATAGCCTGCCTTCCCCCAGTAGGATATAGCTTGCCTGCCCCAGTAGGATTTAGCCTGCCTGCCCCAGTAGGATATAGCCAGACCACTGTTGTCATATATAGCCAACCAGCCCCCAATAGTATATAGCCAGCCCCCACTAGTATATAGCCAGCCTTAAGTAGCATATCGTCAGCCAGCCCGAAGTAGTATGTGTGAATCCCCCTTTAAAAACAAACAGAGCGAAGCATTCTTTGTGCTGCTCACCCTTTTCTTTCCAAACTTATGGCATTTTCTGTTCTGAAAGTGTTTGATGGAGTTGAAGTAGGCGGAGACTAATATCTGTCAGGCTATGCCCTCAGGCTGAGGCCAGTTAGCTTGCCCACAGATCTGCACAGTGCACATACAGGATGTTTATGTTGACAGCCTGGCATCTTCCATCACATGGAGGAGCAGGGGACATGTACAGTACATACAGGATGTATATGGTGACAGCCTGGCATCTTCCATCACATGGAGGAGCAGGGAACATGTAATAAGTGAAAAAAATCATAAGTACTCCAGTTACATGCAGTCTATAGACTGTGCTGTGTGACCACTAAGGGTTAATCTGCACAGAGCACAAACTCCATTATAACCATGCAACTTTTTTCTCTAACTCTCTTTTTTCAATTGTATGTGTGGGGATTAACTGGAGGTAGAATGATGCTTTCATTGTATGTAAGGAAATGGTGTTATGTGAGCCATGCCAGTGGGTGTGGTCAAAGTGTCATAGTGCCATAACTTTGGAAAGAAAAGGACAAGCAGCACAAAGTAGGCATATAATAATTTGATAAAATCATTATAAGTTTACAGTTCCGCTATAACCTATTTCATACATTTTTCATATTCTAAAGCATAGAATAAAACTGTAAATGAGATAATTGTAAAAGAACACTTGAGAACAGTTTCAGGTACCTGTAGGTTATTGGTGTTACCTGGAATCTGGTTCAAACTTCCTTGATTATCTGCCAAACCCTATGTAACTGGCAGTTTAACTTTCCAGAGAGAGGAAGAGAGGATAGGATAATGCAGAGAATCTTCATAGGTAATCTTTTCACTGCAGATGAAATTGATAGTCAGTTCATCACTGAATAGGGTATGGATCTATCTTGACATTAAAGAGCATTTGGACTAAAAGCCTACTCTGCAGTGACCACATTAATAGAATAAACCTCTCATTAGCAGCAAAAAAAGGCTAGACTCACCTTTGCTGGGAAGCATGTTGTGTGGACTGAGGAGAAGTGGTCTAAAGTTCTTTTTGGTGATAAAAGAAAGTTTAATTTGTTTGGATCCCACAGGAAACTTTCTCCAGTTTGTCGACAAATATAAAGACTGAACCCAAAGTGTAAAGAAGTCAGTGAAAGATGATGGAGCAAGTGTCATGATTTGGGGAATGTTTTCTGCAGCAGGAGCGAGGCCCCCTGTCACACAGCAAAATGGGTAAAGCACTTCCTTGAAACAGAAAACATGAAAACAATGGAATGACCACAGTGATCTAGTCCTGATCTAGTGATGTCCTGTAGCGGCAGACGTCCTGTGTCAGGGTTCGGGGTCAGTGAACCCCCTGGGCAAGCACGGGAGATGGTAATAGCCAACACCTGGGACCGGAATCTAAGTGGAACCTTGTCTTAACCAGAGCCTGTTGCAAAGCGGGATGGTCTCACTGCGCTACCACAACATTCCACAGGTGTGACTAGCCAAGGTCGCGGTACAGAAACAGAGTCCAGGCTCGTGGTCAGGCACAGGCAGACAGTCAGGGCAGGCAGCAGAGATGCAGAAATCAAAGGTCAGATCCGAGGTCACAACAGGAATTCAGCGGAACAGGGAACAAGGAACAACGCAGGGAACACAGGAAGCTTTCTCTATGGCTAGGTAGCTCAAAGATCTGTCGGGGAGTGATGGGAGCCGCCGGTCTTTATGGGAAACCCGGAAGTGCCAGCGTCAATGAGCGGTGCACAGGCCCTTTAAATCTTGAAGTGCCGGCGCGCGCGCCTCAGGGAGCGGGAACACGCTTGCGAGCTTCCCGGGACGGAGGCAGGAGCGTGGAGAGGTGAGCTCAGAACAGGGGGCGCACGAGTGTCCGCCATTTCATTGCCTATTAATCAGTGACTGGAGTAACCTTCAGAAAATGTCATTTTATTTTTTCTATGTGCTACAATCCTTGCTGTTCTCTAATTATGATCACAACGTTTTTTTTGCAAAATAACAGTTTTACTGATGCAGCACTGGATAACATGATTGTTATCCAGACATGATAACTCTGTATAGTGTATGTGAATGGAGAGAACAACCCATGTTAGCCAGCACTGCATCTGTATGTTAATGCTTTTTGTAAAACACTCATATATTGGCATAGTGTATCCCTTACAAAAATCCATCAAAGGGTACTCAATGAAGATTATATTATTTTGGAAAAAAAAAAGTGATCAAGCATTGTTCTCTAATTTTGATCTCCAGTGTATGTCCTACAAGGATCCGTTGTCATGAGACATTCACTATTATTCACAGATTTCAGTGGTTTTAATGTAATGGCTGATCAGTGTATATTTAAGCCAAGGAATTCTCAATTTCTGATACAATATGAAACAGTAATTGATTCCCCTCCTCCTTCCTGCTCATATTAGTGCTCTCTATACCCCATAATTGATGTAATTTCTCTTTTATGCACAGACCCCGGTACCCCATTACATGCACTGTGCAATTTTACTTGCCGGCGATGGTCCTCATCATTGATGTCACTATACAAGTTGCCATAGTAACCCCTCCAGGAATAGTTATGTGATGCTACCCAATGAATCAGCTGCTCACTTCTTACCTGTGATTGAAAAAGGATGAACACTGTAGATTATTTGGCGTTTCCTCTAATAGTTGCCAATCACAGGCAAAATAACATCCTGAAGCAAAAATGGGACAGCTACCACTACAAATGCCACATGTCACGGGTGAGGACTGGTAGGTATACATTTACAGACACTTTATTTGGTGATGTAGAGCCATGCATGCTATGTGATAGACATGAGATAGATAGAAAATAGATTGATATATGATATATAGGAGATATCGATATGAGATAGATATGAGATTGATAGATAACTTGAAAGATGGATAGATAGAGATAGATATGATTTGTAAAGCGCTACGGATTTTGATGGCGCTATATAAATAAAGATTATTATTATTATTATATGAGATAGATATGAGATAGATAGATAGATAGATAGATAGGAGATATATAGAAGATAAATCAAGATGATATAGATAAATATGAGATAGAGAGATTGATTGATAGATATAGAGAATGATAGATAGATAGATATGAGATGTATAGAAGATAAATTGATATGATATAGATATATATGAGATAGATAGATAGATAGATAGATAGATATGAAATAGATTGATAGATATAGAGAATGATAGATAGATAATAGATAGATAGACATGAGATAGATAGATGATAGATAGATATGAGATGTATACAAGACAAATCGATACTATTTAGGGGGACATTAATCATAGTCTATTAGACTGTTTTGAGCGTTTTTTGGTGCAAAAATCTGGCGCATCTTGTTAATTTGGCGCATTTTTGCGCACTGCAAAGTCCGGCACTTAGTGGTTGTGAGTCCCTGCGCCTTATCTGACATAGTGAGTGCCTCCTATACAGATGTTTGCACGGCATCTATCACTAATTTGCGCCTAAAAAGACAAAAAAAAAAGACTACTCTGAGCAGGTGCACTTCCAAAAATCTTCACTTTTCATTACTAAAAACAAAGATTTTCGTTTGCCAAAAGAAGAATCACCTCTATGCAACATGGAAAAAAAGAGAACAAACCAGGCGCAAAAATAGGCGAACCTGAGACCCACTATGATTAATGTCCCCCATAGATATATATGAGATACACAAGATGAAAACAGATACAAAATTATAGATAGATAGACATGAGTTAGATACATTGAACAATAGACACATTTTAGTTAAATACAAAATAGATACAAACTGCAATGGAGACAGATGTGTTGATAGGTACAGAAATAGATATTATGATATAGATAGATGGATATAGATAGTAAGATCTGTGAGGATGGGTTTCAGGACGTCAGGCCTCATTGACTGCAAATAATACTCCTGCTTCTTACAGGCTATTGTCATGAATTATAACATGTCATATCACATAAGTGGGGGTCCGGCATCTTGTACCCCACCAATGCTGGTAGGGAGTAAAGAGACAACCTGAATGTGTACATTACATATGTCATATTATATGATATAATAGACATGCCTGTAAACTTTAGCTTTGGTTGGGGGGGTCATTAAGTAACAGCGCTAATGAGAATTGTCAGTGGGAGTTCAGGTGAGAGCTGGGCGCACATTTACCGCTGCTACTACTATTACTAATATTATATAAACGTTTGTTAGTGTCTGATGCTGAATCATATATCTGTCTCTGTTGGATTCTCTCTCATCTTATTTAACACCTTAATTTTATACTAGAACAGAACATCAAAATATTAGCGTTTGGCACGTTTTTTCCCCCTCCTATTTGTACAACTCATATTAGTGTTGTTACACTGTCTCAAACACTGTCTATACACATGAGGTGAAATAAAACCTCCATCTTCTGACCAATTGGGAGTGTTTAGTGTTTTTCGTGTTTCTGGTTTTTGGACTAGGATCAAGGATAGCACCCTAGCTCTCTGTATCCTTGGATTGTCCTGCTAATAGCACCAAAGCTCTTCTGTGTTGCAGCTTCAAAGGCTGTTGCACTGTCTTACCCTCACTCCTGCTCTTTCAGCACTCTCCCCCCTTCATCTGCCTAAGATAATCACTGCAGCAAAGAAGGTTTATACCAGTGATTGCGAACCTTTAAGAGATGGAGGGCCACATGTATCACTCATTTTTTTCTGCTATTTTTGTGCCTTTTCATACTGACGCACTGTTTTTGTGCCACTTTTGCGATTAACCGCCAAACTAGCCACGCAGCAAAAATAACCAGCTTTCCCCCATTTATCCTACCAATCCAGATGTTTTGCTGCGCCTAATGATATTCATCACTTGCGACTTTTCATTTAGGCGCAAAAACACTCCGGCCCGAAGGTGGCGTTATCTGAGAAGAAAGCACTGAGCCCCTTTGCAGAAGAGCTCATTTCTAGCAGCAGAGATCAGCAGACACTGGAACATATAATATATACATTAGATACTCTGCAGACAGGAGCTGCAGACTCTATTTACAGTTTATCACTAGAGATGAGAGAGTATACTCATCCGAGCTTGATGCTCGTTCGAGTATTAGCATACTCGAAACGGCTCGTTGCTCGGACGAGTATTTCCTCTGCTCGATAACGAGCATTCACTTAAGGAAACACATTGAAGCACAGTGAAGAACACAAAGAACACAGTGAACACAGGATTATTAAGGATATTTTAAGTGAAGAACACATTGCAGATGTTTCCGTACATCTGCTAACTTATCAGAAGACATTAGTGCAGAACGGTGTTCTTCACAATAGTATGTGATGAACAATATGTGTGAAGAACACATTGCAGATGTTTAACACGGGTCATTCTCCTTTTTGAAGTTCCACGAATATTCCATTGAATAAAAAAAACGAAGAAACAGGACTGACTTCCTTATTTCTCAATAAAATTACACATTTTATTGCAGAGCCTTAGTCCCCTTGAAAAATGCTCGAGTCTCCCATTGACTTCAATGGGGTTCGTTATTCGAGACGAGCACTCGAGCATCGGGAAAAGTTAGACTCGAGTAACGAGCACTCGAGCATTTTAGTGCTCGCTCATCTCTATTCATCACCTTCTATTTACAAAACATTCTGCAGAATCCTCAGCTCAGAGCAAGAGAATGTTGCAGATAGTACTGACAAGTGTCCCCCATATAATTCTGCACAGTATCACCAGTGTGTCTGAGGAGGATACTGTGCAGAATTACAGGGGTGCAGCAGGAGATCAGCACTGGGGGATCCCCTCCAGGAGAAGCCACTGCTGAGGAGATCACTGGGTGCAGGGTGTCACACACCTGGGTGCTGCTGTGAGTGTTATCTTCATTCTGGGATGTGGAATGCCGAATCTAACATTACGCCGAAACTGCGCCAAAATTGCGCTTAAACTGTGTTAAAGTAAAGTGATTAATAAGAGGCAGGAATTCAACTTATCACAGATGGTTGTAGCTTGTGATAATTCTGGCAAAACAGTACGCCAGAATTTAGGCTCAACTACTACACTTAGGAGCACAAAAGTGATAAATGTGGCCCTGAGTGCTCAAACTACAACCAAAATCCACTTATTTACCGTGAAGTGCCAACATGGCATTTTAAGCAGTAACTTATTGCTACCTGTTCTTCAGCATCTTTCAATTGTATCAGCCGCCTAATGCCACTAATACAGTTGAAAGAAAGAGGGCAAATAGCTTCTCTCCAGGGTCTCTCTGTACAGGAAGAATGGTGGGTCCAGCAGGATGACCTCCAAAGATATTGCAGTTCTGTCAAGACCTTCTTACTTTTCCCGCAGTTCCAAACAGCCAATGAAGTGTCACTTTAAAATAGCGCTGAGGGCAGCATCTCATAAGTTGCCTGCGACTGCAGAAAGATTTGGTTGATTTGGTCCTGTTTGCTGAACTCTGTCCTGCAGTGATGGCCTGAGTGCCCACATAAAGGGCTCTGAGTGCCACCTCTGGCACCCGTGCCATAGGTTCACCACCGCTGGTTTAAACACACAGTGGGAGAGGGGAAATGATCCTACACAGTGTAACAGACTGTGAATCTGCCCTGCTGGCTCATTAGCATAATCTTAAAGCCATGGATAACAGATTTAAGAAGATTACGACAGTCACAGTACCTGGATCTATGAGTAAGTTCCCCTGGTTTATCATGATGGATTTTGATTCCATTAGTTTATGAAATTACATGTACATTGAAACAAGTTATGAGAAGTCTTGATTCTCATTATTATAGATATGTTCTAAGATAGTTATCAGTGAGGATATTACACCTGATGATCAGGGTTTCACAAACGTAACTAATTTCAGCACGCAGACTATAGATTAGTCACTGTACAGGATAGCCTGGACTCTGTATTAAGGGCAGAATACACAGGGGCAGGTATACATCAGTATAGATAAGTCACTGTACAGGATAGCCTGGCCGCTGTATTACAGGGCAGAATACACAGGGGCAGGTGAGACCCCCACAGATCATGAAAACGTTGGATTCCTGGTCGCTCCATCAGACCAATGGAGCAGACGGGTGCGCATGACTGTTCTCTATGGAGCTGACAGAGATCACTGAGCGCCGTGCTCTCCAATCTGATATTGATGACCCATCCTAGGGATAATCTATTAATTTCAAAGTTACTTTAGAAGTCACTAACAATTCATATTCAGTTTGCCTTTGGGCTCATACTATGTACATTTATTTCCTGCTTTGCAATGGGGAACATAATTTATAAGGAAAGCATCATGGTCCTGAGCACCTAACCATTCCTACTCTCCAGTCCTATTTTCATGATTTACTAGTGATTTCTGCTATGGAGCTCACAGGGGGTGGGTCTAATCAGCTGCCCCGACACTAGTACCGTGCAGGGACGGTGCCAGCACTGGGTATACCTGGGCAAGTGCCGGGGCCCAGAGCTGCTAAGGGGGGGGGGGGGGGGGTGTTACGCCATAAGGCTGTACATAGGGAATCCATGGGGGTAAGGGGGTTTTATATAAAATAACCATGAGGGGGCTGTTTGGGATGATAAACTATGGATTATTTTAGGGAACAGGAGACTGTTTTAGTTTTTGAATTTTTAATGCCACCAAGTGAGTTCACTGCAAAGGGGCCACTGAGGCTCTGTCACCCTGGGGCCTTCTGCATCCTGGAGCCGACCCTGGAACCAGCCCTGCTAGAGAGAGTGGATAGGGATATTATATGAGATACTATATGGACTACCTTATTAGATTGTACCAGCCCACTGTTACTATACATATGTGACCCTTCTAGACTGCGGCAGTACATATAATATTCGGCTACAGCAGAAATGATCTTATTGTGAAGTTTAATTAAGACAATTATCCTGACATATTGGTTACCGACCATCTATGGCTAGTTGCTTTTGCAGTGAACTGAGTCACAGACTTTATGGCAGGATATGAGTTAATTAGATTAGAGAAGTAAGAAAGCGAATGTTTGTGCATTATGACAGCTGCCAACAATACAATGTAATATGTGCAGTGTAAGCAGTAATGGGAAACTGCAACAGCTGCAAGGCTCTTATGTGACAGATTGATTTGGTCAGGGGCAACATCGTCTGTCAATTTTGTAAGGAGGAGAACGCTGGAAATTACTTCAATCTTATATTTTTCATTGGCTAAATTCTACAGTTAATATAAAAGTCTGCCCAAATCTGTGAAACCTATGAAATCCAATATCCTTCTATATCCAAACTCTATTGCACAGCTACAATAGTCTTCTCTAGGACATTCTGCAATGGAATTGTTATGAAACAGATGTCTAGAATGTTTTTAATGTCACAATGAATCATTGTCATAAGTGACAGCTGCATATCAATAAATAGAGGCTGAGCTCCTCTGTCTGGCCGGGGAACCAATGGTGGATCTTCATGCTGGTCCTTGCTGCCTTTGACATTTTGTCAACGAACTGGAGCATTTCAGATGCAAACTAAGTAATGATGTTCCATATGAACCCACAATGGGAAACTCCTTTAGATGGGATCTGACAATGAAACAACCTTTGCATAATAGCAAAAATTATTTTTTCCTTTTGGGAGCAGAGATTTTATTAGATAAAGAAAGGTTATCCTTATGCTATAAGGGCTCTATGGTAACCTGCCCGCAACTTCATTTTTTCAAACAGTGCTAACAGATTCCCTTTAATTGTACTCTCTAACCACACACTCAGGTGCTGGTACTGTGGTTGTGTGGGATCCATGTCTGGTTCATCTTAATAAATGTTAGGATGTCCACGTTGACTTTGGACAGGCGGATCCTCTTGTCACTGGCGGTGCTGAACATGTGGTCTGACAGCACACAATACACAGGGCAGGACAACACCTCCAAGGTATAGAGGATATATTTAAGATATAAATCAAATTTTTCAGATCACCAGTTTGTGGTTCTGTGGGCTACAGAACTGGAGATACAGGCAGTTTACAAAATAGGTGGACCCTGGATTTTTATCTTCAGCTCACATTTAACTCTCTATATCTTTGGTTCTGAAAGAAGAGATTATTACCTTTAATGTGACACCAAACACATTTTTTCTGATACTAAAGAAGAAAAGGGGCATCGGAAGTTACACTCTCCCTTAGCTAAAACTGGACTCATCTTAGGCAAAATGACTAATCTCTGCTGACTTTCACATGACTTTGGAGGAAACTTTTTTTCAATAAATAGCCAAGATTTCACATAAAAGAGGAAATTCCACAAAGGACACTGTTTGAGAACAATTATAGTTTAGTGGGGTAAAAACTGATGACAGTGTCCCTTTAAACAAGTTATAGTTTAGGTGAAAACAGGAAAAGTTAAAGTTATGTAACTAATATTCCTAGTATGATTCCTGTGTACACTCTTCACCTTCACGACTTCTACTCATCTTCCAGTCACATCCCGTCTTGTTTGCTACTTTCTAACCACCAAGGATCCCTATTATTTACACCGCTCTTAGTGCCGTGTATCCACATCGATGCCCATTTTGCTGTCTAATCACTCATGTTCTTATGACCTCTGCCCCTTATATTTGCATGGTAATACCCAATATGCCAGCTCATCCTGATTCACGCAATGTGAGCCGAGACCTCATCCATCAGGATCAGATAAATAATACATCAGCTTCTTCTCATATTCATGCGCTAAAGCAGAATTAGAATTTCTAGAGGAAATTACATTCATTTGTATTCATCTTGTAACACATTGGGCCAAATGTCTTCTTCACCAAAAAGTTCATTTGTTGGAAAGCTAATGTTTAACTCATTTCACTTGATGCTTGTTTAGGTATAATTCAGATTTTCTTAAAGGGGTTTTCTGGACCCAAATTATTTAGGGCTTTTCATTAGTCATCAGTTGAGGGGAGGGGTGTGATCGGCTGAGTTATACTATGGATATAGGACCTTCTTCTGGACATGCATAGATACAGTGGAGACAGCTGGCCCTTCTTCATTGTTGTCCATGAGTTGCAGGGGCGTAACTTGAGGGGGTGCAGAGGTTGCGATCGCACCCGGGCCCAAGAGGTTTAAGGGGCCCTTATGGTGTCACTTTCCCATATGATAAGACTATTACTATAAACCATACATTATAGTTGGGGACCTGGCACAGACTTTGCACTGGGACCCATCAGCTTCTTGTTACGCCACTTATGAGTTGCGTACCCAGATCACTGCCTAGCAAGCAGGTGCGCAATCCAGCGCATGCGCAGATAGCAATGAAGACGGACAAGCACAAGATGTGTCTGCTTTAAGAAGGGGGAGAGGGAGCAACAAATGAAAGGCAGGAGGAGGGTGTTTTTTTTTTATAAATGAAGGATGCGGAGCGTTTTCACATGCGCCGGGGACACAGGAAACATGCTGGCAGGAAGTCAGGTGGACGTTCGTCTAATTTATCTTTTTAATAAAAAATGGCAGAATTTTTTTTTTAAAAACAGGATATAAAGCTTAGTGTCTGTTGGGACATGGTAATTCCAAAAAAGGGTCTCTGGTGACAGATTCCCTTTAAGGACCATTAATGACAGCTATTAGTGACCACTGACCACTTATTAGATGTCATTCCTAATTTAAAAAAATATATATTTGTTCCAGACAATATTGTTTTTTGAGATCAATCTCCTCTTTAGTAAACCAAAACATACATAAATAGGGGAAATTTACCAGAAGTGTCTGAGGTAAAACTGTACTTGTTGCCCATAGAAACCAATCAGAGCTCAGCTTTCATTTTGTAAAAAGTTGTGGAAAAATGAAAGTTGAGTGCTGATTGGTTGCCTGCTCAAATATAACAGTTCTGCCCCCAGACACTGATGGTGGTATATAATGTGCAATATTAACCCCTTAAGGACGCAGCCATTTTGTAGCTTAAGGTCCTCCTACCCTGTTGTGTCCGGCGCGCAGCTCCTCGTAGCTGCGTGTCCTCGTCCGATATGATGGCGTTCTGCGCATGCGCAGTAGCTGGCTTGTCAGACGAGGGCGCGCAGCTACGAGGAGCTGCGAGCCGTACACAACAGGGTAGGAGGAGTAATGTGGCTACTGGGGCGTGGAGTAGCCGTGCTGTGTAGCCTCGTGCCGGCTACTCCACGCCCCAGTAGCCGCATAACTAAATTTACATATTAGGTTAATAAAGTTTCCCAAAAGTTAGCGGGGACGTGAGGATTAGCTCTAAAAAGAGCTCTCCTCACGTCCCTTACATCCACCTACCACCCGATCTACCTTTATAGGTAGATTCGTGGTGGTAGGTTCCCTTTAATGACAGCTATTAGTGACCACTGACCACTTCTATGCATATGATAGAAGCCAGGCAAATGTGCAAGCCTGGGGTCATCAGATCTGACAGATGCTGCCTGGGGGGAAAATGATTGGGCATGTTCAATTAGATGTCATTACTAATTAAAAAAATATATATTGTTTTTTGAGATCAATCTCCTCTTTAGTAAACCAACACATACAAAAATAGGGGAAATTTATCAGAAGTGTCTTGTTGTCCATTGTTGCCCATGGAAACCAATCAAAGCTCAGCTTTCATTTTATAAAAAGTTGTGGGGAAATGAAAGTTGAGCGCTGATTGGTTATCATGCACATATATAACAGTCCTGCTCTCAGACACTGATGGTGGTATATAATGTGCAATATTAAGATACCAAGTGAAGAGGGAAGAGTTTCACCACTAAATCAGTGGCACAGATTTGTTATACTGTATTGAAGAAAAGCTGTATAACCCCTACCAACCAATCACAGATACTGTATTGAAGAAAAGCTGTATAACCCCTACCAACCAATCACAGTGCACCTTTCATTTCTCATAGTGCTCTTGAAAATGAAATGAGTGCTGTGATTGGTTGTTGTATGCAATATAAAACAGTTTTGGACAGTTGGGCCTATTCCAACTAGACGTGTTTTTGTCACTCATGAAATTTGATGATATTGTCCATCAGGTGAGAGTTTATCTTCACGTTTAATCTGTGATTATGGAGCCCGGAGCCCCATGTAGTGCTGGGAAATGTTTATTTTCTGGGTTTAAAAGGGTTTAACAGGAAATTCTTGCTAGATCACTACACAGTCAGAACAGGTTCAAACCAGGAAAAAACTACAGGTTGTTGTAGACGAGTGTTTAAAGGGGTTTTCCCACGAAGGAAAATTCTCCCATTTCTATCCCCTAGTGATGATAACACAATAAAGATCATTTTAACCCTTTACTTTACAATGTCGCTCAGTGTTATTGCTGTTTTAGCTCCTATCTCTCCCTCTGCTGCTCAGTGCAAAATCCCAGGGTGTGGGCTGGGACTCTCTAAGCAGACATATTAGTTCTGTGGGGTGACAATATGGTTATATTATCAGGGTACACTTTTGTCTGGCTTCTGACATTGTATTAACACACTGACACATAGGAGGCTGCGTCGCCGGCTGCGTTTATTTCTATGCCAGGCCCTTCCCCACCTCTTGATGTATGCCGCTGCGACTATGCAGCGCACGAGTGCGAGCGTATGATAAATGTCCCCCATAGAGAGAGCGATGAGACAGATCAGAGATGCATGAGATTAAAGAGAGGCTGGCAGACCATTACACTGTTACACTTTTAGCACTGCTATATCTCACAGACATGTTCCTGCTTCTCCCTTCCCCCGCCGAATCACTTATCACCTTGTAGCTTGTTTACAGCCCCTCTCTCTGCTCACCATGTGCTGACAGGATGTGATCAGTGAGTGTCTCTGAGCTCCATGCAGGGGGTGAGGCTACACAACAGAGACAGACAGAAACTCAGCTCCACAATCTCATCCAAGATGTCGACCACCCGACCCTAAGTCAGAAGTTACTGGGTCGGGTCTAGGGGCAACTAAAATTGTGTACAGCAGGATTAATAGAGACAGGTTGGACTTATATCTGGGAAATGCAGCATTTTTGTTAATAACAGTGAATTAGAGAATGTGTTATTTTGAGTACATATAAGAAACTTCTCTTCATGGGAATACCCTTTTAAGTGTCCTAAATTGAAATTTGTCATCTCCTTTACTCCGTCTCAGTCACATATATGTGTCTGACAAGGTGCATTGAATCCATCTCTGGTGACCTGTAGGTTGCCGTGCTTAAGCTGATGCAGTACATCTTGGTTTCATTGAGCATGCGCCAGACCTACAGCTCAGCCCAGTGAAGCTGGGATGTACAAGGCTGGCTTCAATGTATTAACTGCATAGGCCAGGGAGCTGTGGTCCAAGGTAAGTATATGGGTGCGTGCACAAGTAGCTTTTGCATTGCGTTTACAAATGCCACGGAGGTGAGGTGAGGGCTGGTCGTACCTGGGTTTCCACTAAAAACATACCATCAGTAACCAGCAGCTGGTGTTTTGCATGAAAAACACCAGTTGCTTGTTGCCAATGGCATGCATTTCAATGAAAACGCAGATGCATTTGAAGACACAATGCACGGCTTGGACAGGTATTTAAGAGGTGTCTGCGCTGGGATTTGGGCACACACAATCTGTTTTTGGCGCAGCCGCGCTGCGTTCCATGCAAAACAAATTGAGGGGCGTGCCGTCGGATGATCCGACTGATGATGATTCAACATTCAAATTGTGTCGCAAGCCCAAGCACTTAGATGCACCACTAAAATAACAGACCTGAGCGGGGAAGCGACACATGCAGGATATCGGGCGCATGATCTAGTGAATCGCGGCACAGTGCATTATCTGTGCATTCGGTGAACTCCGCAGACGGGTAAGTAAATTTACCCCGATGTGTGAATGCAACCTAAGTGTTTTATTATTGCGGGCTCGGACAGAAATGATAAAGGGCAATATATATGAATAAGGTAAAAAGAAAGCACCAAAAATCGCAATATTTGTAGCGTAGTTACTATTTCAATTGCTGTTATGCAGCAGAGTGACATATAAAATGTAACTTTCAAAATCTGTCAATTAAAATACAAAAAAAACACAAAGTAAATACCAGAAAACAGAATGTTTACTATCACTTACAAGTTAGAGTTCTCATATGTACACTTACATAGTCAGCGGTTAGAAAGAGAATGGGGCACATTTACTTACCCGGTCCTGTCGCGATCCAGCGGTGTGTTCTCCATCTAGGATTCAGGTCTTCCGGCGATTCACTAAGGTAGTGCGCCCGATGTCCACCAGGTGTTGACACTTTTTTTTTAAATACCGCGTTTTTTCCGAATCCGTCGGGTTTTCCGACAGCCAAGCCCCCAATTTCCGTTGCGTGCATACCGGCGCCGATGCGCCACAATCCCAGGGCAATTCAGGGAAAAACGGCGCAAATCGGCAATATTCGGGAATCCTGACGAAAAAATAACGATTCAGGCCCTTAGTAAATGACCCCCAATGAGTCTTGCCGCACCTCCACATAGAGGAGCTGGTGGGGGAGGTAGTTAGAGGGGCATCTTGTCGACACAGATTTATGCTATTACGCTGATACCAAGATATAGCTCCTGCTCTTACAAGGGTAGACCCATGTGTTGACCTATCCTAAGGCTATATTCCACGACCGTATGGGGGACGTATATACGGCGTATATATGACCCCCATAGACTGCAATGGCTACGGTATGGCGGGCACACGTCTTGTGAATGTAGCCTAAGTGTACAGTCCCTAACCAAGTAGGTGTATAGTGATGCCCGATGCAATTCATGTGGATAAAGCACAACCAGCAGGGGTGACAAATTGTAAATATGGCTCAGCACATGCTTGTATCCCTCTTTTTTCTAATTTTTGGCCACCCGGTAGGCTAAGTAAACTCAATTTGAGCAATGGCTCATAAACTGACTAGCAGTGGCTCCTCTCAGTGTGGTGTGGACGCCAGCGTAGGTATCTGGCCGGTGAAATACAATTGAAAGTCCCAATTACCTATCACGTATCCATAAGGACTTGTGGGTGGTGTCCCAAATCACCCTGATAGGTTCCCTGTCAGTTAAATTATACAATATGCATCTATGAAAAATGAATAATCAAGGGATGGCAGATACAAAGAAGTCACCTGAAACCTGTTACTTGCTCTATTCACATATAGAAAAGTGTTATTTATGCTGTAAATATAATGAAACGTCTCTTGTCCTCATTAACCTTGTTTTACACCAGAGAAACACTGATTTTACAACGTGAGAAATCAAAAGCCTCTTAATGCAGAATCCGCTGAGGATTGTAATAATTTATTCAGTTATTAATATTTAGCTTATAAATAGTTGAAACAAGATATGGCACAGTGGGAGAAGCCGGGAATGGAGGAGGTATTCATGGGGTGGACTTACATTGGGCCATAAGCCTAGATTAGACAGTGTAAGGTTTAAGATAATATCCAAAATGGTTATTAAAGTAAAACCTATAATATTCCCTTTCCTATAAAAAATACTAGTGTTGCCCTACTGGTGTTGGTGGTAGAATAAAGAGAATGTCCTTACGGGTTATTGGGGGCACTTCCCCCTCCCGCTGTGTGCGGAAACTTCCTCTGCTGCAGTGATATTACATCAGGCAGACAGAGGGGGAAAGTGCTGGGGGAGCAGGGGAGGGTGAGACGTGTACAGACTATGAAGCTGAGCATGGAGGGACTCTGAAAACGACCCACATTAGCATAATATCAGAGGTAAAACTATTAGAGGTAGGGCCCCATAGTTGACTCTGCTTGGGGCCCCTACCTCCTCAGAAAATATTACAGGCGGGCCCCCTACTTAAGGACACTCGACTTACAGCAACCCATAGTTACAGACAGACCCTCTGCCCACTGTGACCTCTGGTGAAGCTCTCTGGTGCTTTAAATCCCAGACTGCAATAATCAGCTTAAAATTGTCTGCAATGAAGCTTTATTGATAATTCTTGGTCCTATACAGCAAAAAAATTTGAAACTCCAATTGCATGGGGCAAAAAAAAAAAATTGTCGGGAAATACAATGATAAAATATACAGTTTCGACTTACATACAAATTCAACTTAAGAACAAACCTACAGCCCCTATCTGTATGTAACCCGGGGACTGCCTGTATATATATTTGTTACTCACACATTATACACGTTTACACACTTACACAGATCTGTACAGTAGCTGATGACCACTTTGTGGAAGTAGATGGCAGGAAATCGAGATGAGAGATCTTTAGATCAGTTGTTCTGCTGTCCCTCCCTCTCCCCAACATTTCTTATATTAGCTGCTGATTCATGCTGTGTACTGTGAGGATGTGCCACATTATATACATATTGGGGCAGATTTACTTACCCGGTCAGTCGCGATCCAGTGGCGCGTTCTCCGACGCTGATTCGCGTTTCTGCGGGATTCACTAAGGTGTGAGCCCGATGTCCACAATTAGGCGGCTTTCCGAATTGTGTCGGGTTTTCCGACGGCCGCTCCCCCATTTCTGTGTGTGAAAGCGGTGCGATGCGCCACTTCCGATTCGCGTGACCAAAATCCCGGGCAATCGGCGCAATCAGAACAATTCTGGAAACCCCGCGGAAAACGCGTTTGGACCCTTATGAATGTAGCCCCAATATGTCATACAATGTGCAGATAATATGTATATAATGGTGCATATCCTCCATTCTTGAGTGTTCAGGTAGGTCCTGGGGCCCCCTGATACTACAGGCCCATAACCGTGCTATGGCTGTTACCACGTAGTTACGCCCCGGCATAATATTAAAGTTGATTTAGAAGTAAGAGGCCATGTATAACACTTTTAGGAAGATTCCGCCCAGTCAGGCTGCCTGGATCTAGAGTCAGTGTCCTTGGTTTATCATGATTGATTTTGATGGTAGATTTCCTTTAACCAAATTATGACTACTAAATGGATTGTATAGTATTATCTGGAGTTCCCATAGTGGGGCACTGTACCTTTGGTAGAGTCTATAAATATTGGGGCTTATTTACTAAGGGGTCGCGGATCGCCACTTTCGTTGGATTTTTTGGGATTTGTGCTGCTGTGACAGATATTTAACTGGGATTGTGGTGGTGCACGTGATCGGATTGTGAGGCAGCTGGCTGGCTTTCATGCAACAGAAATCGGGGGCGGGCCGTCGGACGATTCGACTGATTCGGACTGAGCGCGGGATTTAACTTAAAATTGTGTTACAAGAACAACACTTACATGCACCAGAAGAAGAAGGTGAACTCACATGCAGCATATCGGACGCACAATCTTAGTGAATCGTGGCACATGCTTTATGGTCGCAATGCACTTCAGCGACGGGTATGTAAATGTGCCCATTGTCTCATAGCCCTATGTAGTCCTTTTAGGTAACAGATACATTGTTAAGGCTTATCGCTGGTGAGCACCATAGTAGGGGGTTGCACATTATTGTTCCCATGAATGGACATGCTTTGCGAGACATGACATTCAAGTAAAATCACTACAAGGGCTTTCAGGAATACCTTTAACCTCTGTGTTGTACGAGTTGCATTAACCAGGCAAAGCCACTACACAGTAAATGGGCTATTACTGATCTGTTCCTGGTTGTGATGTGTTGTAGGTTCTGCACTTACATTATCATGAAGGAGGTAGCAGTAGGATCCTCTCAGCCTCTTACTGATGACCTGAGGATGGTAACACCAAAAAAAGTTTCCCTACTAATATTCCACTTATTGGGGCACATTTAACTTACCCGGTCCTGCAGAGTTCACGAAGTCATTTGTCCGACGTAATGCACTGTGCCGCAATTCACTAAGGTGTCGCTTACCCACTCAGGTCCGACAGAGTTCACCTTCTTCTCCTGGTGCATGGAGTGCTTGGGGCTTGCGACCTATTTGAAAGGTAAATGCCAGACTCAGTCCGAATCAGTTGGATCGTTGACAGCACGCCGCCCGATTTCTGTCGCATGAAAGCCAGAGCAGCTGCGTCAAAAACGATAAGTAACACAATCCCCAGTTAAATACATGTCCCAGCGGCGCAAATCCCCAAAAACTTCGGAAAGGTGACCAAAGTGAGGCCGTGGACCCTTAGTAAATAAGCCCCATTATCTACAGGACTGGAATATTCACACCAGCTCTCCTCATACATCCCCAGTTTCTAAATCTATTAGTCTCCAAAATAAAGGACTGATTGTATTGTTATGTTTCCAATGGGAATGAGTTACGTTGCAGTGAAAACCTATACTTATTGCAGAACATATCTTTATGTTTCAGCCTGTACACATCTCTGAGTCCTATTTTAGGCTCTTGTCTCTGAAAGTAATTATCTCTGTGACATTAGTGAAGGTCTTATTTAGTAAGTGTGGGTATATCACGGAGAAAAATGGTTTTAACAATAATTATAGACCCTTGTTGGAAGATGGATTGCCTCTTACAACAGAGACGGCTTAAATACATCTCCCATGTTCCACTTGGATTTGTTTTCTGGGCCCTTCAGTTTTGTAACTGGAGATATAATCAGTGATGACAATCGGGAGTCTACAATAGCCAAAAAGAGAAATCTCCAGCCCATGAATAGATGAATGTCTCCTTCCCGTGACCCAAGCTGACACCTTCTGCCACCAATGCTGGCGCTTGTATGGATGATTTGGTGACAATGTTATTTTGTAGAACAATATCTATGAAAAGTGATATATTGACTATATGTTTTCATGATAAAGAAGATCTGGTTGAATGCTCCATTTGTATAGAAAAAGTAAAATATGTCTTTTCCTAGTTTTTTGTCAATTAATTGCGACTTGAAAAAAATCAGCGGATTGTACACATTGGCGCGGCAAAGTACTAAGGGATTTGTGCCAGTTTTCTGTAGGACTTTGCACATTCTTTCTAGTAGCATCAAAATCCATCATGATAAACCTGGACACCTACTCATAGATTCACAACAATATCCCAACAGCCCCTCCCCGATTTGGCGGGACTTGACAGTTTTCACCTCTGTTCTGCTGTCATGGGAGCTGGGAGATTGTCCTGATATATCCCGCACGGCGGGGTTGTCACGGCTCTGTGTTCCGCCTAGTATACTTTCAAAGCAGAACTGTGCAGTACTGAAATGACTCTACAGACATTGGGCAGGAATCCTGTGAGAGATGTGTCAGGTTAGCGGCAGAGCAGGGACCACATCATCAGTGTAATCATCATGTGTCAGATATATGTTTGTCTTACATCTCCTAGGGGTTCCCAGAACGTGACATTGGGAGGGAATCCTTTTGGGATATGTGTCGGGTAACGGCAGAGCAGGGACCATGTACACTTCCCAATTAAATAAAACCTCCACATCTCTACCTGCCATATGAGACAGTGCCTCTATCCACTAGGCTAGGGGCCTTAGTGGTTGTCTGTGGGAGGATTTATGTACCTAAGAGCTTCACTGATATAACTTCACTGGCTAATAGAGAACACTCTTATCGAGATTTAATATTGTAATTACTGAGACACAATTTTTTATTATTATAAAAATATACTAATAATAATATGATCGTCTCGCTGATAAAAATAATAATTTATATTAATATGAAAAAAATAGTCGTCTCAATAATTAAACCATACTAATCTCTGAGAAGAGTGATCTCATATAATAGTGCATTGACCTGTGTCACAGCGTAAGAGTGAAACTCTCAGTTACATAAATCCTCCATTGACAACTACTAGCCTAGAGCCTATGTGGGATGAGGCTTGTCTCTCTATGGCAGGTGGAGTGTGGAGGGTTCAATCCTGGGCTGGGAAAAAATACTATTATTATGGGGAGGATAGTTATTATGGGAGATTATAGTAATAAAAATTGGGGATGTCCCTTTTCTCTTTCCAGAACTGTTGGGAGGTATGAGACAATGTGACTGTGGTAATCTTGTATATTTGTTATCCATGGCCGCCTTCCTTCTAAGTCATCTTTTAAATTGATAATGATCCAGAAGGGACGTCTGAGGGGACGGGTCCCAGAGCATCTGTGCTGGTTTTAAAGGGGTTAGGCCCTATCCACTTGTGTCAATCTAGATGACACCTAAACCCTCTTACACAAACATGAGGTAAACATAAGGTGTATGGTCGGGACTGCCACACTGCACTGGACGCTCCGCAAGGTGGGATTTACATTCCATTAATCCGCTGCAGTTAATATCCCGCTTCAGTATTTACAGACATCTCACAAGATCAAAATTTATTGTCCCAGCTTGGATTAGAAAACTCACAGGCAACTGATTCTGAAGCACAGAAAATCCCTGAGCTGAACTGTGTGAACAGAGGCGAGTAGATTAATTAAAATCACCAAACAGATTCCTGGTAGTTCACAAATACAAGAAAGGCAGTAATTGACCTCCGGTACGAAATTCATCCATTTTGCGCTATGCTGACTACATCTTTTTTTAGTTATTTTTATTACCTCTAATCATAGATGGCCAAAATAGAATACATGCTGCACAATGCTACGTGTTGGGATGGAGCCTATAAGGCTTGATACGAAGAGAAAAGATCCTTATTTACAGGACAGTAATACAGTGTATGGCCTCTTTCACATGGACTAAAGCTTGTCTGGCCATACGCGGATGTGATACAGTCACGCGCTGAAGTATGGCAGTATTGGTAGGATCAATCAGAAACCTACGGTTAAGTTACTGGGGATATGAAAAACTAGTCAAAAAATAAATTAAAAAGCGTAAAAAGAAAAATAAAAAAAAACATAAAAACTTCAATCACCCACCTTTCCGTAGAAACTTATATAAAATAAAATTAAAACAGTAAAAATCAAAAACATGTTAGGTATCGCCAATCCCAAAATGTCCTGTCATCCAACATTATATTCCTGGCATTTAAAGGGATTGTCCGAGACATATAGAAAAACAAACAGGTGGCCGGGGGGGGCTGATTAAAAAAATAAAGATGTACTTACCTCCTGGTGCTCTCGGGGTGTCCCGCGCCAACATTATCCAAACCGTCCTATTCACAGCATGTATATGACAGGATGATAAGCAAAAATGAAAAAAAAAAAAAAGTACAAGGAGGTTTTGAGTGCACAGTGAAAGACGTAAAATTCCAGAACCCACAATAAAAATGGTGCAAATGCATTTGGAATTTCTTTTTTCCTGCTTCCCAGTACCACGGCAAGAATATTACATACCCTTATGAAGTGCAATTTGTTACAGAGAAAACAAGCCCCACCCAGCTTCTGTACAAGGAAAAAGAAAAAAATGGAACACAAAAAAAACAAAAAGAAACAAAAGTCGTTTTAAGGGCTAAATAACAAATGTTGCATTTTGTTCCCATAAATATCGGGTCATTAAGTACCATAGATTGTTAACCATCTTGAATGGAGCTCTTTCCATTTAAATGCTGATGTCAAAAAATAAGATGTAATCTTGGTCATGAAAAATAAGGACATTCCCTTAAAAAAGAAACCTAGTGCCTTTACGAACAAAAATATTATAAGACCTGCGACTTTTTTTAAAAGTTGCAAAAAAGCTGCAAGTCACTCAGCCCCTGTGGGTGTATGTGCTGCGACTTTTACACAGTTTTGTGACTTTTTGCAACTTTTGAAAGAAAAAAATCCCAGACATATAAGAGCATAAGAACATTTTTTAAAGTGTCCAAAACCCCTTTAAATGAATGTGATGGGCAGCAGGCAGCTCCCCAAGACAGACATAAAACTGTTACCAAGGTGACGTCATATATGACTAATGATGTAACACCATCCATAGACCATAACTAAGCCTGAAATCTCTTGTCATTTTACTGTAGCTTCTTATGTCAGGTATGTGTTACAGCCAAACATGAAGTTGACAGATAAGCCTCCAAGGATGATTTTTACATAATAACATCCATATGGGAAAGTTCAGGTATGTATCATATTTTATTACAGAAATGGCGACTTTCAAAAAAACTTGTATAAATGGATCTTACAGGTATACGGAACACAACGTTTCTGCAGGACTATATCTGTCCTTGTTGTATGCATATGGTATCAACAGCCTCAGGCCATAAGAACTTTGTCCCTAGTATACGCTAAGGCCTTTACACACAATTGAGACATTGGGGGTCTTTACTAAGGGCCCCCCGATTCGCGTTTTCCCGAGTGGTTAACGAATTTCCGATTGCCGCCGATTTTTGCCTGAATTGCCCCAGGTTTTAGGCGCACGCGATCGGTATTGTTGGCGCATCGGCACCGTCATGACGAAATCGGGGGCATGCTGGAACGAAAACCCGTACGACGATTCGAAAAACCTGCTGTATTGTTTTAAAAAAAAAGTGGCGCTGGACACCGCTTACCTTCACCAAGATAGTGATCTTTGAACCCGCAGCCCGGTGGAACTTCTCAGCGCAGCAGCGGACAACCTGGTGGATGGTCATATTCAGCCGCAGGAACTGCCTTAGTGTAATCGACCAAAGACTCGAATCCACACGATAATGCGCCGCTGGATCGCGACTGGACCGAGTAAGTAAATCTCCCCAATGAGTAAACGCAAAAATGGCAGCTAATTCATGGCCCCTTAGAGGACTTGTGTGTCCCACCATATGCAGACAGACGGCAAAGTGCATGCAGGGTGTCCCACCCGCACCTAAGGTGAGTGGACAACGGCCGCACATTTTGAAAGCAGGTCATTCCTTTCCCACGATTTGCAGAGTTGCCCACCTTCCTATGGAAATTTAGGGTGGTGTACAAATGTCCACCCGGATAAAATACCCACTGATTCTGGACAAGAGCAAAGGGCAAACCAGCACACAATATGGACATTGTTCTCTTTGCTTGAAAGTGGGGAATTACAGATTCTGTTTGTAACCAATCATTAAAAATCAGAGCTACACTTAAAAGGGATATTCCCATTCAACAATGGTTATTGTGAGTTTTACACATTCAATAATGAATTCAATTCCCACAAGTTACTTTCTGGATATTATTGTCACAGTTTATTGGATCTCCCATTTTGCTGTCATTCTATAGAAAGCTTCATGATTAGAGATGAGCGAGCACTAACACATGCTCGGTACTAGTTTATTCGTAACGAACTTTGTCCGCTAGCTCGAGTGCTCGTCTTTGAATAACGAAGCAGAGAAAGCAAGAGAAGAGGAAGAGAAAAGAAGAATAGAAAGGCAGTTCTGGGAGATGACGGAGAGGGCGAAATGTCACGGCGCCAGTAGCGTGGGTTAGATTGGAATCGTTAGGGATCGTTATGTTAAAATATAGGAGTATAAGCTATGAGCGAACGGAGTGTACCGGTGGTCAAAATGAGCTTACGCGCTGCTAGTGGACTCAGATGAGCATGCGAAGGAGGACTTGGGCGAAGTGGAGCTCATGGAACTCTAAGCAGGAGATATAACCGGAGCGGAGCGCGACTGCGCGTTAATTCCTGTAGAGGGGCTCGGTGGGATAGTCTGCGTGTTCAGGTCGAGCGAAGATAGACAGCTTCTTGAGTGACGCGTTTTTCCTCATTCTCTCTGTCCGAGCTAGCCCTTTTCACGGAGTAGGCCACCCGCACATCGTGCACACCCTAACGAGGAGAAAGGCGGCGCCGACTAACACATTGAACACGGCGTGCGCATGGGACTCGAGCACTGTGTACAGTGCATTTACGTGATTGAACATTCAATTCTCAGCGCATTTGAGGTCGGCGTTCTAAAACACCGCGCGGCAATAGAAGTCGTCTGTTGGGCTGAGCATCCCTCTGGATAGCGGGATCCAGCTTGGCCAAACACCTGGGAACCTCAGAAAAGGATGGACACCCACGGCAATTGGACAGGAAAACAGCGGAACGAGTGGGCGGCGGCGTGCAGCCGATTCACAGTAAGGATTACAGGGTGCGATGAGTATTTCTATTGTCCAGCCTACTCAGTGGATATGTTCGCTTAATACGACTGAAAAGCATGACAGGTTCTGACCGCAAAATATGGGCACCAGCCATGCTGGAACGCCAGAGCCCAGTTTACGGCGTGAGGTCGTATGCGCTACAGAAATGGTGACAGAATGAAGCTAGATAGCATCTAAAACATAAACTAATTGACCCTGACAATTATAGCGGGCGAGTATACAGGTAGAGAGTATAGATCTGATCCCTTCAACTCATGTCCTAGCGCGAACTAGAGATAGCAGACGTTAGGCACGACTCACAGTTCTAGCCGTTTCCAAAGTTCCTGTCGGACGCACCACCCGTCGGGTTTCTATACGAGAAGATATCAAAGCACACGCGAAAGATACCCATACATCCTTTTTTCCCGCCGCAAGACAGCAGCGGCAGGATAGGAGAGTGGCATGGCGACATACCCTAATGGATCAGGCTTCAACCAATGGGTGGCAGAGAGGAACCAAAAGGGGTGAGCAAGAAGCGCTCAAATAATATCGTCCATGCTACAAAGTTGCCAGTACTTTTGTGGATTACCACGCAGCAGGGTGGCGCAAATTAACATGGAAGCATGAAACAACCAAAAATTCTGCCTGACCAGATGTTATACGGGGACAGTAGGAGGCAAGTGAACTAGTCGTAGATTAAAGGTGCCTGCAGTTAAAAACTATGTTAGTTGGATCTTGGCATGGAGCTGGCGCTCGCTGTCGGCGAGCTTTTCTGCAGCTCCACGCCTGGAGACTGTCTCCGCACTGAGAAGCGCCCTGCGCCTGGAGTCGGTGCTGAGAGTTTTTAACGCCGTGGTAGGAATTGTTAACCGCTAGCACATTCGAGAAATCAGTATCATAACACAGCGGCAGCGATCACCGATGTATTTGCGTAGTTAGAATTGTGAGGAAGCCACCTTTTGTACTAAAGAGTCAAGCTGTACGGGTAGCGTTTGCCCTGCATAAGGTCTTTCACGACGACTAGGACGGGGTGCGAGGGAGGGAATGTAAAAGATGCGCAGGTGACACTCCCCGGAATGTATCTTTGACGCGGCGACGCACAGAAGATTTGAATAATCGTGATAACATGATAACAAGTTGCGTGGTGCAGCCAGTGAGTATTTGTTGGATCGAGTTACACAGGCGAGGAAGGTGCGACAAAGTTAACAAGTTTGTTGTGGAAGGCCATGAAAAACAACCCAAAATTAGCCTGACACGCTCCTTTGTTTTAAGGGGATCCATGTATGCCTCAGTTTCATGCCAGGTGCCACTGGATGCCAGTCTCCTTTCGAATACAGTTTAAAATAATAACCCTATCCATTAAAGCTCTGTATAATGCTGCCACCCACATACCCCTCTTCTTATCTCAGTCTATCGCCCAACCGTGTCTTAGATCGCCAGTGATTTAGATTAACCTCTACCTAGTGCGGACCTCCACTCGCGTCTCCAAGGACTTCTATAGAGCTGCCCAATTCTATGGAATGCTCTGCCCCGAACTATCAGACTAATACTAAACTCCAAAGTTCAACGTGCCTCTTAAACCCATTTGCTTTAGGCAAGCCTATAACACTCTTAAACTGCATGAAGTTAACTCTTCTCCTAACCCGTCCTGTGTCGTCTCCCATCTGGTTATCAGCAACAACAGCACCCGATTCTCTGCAGTCATGCACCCGGACCTGGTATATCAGATGACGCTGAGTGGTTCAAGCGACAGAAAGCCTTTATTATATTTTTTTCTATCCCTAAGAAGAATGGCTGACCATAAATATTCTTTTACTCGTGTTACCCCATCATCTTCATAAACCGTAACGCTCGGCGAGCAGGACTCACTCGTTGTTCATACAAATGTTGTGCTCTGTTAATTACTTTGTATTGTTTCTATGATTTGTTAAAGCGCACGGAAATGATGGCGCTATATACAATCAGATATTATTATTATTCTTATTATTATGGAGGCAGTGAATAGTAGTCGATTAAAGGTGCTGCAGTTAAACTATGTTAGTTGGATCTTGGGATGGAGCTGGCGCTCCGCTTCCAGCGAGCTTTCGCCATCCAAGCCCCTGTCTTAGGCTACTCCCAAACAGCACTTCAAGAACCTTTTGTATCAGATAAAGTGGTAGTAGCGTTCTTTATAAGTTTGGTATATGGCGGTGAGGGGAATGTAAACAGATGCGCTCATAGAAGCCGCTGAAAAATATCGGTAAATGATAAAAGTTGCCAGTATATTTTGTGGATACACAGCAGGGTGGCGACAAAGTTAACAAGTTTGATGTGGAAATGCCCTGTAAAGCTCTGGGCGGTGTGCCTTTTAGCCTAGGCTCAGCAGTTTGCGCACCGCCTGACTGTCGCTTAGCGACGGCACTGCTGCTGTGCCCTAGAGCTACGACTGAATGGTGCCATGCCACGGATGGTAAGTTCGGGAGGAGGAGGTGGAGGAGGGGTGGGAGAGGGGAGGCATAGTAGGCTGAAAGACCTGGACCCGAGGTAGGCCCGCAATCCTCGCGTCGCAGTATTGACCAGCCGCAGGGACAGACTCAGTCCCCCAGCCCTCCACCAAGTTAACCATGTGCCGTCAGCGATATATAGTGGCCTGACCGGCCAGCACTCGTCCACGTTGTCCGTGGTTCAGTGCCCTTGTCAGAAACGGCGTTGGTCAGGGCACGGGATGATGTTGTCGACACATTGCTGGTGCAGGCTGGGACGGCCATCGGAGAAAAGTAGTGGCGCTGGGCGCCGATACGAGGCGGGCCGCCGCCATGGAGGTTGACGAAAGGCCTCGGTCCTTACTACCTATAGGGAGCATACTCCGGACTAAGCAATCTGGATGTGGACATCAAGGGTCTGGGCTGCGGTGGTTGCACTATCTTTCCGTTACGCTCCAGCGGTCTGAGGGTATGGAGAGCTGAACGCTGGTGGATGTCTGTGGGGAGGATCGTGGAGGCCAACGATGGGTTTTTGTGCCAGGTCCTGGCAGGGGGCTGACTATCAGTCTGAACACAGGGAAGGAGCAGTGTGTGCAAGGCCGGAGGGTGACGGGCTTGGTGCCACTGAGGTGGGTGTTAGCCATTCATATGCCTGCGGCATACTGGTGGTAGTTAGACTAGTAGTGGTGGACCCCTGTCTGATCTCCGTTTGGCCAAAGGTTGCACACCACCAAGGTCGCGGTCATCCGGTTGTTCCTTAAAGAACCTCAGACTTCCTGAAAATCTAGCCCTCAGCCGCGGGAGCCCTGCCACGGGCTCACTACGTTTGACACCATTTGGCGCTGATGCCACCTGCTTGGCCCTTCCTCTCCGTTGGCCCCACCACTGCCTCTTCCACCTGTTCTGGTCGAGGACTCTCCTCCGTGCTCAGAAAGCACTGAGTTCACCCGGTCCTCATCAACCAAGCGTGGGTCTGCAACCTAGCATGCCTTCCGATTCCTCAGTTCGCCTCCCCACTCGGATTCCGCCACTACAACAATTCACACTGTTCTGACAACCCGTGTTCCTCATCGTCGGACACCTCTTTTAAACACTTTTCCACTACGTCAAGAAGGGCATCATCCCCACCGGAATGAGCGACTGGTGGAAAACCTGGGCATCGAGGAAAATTGCTCGTCAGCAACCCGGACCAGTGGCTTGTGACTGTGGGAAGGGTGCCAGAAACAGTTCCTCGAGAGTAGTGGCCGGCTTCCAAATGCCAATTTTCCTGGGGGGGCAGACTGGGGGGAGGAGGGCCTGAGGTGCAGGAGCTGGAGGAGTGACCGATTTGGGTGACATGGTGGACTGCGTGGAAGCGACTGACTGGGGGACCAAATTGACTCGAAGCATTGTCGGCAACCACGACTCACCTGTTCGCACTGTTCTTAAAAGGCTACCGTCCCACCCGTAACTTCAGATCATGAACCTAGGGGAGTGTGCTCTGCGGCGTTCCCATGACTCCACTCTCAGCAGGTGGTGTCTCACCCCGCCAGGACCACGGCCCTGACCCCGTCAGTAGTTGAACGCACCACATCCCCGCCCCGTCTTCTCTACCCCTACCTCGGGTTAAACATTTGAAAATGAAAGTTATAACTTTAATTTTTTTATTTACTTTTTTTTGTGTTTTTGTGTTTTTGTTTGTTTTTGGTTTTTTGTTTTGTTTAAAACTACAAACATGCTGTACTTGGCCTTGGCTATTTCTAAGCCAAGTGATGAAGCACCACTGCTATGGGCAGATGAGATGCGCTGATTACCGAAAAAATAAACGTAAAATTAAAAATGGCAGCATGTGCCTATTGAAATCCAACCCTGGAAATAAATTTTCCCACTATCGGTCTTTGCGATGGAGATTGGCGTCTGTCATAAAGCGCTAAACACAAGGTCGCAAGTCTCACTACAATTCCTCACAATTTGGTGTAGATGCCTACGCAGCGACCGCCACCAGCAGATAACCGAAATCAAATTAGTAAGCTATTGTAGGCCTAAGTTAACAGTTTGGATTCTCCTATGGCTATTTCTGCCAGTATAAAGCACACGCAGATGCAAGATGAGAGTGTAGAGTGAGTTGAAAAAATAAACGTAAAATAAAAAGTAATGGGCAGATGGCCATGAAATCAAACCCCTAATTAAATTTTCCCACCTTGTGTTTGAGTGGAGTAGGTGTCACTAAGAGCTAAACCAACGTAGCAAGCCCCCTGCACATTCCTCAACAATATGTCTAGACGAAAATAAAAAAAAAAAAAAGGAAGTCCTAAAACGGCTGCCAATGTTGTAGAACCCTAACTAAGGGCTGGGGGGTACTTGTAGTAACACTCCGCCTAACACTATTCAATAGAAACAGCCTAACGCTTTCCTGACCAGCAGCACGCCCTCTCTCCCTAGCGGCATCCAGAAAAAGATGGTCCGAGCAGCGGCAGGGTAGTTATATCTTCAGGGTCACCTGATTCTGCCAGGCCAACCAATGCTATCACGTGTAAGGGTACCACGTAATGCTGGCGGAGTGCAGAGTCTCCATGGCTTGTGATTATGCTCGTGTTTCTGGCCTGCCAAAAAGCAAAACGGCGGAGTGCCATTTTCCTCGAGCGAGGCGAAGTATTCGTCCGAAGCAACGAGCAGTTTGCGGTACGGCATAATGCTCGAACGTAGATCAAGCTCGGACGAGTATGTTCGCCTCATCTCTATTCTTATTTATCCTTAGAGAGAAATCGGACCATGGTCACACAGGTGGCAGGCTCGTTATCTATCACACAGCTACTTTTGGATTACCTCTATGATACTAACGCGCGTGCACCTGGTGACCCATGGTCGATTTTCTATTCCGGAAGTAACTATAGAGCTTATAGAATGACAGCAAGCAGAAGATCTAGAAAACTGTAAGGAATTGATACAGAAGTATTTTGGAAATTGATTGTTTCCTCATACAAACTTTAACATAATTTGCGAAGTGGAATATCCCTTTAAATTGCTTTTAGTTAGTAATAACTTGTTCCATTGCTAATAAAAGAATGGACCTGCAATGATATGATACACATTATTAAATTTTTAATAAAATATATATACTTTATGTCCTGTTACCATTTGGGACTTTTATTATTAATGCATTTATTTCCCTCGGGTATTTAAAACAAAAGGAGCGTCTTTCCAGGTAAGTGCTTGTGATATTATGACCTGAGGTTTTAGAATCTGTGTTCAGGTCGACCACACATCACATAATAAAGAGAATGTCCTTACGGGTTATTGGGGGCACTTCCCCCTCCCACTGTGTGCGGAAACTTCCTCTGCTGCAGTGATATTACATCAGGCAGACAGAGGGGGAAAGTGCTGGGGGAGCAGGGGAGGGTGAGACAGTGTAACAGACTATGAAGCTGCAGCATGGAGGGACTCTGAAAACGACCCACATTAGCATAATATCAGAGGTAAAACTATTAGAGGTAGGGCCCCATAGTTGACTTCTGCTTGGGGCCCCCTACCTCCTCAGAAAATATTACAGGCGGTCCCCTACTTAAGGACACTCGACTTACAGACAACCCATAGTTACAGACAGACCCCTCTGCCCACTGTGACCTCTGGTGAAGCTCTCTGGATGCTTTAAAATAGTCCCAGACTGCAATAATCAGCTTAAAATTGTCTGCAATGAAGCTTTATTGATAATTCTTGGTCCTATTACAGCAAAAAAATTTGAAACTCCAATTGTCACTGGGGCAAAAAAAAAAATTGTCGGGAACTACAATGATAAATATACAGTTTCGACTTACATACAAATTCAACTTAAGAACAAACCTACAGTCCCTATCTTGTATGTAACCCGGGGACTGCCTGTATTACATTAGGATTAAAATCGGTGCTGAGAATTTATTAATTCAGTGCATTGTTAATAAAGGCTAACTCCAAGGATTTCATAGGATCTAAGGATGTCAAGGATGTCATCATTTTACACTAGCTGAAGATATAGAATAAAACAAATTAAAATAGTCCCAGACTGCAATAATCAGCTTAAAATTGTCTGCAATGAAGCTTTATTGATAATTCTTGGTCCTATTACAGCAAAAAAATTTGAAACTCCAATTGTCACTGGGGCAAAAAAAAAAATTGTCGGGAACTACAATGATAAAATATACAGTTTCGACTTACATACAAATTCAACTTAAGAACAAACCTACAGTCCCTATCTTGTATGTAACCCGGGGACTGCCTGTATATATATTTGTATACTCACACATTTATACACGTTTACACACTTACACAGATCTGTCACAGTAGCTGATGACCACTTTGTGGAAGTAGATGGCAGGAAATCGAGATGAGAGATCTTTAGATCAGTTGTTCTGCTGTCCCCTCCCTCTCCCCCAACATTTCTTATATTAGCTGCTGATTCATGCTGTGTACTGTTGAGGATGTGCACCATTATATACATATTGGGGCAGATTTACTTACCCGGTCCAGTCGCGATCCAGTGGCGCGTTCTCCGACGCTGATTCGCGTTCTGCCGGGATTCACTAAGGTTGTGAGCCCGATGTCCACAATTAGGCGGCTTTTCCGAATCTGTCGGGTTTTCCGACGGCCGCTCCCCCCATTTCTGTCGTGTGAAAGCCGGTGCCGATGCGCCACTATCCGATCGCGTGCACCAAAATCCCGGGGCAATTCGGCGCAAATCAGAACAATTCTGGAAACCCAGCGGAAAAACGCGATTTGGACCCTTAGTAAATGAGCCCCAATATGTCATACAATGTGCAGCATAATATGTATATAATGGTGCATATCCTCCATTCTTGAGTGTTCCAGGTCAGGTCCTGGGGCCCCCTGATACTACAGGCCCTATAACAGATGCTATGGCTGTTACCACTGTAGTTACGCCCCGGCATAATATTAAAAGTTGATTTAGAAGTAAGCGGCCATGTATAACACTTTTAGGAAGATTCCCGCAGTCAGGCTGCCTGGATCTATAAGTCAGTGTCCTTGGTTTATCATGATTGATTTTGATGGTAGATTTCCTTTAACCATAATTATGCTACTTAAATGGATTGTATAGTATTATCTGATAGTTCCCATAGTGGTGCACTGTACCTTTGGTAGAGTCTATAAAATATTGGGGCTTATTTACTAAGGGTCCGCGGATCGCACTTTCGTTGGATTTTTTGGGATTTGTGCTGCTGTGACAGATATTTAACTGGGGATTGTGGTGGTGCACGTGATCGGATTGTGAGGCAGCTGCGCTGGCTTTCATGCAACAGAAATCGGGGGGCGGGCCGTCGGACGATTCGACTGATTCGGACTGAGCGCGGGATTTAACTTTAAAATTGTGTTACAAGAACAAGCACTTACATGCACCAGGAAGAAGACGGTGAACTCACATGCAGCATATCGGACGCACAATCTTAGTGAATCGTGGCACATTGCTTTATGGTCGCAATGCACTTCAGCGGCCGGGTATGTAAATGTGCCCCATTGTCTCATAGCCCTATGTAGTCCTTTTAGGTAACAGATACAATTGTTAAGGCTTATCGCTGGTAGAGCACAATAGTAGGGGGTTGCACATTATTGTTCCCCATGAATGGACATGCTTTGCGAGACATGACATCCAAGTAAAATCACTACAAGGGCTTTCCAGGAATACCTTTAACCTCTGTGTTGTACTGAGTTGCATTAACCAGGCAAAGCCACTACACAGTAAATGGCGCTATTTACTGATCTGTTCCTGGTTGTGATGTGTTGTAGGTTCTGCACTTACATTATCATGAAGGAGGTAGCAGTAGGATCCTCTCAGCCTCTTACTGATGACCTGAGGATGGTAAACTCCAAAAAAAGTTTCCCTACTAATATTCCACTTATTGGGGCACATTTACTTACCCGGTCCTGCAGAGTTCACGAAAGTTCATTGTCCGACGATAATGCACTGTGCCGCAATTCACTAAGATGTGTCGCTTACCCACTCAGGTCCGACAGAGTTCACCTTCTTCTTCCTGGTGCATGGAAGTGCTTGGGCTTGCGACACTATTTGAAAGGTAAATGCAGCACTCAGTCCGAATCAGTTGGATCGTCCGACAGCACGCCGCCCCATTTCTGTCGCATGAAAGCCAGCGCAGCTGCGTCAAAAACCGATAAGGTTCAACACAATCCCCAGTTAAATACATGTCCCAGCGGCGCAAATCCCCAAAACTTCGGAAAGGCTGACCAAAGTGAGGCCGTGGACCCTTAGTAAATAAGCCCCATTATCTAACAGGACTGGAATATTCCACCACCAGCTCTCCTCATACATCCCCATGTTTTTCTAAATCTATTAAGTCTCCAAAATAAAGGACTGATTGTATTGTTATGTTTCCAATGGGAATGAGTTACTTTGCAGTGAAAACCTATACTTATTGCAGAACTATATCTTTATGTTTCAGCCTGTACCATTCTCTGAGTCCTATTTTAGGCTCTTGTCTCTGAAAGTAATTATTCTCTGTGACATTAGTGAAGGTCTTTATTTAGTAAGTGTGGGTATATCACGGAGAAAATGGTTTTAACAATAATTATAGACCCTTGTTGGAAGATGGATTGCCCTCTTACAACAGAGATCGGCTTAAAATACATCTCCCATTTTCCACTTGGATTTGTTTCTTCTGGCCCCTTCAGTTTTGTAACTGGAGATATAATCAGGATGACAACTCGGGAGTCTACAATAGCCAAAAAGAGAAAATCTCCAGCCCATGAATAGATGAATGTCTCCTTCTCCGTGACCCAAGCTGACCACCTTCTGCCACCAATGCTGGCGCTTGTATGGATGATTTGGTGGACAATGTTCATTTTTGAGAACAACATCTATGAAAAGTGATATATCGACTATATGTTTCATTGATATAAGAAGAGATCTGGCTGACATGCTCCATTTGTATAGAAAAAGTAAAATAAGGTCTTTTTCCTAGTCTTTTTGTCAATTAATTGCGACTTGAAAAACATCTATTAACAGCGGATTGTACACATTGGGGCACAATTACTAAGGGCTTTGTGCCAGTTTTCTGTAGGACTTTGCACATTCTTTTTAATAGCATCAAAATCCATCATGATAAATCCTGGACACCTACTCATAGATTCACACACCATAGCTCCCAACCGTCCCCGATTTGGCGGGACAGTGACAGTTTTTCACCTCTGTTCTGCTGTCATGGGCAGCTGGGAGATTGTCCCTGATATTCCCGCACTGGCTGGGGTTGTCACGGCTCTGTGTTCCGCCTAGTATACTTTCAAAGCCAGAACTTGCAGTACTGAATGACTTCTACAGACATCGGGCAGGGAATCCTTTTGAGAGATGTGTCAGGTTAGCGCAGAGCAGGGACCACGTCATCAGTGTAATATCATCATGTGTCCATATATGTTGTCTACATCTCCTAGGGGTTCCCCAGAACAGACATTGGGCAGGGAATCCTTTTGGGATATGTGTCGGGTAATCGGCAGAGCAGGGACCATGTCACTTCCCAATTAAATAAAACCTCCACACTCTACCTGCCATAATGAGACAGTGCCTCTATCCACTAGGCTATGGGCTTAGTGGTTGTCTGTGGGAGGATTTTATGTACCTAAGAGCTTCACTGATATAACTTCACTGGTATATAGAGATACATCTTCTCAGAGATTAATATTGTAATTACTGAGACAACTTTTTTATTATTATAAAAATAATACTAATAATAATAATGATCGTCTCTATGAAAATAATAATAATTATAATAATAATGAAAATAAAAATAATAGTCGTCTCAATAATTACAATACTAATCTCTGAGAAGATGTATCTCTATATACTAGTGCATTGAGCCTGTGTCACAGCGTAAGAGTGAAACTCTCAGTTACATAAAATCCTCCAATTGACAACTACTAAGCCTAGAGCCTAGTGGATAGAGGCTCTGTCTCTCTATGGCAGGTGGAGTGTGGAGGGTTCAAATCCTGGGCTGGGCAAAAATACTATTATTATGGAGAGGATTATTATTATGGAGATTATTAGTAATAAAAATTTGGGGCATGTCCCTCTTTCTCTTTCCAGAACTGTTGGGAGGTATGAGACACTGTGACTGTGGTAATCTTGTTATATTTGTTATCCATGGCCGCCTTCCTTCTAAAGTCATCTTTTAAAATTTGCTAATGATCCAGAAGGACTCTGAGGGGCGGGTTCCCAGAGCCCATCTGTGCTGCAGTTTTTAAAGGGGTTAGGCCCTATCCACTGTGTCAATCCTAGATGACCACCTAAACCCTTCTTACACAAAACATGAAGGTAAACATAAGGTGCTATGGTCGGCTGACTCCACACTGACTGGGACGCTCCGCAAGGTGGGATTTACATTCCATTACTCCGCTGCAGTTAATATCCCGCTTCAGTATTTACAGCATCTACACAGATCATAAACTTTATTGTCCCAGCTTGGATTAGAAAACCTTCACAGGCACTGATTCTGAAGCACAGAAATATCCCTGAGCTGAACTGTGTGAACAGAGGCGAGTAGATTAATTAAATCCACAACAGATTCCTGGTAGTTCACAAAGTACCAAGAAAGGCAGTAATTGACCTCCGGACGAAATTCATCCATTTTGCGCTATGCTTGACTACATCTTTTTTTAGTTTATTTTTATTACCTCTAATCATAAGATGGCAAAATAGACTACCTGCTGCACAATGCTACGTGCTGGTGATGCCTATAAGGGCTTATAGATATGAGAAAAGATCCTTATTTACAGGACAGTAATACAGTGTATGGCCTCTTTCACATGGACGTAAGCTTGTCTGGCCATAGCTCGGATGTGCATACAGCCACGCGCTGAAGTATGGCAGTATATGGTAGGATCAATCAGACAACCTACGGTTAAAGTACCCTAGGGGATATGAAAACTAGTCAAAAAATAAATTAAAAAAGCGTAAAAAGAAAAATAAAAAAAACATAAAAATTCAAATCACCCACCTTTCCGTAGAACTTATATAAATATAAATAAACAGTAAAAATCATAAACATGTTAGGCTAGTATCCAAGGGTCGAACGATGATCTCTCCAGCCAACCACTGCTATCGACGTGTAAGTGGTACCAAGTCATGTGGCTGGAGTGCAGAGTCTCCTGGCTTGTGATTGGCTCTGTTCTGGCCGCCAAAAAGCAAAAACGGCGAGAGCTGCCATTTTCTCGGGCGGCGACGAGTATTCGTTTCGAGCAACGAGCAGTTTTGGTACGCTAATGCTCGATACGGCATCAAGCTCGGACGAGTATGTTCGCTCATCTCTTATTCATTATTTTTCTGTAGATAGAAATGACCATGGTCACACAGGTGCAGGCTCGTTATAATCACCACAGCTCTGATTACTCTCTATGATACTAACGAGCCGTGCACCTGTGTGACCATGGTCAGATTTCTATTACAGGAAGTAAAAGAAGCAGCTAAGATGAAATAGGACAAGAAATTGAGAAGAGAGAAAAAGTATGGAATTGAATAAGAAAGTATTTTGGAAAATGATTGTTTCATCATACAAACTTTAACATTAATTTGCTGAAGTGGAAATATCCCTTTAAATTGCTTTTAGCTTAGTAAATATACTTGTTCCATTTTGCTAATAAAAGAATGGACCTGCAATGCTATGATACTACATTATTACATTTTTAATAAAAACTCTATATACTTTTATGTCCTGTTACCATTTGGGACTCCTTTTATTTATTAAATGCATTTATTTCTCCTCGTGGTATTTAAAACAAAAAAGGAGCCGTCTTTTCCATTGTAAGTGCTTGTGATATTATGACCTTGATGTTTTAGAATCTGTGGTTTCAGTCGCACCACACATCACATTAGCTGGGTCTTGATTACAACATTATTACCAGCACACGTCTGGGGATTTGTCTAATAGGCCCATTTTCTGCATCACCTTTGTTCATACAGATGGAACAAGAACGACTGGCTGTGATAGAAAAGGAGAACCGTCTGCTCATGGAGAAAATTGCTTACATTATGCGCACTCGGGGGGTGCTGGACAACTGGAATAATAGTCTTTTTAGAAGGTAATGCCCAATTTAATTAAATTTTTTCAAAAAAGTTTTGCCTTCTTTGAATTCAAGGTGTTTTTTAGAATATGGATGTTAATGTTGAATTTTTAGGAAGAGTCCTCATTATTAAATAGTTTGGGGTCCAACACCAGGCTTAGTGCAGATCAGCACTAAGGGGAGAGAGTCCCGCCTGGATTACGGATCGATCTACTAATGCGTACTCACAGCGTTATAGCGTACGGCTATGGCCAAACATGGCAGCTGCTGCACATATAGATGGGCACTCGATGTTACATGTAAGAGTGAGTTGGATGGAGTTTTGGCTGCGAGCATACATTAGTCTATAATATCTTGGTGTTAGTTCAGCAGAAACAAATCAGCAAAAAATCCAACATAAAATAAGCATGAGTTATACGTAGATATGTTTCACACTAGCAAGTTTTCTTTTCCCTTTGCTCTATGATTCTTCATTAAACAGCTTGTGGACTGAATGCAGACATGTTAAAATCTATGGACCAATTCACATGTCTGATTTCCTTCTCGGCTCATCAGTCCATGCAGACAGACTCATAAGGAGTTGGGTCTGATTCTCCTGTAAGTCTTATCCTAGAGAAGTCAACTGGTATAACAGAATTTAAACTTCACTAGTATGCTGGTTAAGCTTCAATTCTCATGTCCCAAAAAAAAAAATTGGCAGTAGCTTAAACTTTTGAAGCATTTCTTTTTTATTTCAGAAATAAATAGGACAGGTGATAATTGTAAATGTTGTAATATACTTCATCAACGGAGGCAGCTTCTCTGTGTCTTAATTCTCTTTCTCTTGTAACGCATCCTGATGTCAATCTACTGCAGACAGATGAGAAGACTAATAATTAACTCTTTCCATACATTTCCCTTAATGATTCAGCTTTGAGGAGATTAGACACTTACTGTCTGTAAGGAGTGAAGTTATTAAACACTTTATTAGGTTCCTGCTTAAAGGGAGCCTGTAATCAGATTTTCACTAATAAACCTAATCACAGATTCCCATAGAACTATGCTAACTATTGCCTAAACTGTATTTTGCTAAAATGCATAGTTCCTATCCCCATAAAATAAACTTTGTAAGCTTACCTGGCACCATGCCAGAAGGAGCAGCAAGTCACAAGGGGCATGTGTTATTCATGCAAGTCATTGTGTGCGTGTGACTGACAATGTCTCTAGTCTGATCACTCCTATACACAGCGGAACTACTATATTGCAGTATATGGTGGATTTGCTAATGATCTGTTACAGAGTGCCACCAGCACACCATAACAGATCTTTTGAATTGATAGATTAAAGGTTATCATGGAGTATTGATCTCAGGCTATTATGCCAACATTACAGGGAATGACGATCCTCACCAAGATGATGGCACTGGAATTTAACTGCCATCGGCATTTAACATGTTAATACCAACTATGTTAATGGTGGATGTTTGAAGGAGGCTCAGCTCATCAGTCCACTTCAAACATCCTTAATAGCTCTGTGCAAACTAGTACCATAGCCATAAATATCAGATGTGGAAAGATGACACGCGAAATACATACTTGGATGGCAGTAGGATAGAAAACTGAAACAGCTATAAACTCCATTTTTCATGCCCCGATAGGAAAATTAGGGACATACAGTGGATAGTCATAAGACTTCCATCATATGAAGAGCCGCCCTCCCCACTGGGATTTGCGAGATGTTGCGCAATATGGGAATACAGATAAAATTTGGTAACAACAATATAAAAAGGAAATGTGATAAATATGATAAGTAAATAAAGTATAAACCTGAAACACTGTGAGTGACGCCCGTGAGTCGAGCTCTATGTACATTGTGCCGCTCATACGGTTTTCTTCGTTCTGTCGCCTTTGTGCCATCCATACATTATGTTGCATAATAGACCGAGCTAAGCCTCTATTATACAAGAGTGAAAATTTAATGGCTTGAGAAACAGCCTCATATTCAAGCTTTTTATTTTCAAATAAAGATAACATTTTGATTATTTTTATCACAAACGTCACTCCATGTGGTAAATCCTTTTCTCGCCCGAGCTTTTATGTCTCATCTCCAAGGATGATAAAAGGCAAGAGCGTGGAAAAAGCGGTTTTCTCGATAAAAGATGATTTATTAAAAGTCTTTTTGTACAATACAAATGGAACTAGGTCCGTTTCCTCTTGACCTTTGACCTCTTCAGATTATGGATTTCAGACCCTATTACAAAGTACGATAATTGGACAAGACCACTTTCATTTATGATTATTGGCCCGTGTAAAAGGGCCTGCACTTTTCTTTATACTGACTGAAAAATGGTCCATGTTGATACAAGTCATCATGTACACAGGGCCGAAGAATCCTGTAAGTTGTCATTTATCCAAATACTGGTTTACAACCATTGAACTTGTTTTATCATTGCTCTACCCTGGTCCTGAGCACAAATTAAAATGAGCTAAAGGACCTTCAAAAGGTTTTTTGAGAAATGAAAGAAACTACTTTACTCTTGACCTGATATCCATTCATCCATTTAAGAAGTAGATTAGTTGTTGTTGCAGAGCGGGGTTATGTGTTTGGTGATATATCTTCAAAGTGAGTATTTCTTTTTACTTTTTGGGCTTCTATGTCTCTAACATAGTATAAAAATTTTGGGCCATCTTTGGACCAATAGTATATAGCCTGCCAGCCCCAATAGTATATAGCCTGCCAGCTCCCAGTAGTATATAGCCAGCCTGCCCCCAGTAGTATATAGCCATCCAGCCCCCAGTAATATAATGCCAGCCAGCCCCCAGTAGTATATAGCCTGCCAGCACCCAGTGGTATATAGTCAGCCTGCTCCAGTACTATATAGCCAGCCTGCTCCAGTAGTATATAGCCAGCCTGCCCTAGTAGTATATATGCTGCCAGCCCCCAGTAGTATATAGCCTGCCAGCTCTCAGTAGTATATAGTCAGCCAGCCCCCAGTAGTATATAGCCTGCCAGCTCCCAGTGGTATATAGTCATCGACTCCGCTCAAATAGAAGGAAGAAACGACGCAATAGTGCAACAGGTTTTTTCTTCTTAAATTCAAAAAGTTTAATCGATGTACTTACAAAACATAAAGCTAAAAAGGCTTTCATTAAAAAACACTGCACGTTCGGTCCTCCTTGCCCCTGCCAAGTAGTATATAGCTTGCCAGCCCCCAGTAGTATATAGACAGCCAGCCCGCATATAGTATATAGCCACCCCCCAGTAGTATATAGCCAGCCACACCCCAGTAGTATATAGCCAGCTTCACCTTCTGCCACTCTCCGAGTCTCCTCTTCCTTCTTGTCCTCTTGTTTAACAGAGCAAACAGAGACACGTTCAAGCACTATGCCCATGCACACACTATGGGGCTCATTTACTAAGGGTCCGCGGGTTTCCCGACAATTTCTGTTTTGCGTTGAATTGCCCTGGGATTTTGGCGCACCCGATCGGATTTTGGCGCATTAGCGCAGGCTTGCACGCGACCATAATCGGGGGCCGGGCCGTCAGACAACCCGACGGATTCGGACAACATGCGGGATTTAACATTTAGAATTGTGTCGCAAGACATGCACTCACATGCACCAGGAAGAAGAAGGTGAACTCCGGCGGACCTCGACGCAGAAGTGACGGATGCAGGAACTCGGGCGCACAATCTTAGTGAATCGAGGCAGACCCGAATCCTCGTTGGACAACGCATGGCGGGATCACAACAGAACCGGGTAAATAAATCTGCCCATATGACTTCATCAACGGTGAAACACCATGTCATAGTATGTGCGCAGGCAGAGTGCATGAACATGTCTCTGCCTGCTCCGTTATACAAAAAGAAATGGAGACACAGAGATTGTCAGAGAGTGAAGCTAGCTAAATACTAGGGGCTGGCTGTCATTATGTGGGAGGCTGCATGGACATTACTGGGGGAGGCTGTGACCAATACATTTCTCACCCTAGGCTTATACTCGAGTCAATAGGTTTTCACAGATATTTTCGGTAAAATTAGATGCTGTGACTGATACTCGGGTCGGCTAATACTCGAGTATGTATCGGTAATTTAAAAAATGAAAAATAAATGCATATATACTGGTGGTTCCAGATTCAATTAAGCAGTAATATACTATACAGACATATTTAACACAAACCTCTGCTATGACATATCCATTTCTTTTGTCAATTTTACCTAAAATATTAAAAAACAGTTCTACACATCAGGTTTGCATCATCCGGCAATAATAGATCAGCTTGTCCTCCATCACAATCTCAGAGCGGAGTTCTCTTTACCACAATGACTATGAGATAGAGGCCATCAATATAAGTGGATAAAAATGTCATATTAAAATATCCGCAATTTGTATTGATTACAGTAAAGTGAATGTCACAGGACTGCGTGGGGACCAATTTGCAGTATCTGCCATGCAAATGCATTCTGATCATTTCTCTTCACTTCCATTTGCTTCTGTCAAGGACAATGTTCTAGCATTTTGTATCGAACCTTTTCTATTTCATTAGGAAGTTTGGAAAGACAGTAATATTCTGTACGAAATTCTCTGCTTTATTCTTAGAACTTTACCCTGTGCAATTCATCTGTTATTTGCCAATTTGCAATGGAGAGTCCACACAGTCCAACATTATCAATCATGCTTTATAGGGTAATGGTATGGCCCAGTTCTTAACTAATTCCAGGAGATTGCAGACATTGGGGCACATTACTTACCCTTCCTGACGCCTTCCCCGAAAGTGCATTGTCCGACGATAATGCACTGTGCTGCGAATCACTACGATGGTCTGACGGAGTTCACCTTCTTCTTCCTGGTGCATGTAAGTGCTTGATCTTGCGACACAATTTGAAATTAAATCCCGCGTTCAGTCCGAATCCGTTTGATCGCCCGACGGCCCGCCCCACAATTTCTGTTGCATGAAAGCCAGCGCAGCCGTAAAAACGGATCGCGTGGGAAACAACCTCCGGTAAATACCTGTCACAGCAGCGCAAATCCAATAAAAGTTGGAAAACCCAACGAAAGTGCGATCCGCGACTTTTAGTAAATAAGCCCAATTGGGTATTGACTGTAGAATGTGGTAGAATGGTGTCTATATTTGTGTGGCATTTCCTAGTACCTAATGTGTAGTCTGGCGGTTAGACACAACAGTACGGTTGCCACTGTGAAGTCACTTTGCTACTTTTCAGTAAGTTTTGACCCCAACAATTATCCCTGATCACCTACCCTTGTGGAAAGGCCATGCTTTGAAAATCCCAGTCCCTTTAGAGGGGATGATCACAATAAAAAAGGAAATCTACCATCTGGAAACAATTTTTTTTAGTGGTTCCGAAGGTAGTTTTCCGATGTGTGGCTCATCCCTGCACATCTTTTATAATTTATTACAATGATGCCTACCAGGTTATACATTTTATTACCTATGTATGAAAATTAGCTACAGAGGCTTCGGTGCATGGAGTAGCCTCTGTGGGCTTCATGGGCTAAGGCAGTGATGGGGAACCTTTTAGAGACCGAGTGCCCAAACTACAACCAAAATCCACTCATTTACCGTGAAGTGCCAATTTGGCATTTTTAGCAGTAACTTATTGCTATTTGTTCTTCCTCATCTTTCAATCGTATTGGGCCCCCTGAAGCAACCGATACAGTTGAAAGAAGGAGGTCAAATTCAGACTATCGTTGTAGCTTCTCACCAGGGTCCTTCTGTACAGGAAGAATAGTGGGTCCATCAAGAGGACCTCCAAAGATAATGCAGATCGGTCCACACCTACTAATTTTAACTGAAGTGTTGCTTTAAAATAGCATGGAGAGCCGCTTCTCTTAAGTTGCCTTGGACTGCAGGAAGATTTGGTGGATTTGGTCCTGTTTGGTGAACTCTGTCTGGGGGCGACGACCTGAGTGCCCACAGAAATGGCACTGAGTGCCACCTCTGGCACCCGTGCCATAGGTTCGCCACCAGTGGGCTAAGGGAACTTTATGCCCTGAGTAACCTCTGCATTGCCACCCCCAGCATGTACATTCGGCCTGTGAAGGAGGCGTGCTCTGGTAGCCAATGCAAAGCCAGCAGGGGAACAAGAGCTTCTGCAAATGCACAGAATCTCCCTATTTTTGTTTTAAATCTTTTTATTAAAACCATAAAATTACATAAATATGTTAATAGCATATAGGCTCGTTTTTTTTTTCGTTACATAGAAAAAACTTAATTTTCAACACTGAAAAACATTGAGAAACGCCTCTGCTAATTATTAGTCTGTAACCATTTGAGCATCAGTTATCTTAGAAATTACAAAGTAAAAGAAAACCATATTTCTCTAATATCAACAAGATCTCACATGTCACTTATGCAATAAAATTTGCCTATAGGCCATAGACGAGGGGTAACAGGAAGAAGGACTAACTATGTAGCCATATATAATCTATAATATATATATCTATGTAATATATATATATATATATATTTCCTCAATGTCGGCAGCTTGGGAGGCTTGGCCAATACATTTTCTATATTTGTAAAGAAATTCAGTGATTCCTACCATAAGTAGGGCTAGTGCAGGGTCAGAGTGGATTGGAAAATACAAAAGTGACGACAGCATTTCAAAGGTTTCGGCCTAAAAGGGTTGCGATATTGGACAGTACCAAAATATTTTAGAGACTGGCCCCCTGTGCCCACAATTTTTCCAACACCTATCTGATGTGCCCAGAAAGATCCTTGATAGATAGGATGGGGTGTAGCACCACCTGGTTAAAATTTTTTGTTTCACCTCGGTCAAATTGATGCATTGTGAGGATTGTTTCATTGAGTCGCAGAAAATTCCCTGCCTTGGTCTTATTTCCAGTTGAGAATATGTGCTTTCCTGGCCGTCTCCTTCCCTCCTGCCAGCTCTTCATACACCTTTTACGCAGAATCTCTCTCTTGACGATGACACTTCAGAAACCACGGGCCCTTGTGTTTTAAGGCGCCATGGATGTGTATGGGAGCCGCATTGCAGAGTCTACTTGGGCGTGGAGTAGCCTCAGTTCCTTTAACTCACAGAGGCTACTCCCTCCCCAGAGAAGTGTCTGTAGCTAATTTGCATATCTAGATTCTAAAGTTTATAACGTGATAGGCAGCATTCTAATAAATTGTACAGCTACACATCGGAAATCTATTGTCACGGGTGCTCCCGCGAGCCCTGTCACGGATCGCGGGCGCATCCGTGCTCCTTCATGTGCTCCCGCTGCTGCCCGGCGTCTCTTACCTCTCCCGGCTCCTGCACTTCCTCGGACTGCCGTGCGCGCGCGTCCCCGCCTCCTAGGGCGCGCACGCGGCTCCGGACGAAAATTTAAAGGGCCAGCGCACCGCTAATTGGTGCACTGGCTGAACACCTCACCTTTAAGAATCTGCCTCTTCCTGTGTTCCTTGCCGGATCTTTGTGCCTCATAGCCTTAGAGAAAGCTTCCAAGCGAGTATTCCTGCGTTCCCGTGTATTCCTGCGTTCCTGTGTATTCCTGTGTGTCCCCGCTCCTGAGTCCTGTGTTACCTGAGTTCCTCCGTGTTGCTGTGTTCCGTGTGCCTGTGTTCCCGTTCCCACCTGCCTGGACCTCCCGTTGCTGACCCCGGACTTGGACCTGACGTTGCATCTCTGCCGCCTGCCCTGACCCTGTGCCTGGACCTGTCTACGAGATTGTCATCCGCTAAGGTACCTCGACCTCGGCTGCCACCGTGGGCTAGTCACACCTGGGAACGACTCACTGAGTATAAGCTGAGACCCTTTTTTAACACAAAAAACTAGAAAAACCTATTGTCTCGAGTATAAGATGAGGGTGGGAAATGCATTGGTCACAGCCTTCCCAGTAGATTGCCAGCAAGCCTCCTTTAGTATATAGACTGCCAGACCCCTGTAGTATATAGCCTGCCAGACCCCTGTAGTATATAGCCTGCCAGCCCCTGTAGTATATAGCCTGCCAGCCCCCTGTGGTATATAGCCTGCCAGCCCCCTGCAGTTTATAGCCTGCCAGCCCCCTGTAGTATATAGCCTGACAGCCCCATTTAGTATATAGCCTGCCACCCTTCTGTAGTATATAGCTTTCCAGCCCCCTGTAGTATATAGCCAGCCAGCCCCTGTAGTATATAACCTGCCAGCTCCCTGTAGTATACAGCCTGCCAGCTCCCTGTATTATACAGCCTGCCAGCTCCCTGTATTATACAGCCTGCCAGCTCCCTGTATTATACAGCCTGCCAGCTCCCTGTATTATACAGCCTGCCAGCTCCCTGTAGTATACAGCCTGCCAGCCCCCGTAGTATATAGGCTGCCAGCCCCCTGTAGTATATAGCCTGGCAGCCCCCTAGTATATAGCCTGCAGCCCCTGCCCCCAATACAATGCCTGTAGGCAAAAAACAAACAGTGTACTCACCTTCTGACGCCCCCCAGCAGGTCCTCTTCTATGCAGCGATGCTCCGGCATTGGCTTTGTGTCCCCGCGCGGTCCCTTGCAGGCACCATGACGGCACAAAACTGGCAGAAGCTGTTAATAAATACATGTATTTATGCGCAATCTACGCCAGAATACTGGCACAGACTGCTTAGTAAATGTGGCCCTATGACATGTTTTTGATCATTTAGTGATTTTCATATACATTTCTGAGTATAATTTGTCATGATATCCAGCACAAGCTAAATCATTGGAGTCTGGCTCCAGATGCCACGCGGTGTCCTTCCTTTCTTCACAAACCAGAGATTAGGTGTTTTTTTCTTTGGCATTTTAATTAGATTTCCTGCACCTATCTGTCATGTGCAGCTAACCACTAGATTGCCTCTTTTATCTCTACATTACAGGGCACAGCGGCCGCTACAAGAACATTACATGTTTGCTAATGTGCACAGATTGCGCTTTGTTTTTCCTCTATTGAGTTGTCAGCCATTGGCTTCAAGGGTCTAATCTGAATGATGAAGACATTGTTGATAGCGAAAGATCGGAAAACTGATTGCCAAATATGTGGCACCTATTTTCATCGGGAACCACAAGATTTAAGTTAGGCTTTTAGCAGAAATTAATCTAATAAACCACTACTAGTAACTTATCAAGTGGATTAAAACCTGCCAGATCATGAATGGTACAGCGTGGTGGGATCATCCAAAAATCAACAAAATGTATATTACACATGAAAAGTCACTGAATCCAAGAGCTTAATACTGAAGACAAGCTCTCACTGTCTCAAAAGACGCCAAGCTGGACTCAAGACTTAATAATAATAATAATAATTTATTTATATAGCGCACACAGATTACACAGAGCACAGCACTACACAGAGTTTACCAAATCGGTCCCTGTCCCTCATGGGGCTCAATCAACCTACCAGTATGATTTGGAGTGTGGGAGGGATCAGGGAGCGATCAGGGTTTGGTCAGTGAAAAACTGACATGTTGCATCAGAGTTCAATCAGTTTTCAGTCAGAGTTTGTTCAGTGTCTCAGTTTTTTCACGCGCGTTTTCAATGCAATTTCAATGCTCAGGACTGAGCTCTATCTTTTCTATGGCAATTGATGCGTGAAAAACGCATTGCACTTGCATTGCACTTGGATGATCTTAGTGAATCGTGGCAGACCCAAATCCTCGTCGGACAACGCACGGCGGGGATCGCGACAAGACGGGTAAGTAAATGTGCCCCAATAACTGTGCTCAGATACACTCATTACAATTATAAATGAATTTTCTTTCACACAAGAGAGACAGGGATTATCAGTATCTAACCTTTGTCACATCACAAGTCTCAGGTGTGCGTGTATTACTGTTTCTTTAAGAAAGCAGTCAGGTTTTTTTTTATTCTAGAAATTCCTGCTGCATTATGGATGCTTTTAGAATTGCTGGCTTTTTGGTCCTATACCCACTTACCCTCCATGGCTGCTCATTGTACCTGAAGCTGTAAAGTGTAAAGATTATGTGGGGCCTCCTCACAGCATTACAGCCTCCCGGAGTCTAGGCTTGTGCATCTGTGATGCCATTTTCCTGTATTCTTTTTCTTTGACTGATGGTCCCCCTAATGGTGCTCTGAAATTATAGTATCCAGGGGGGCAGCACACATCTATGATGAAGAGCACAATAAAAAGGAATGGCCAAGTTCTGAGCTTTTAAAAGACACCAGGAGTAGCCATCTGAGATCAGTGGGGGGAGGCTCTTTACCGCTTGAAAAGCCTTTGATTTTGATGAAAAGTAAGAGTGACCCCAGATGGTTTGAACCTTTCGAGATACACGATTCATCTTTGCTGAATGTAAAGCAATGTTTTGTTCTCTCTTTTTAAAGGAATCCATCACATACATCTATAGATCATTGCAGAAATACTACTTCCCTTTATAGCCACTTTAATATGGTGCTGGTACCACTTTTACGCATTCTCTGTTCCCCAATCTGGTGGTGCAATTCTTGAGCCAGTGGTTGGGCTTCTCAGGATGCTCATAGTCATTGCCAGCTACAGGTTTCAGGAGGCCCCTGTGCGACTGAGCCTCAGTGGGCCCATTTGCAGTGAAATCATGTGGCGGCATTAAAAACTCAAAAACTAAAACAGTCCCCTGTTCCGAAAAATATTCCCTAGTTTATCATCCAAAACAGCCCCCTCATGGTTATTTTATATACAGCCTCCTCATAGTTATTTTATAAAAAGACCCACTCACCACCCATGGTGGATACAGCCCCCCCACCCTCATTCCTTATATACAGCCTTATGTGGGCCCCCCACCAGTTCTGGGCCCTGGCACTTGCTCAGGTATGCCCAGTGCTGGCGCCGACCCTGCCCATAGTTGTAGTTAAAATGATGGCCAATCCATAAAATATAATTTTGACTGATGATTTTCTTAAGAAAAAACCCTACAAATCATAAATATAGCTCTCAAACCCCACTAGTACCCTAAAGTAAACTTAAAGGGTTGTCCACTTTCAGTGGAACTATGTGGATACAAATCTATCCCTGGCCATGTAATGTCTCACTGGTGCTCGGCTCGTTATATCACTGGTCAATGGTTGTCACACAGGCGCAGGGCTGGATGTCACTCAGGTACACGGCTCGTTATATCACAGAGAGTAATCAGAGCTGTTTGATATAGCGGGCCCTGCACCTGTGTGACATCCATCCTGTGGGCTCAATTTTTGCAACTTTCACTATGCTAGGGAAATTTCTAAGGAAAGAGAAGTGATGAATTTTTGTGTTTTTTTTACATTTTTTTTTACAATTTATTAGACCCTCTAAGGTACTAGAAAGTCTGAGCATTCCTACTATACAGTATATGGTATTTTAACACATGATTTTTACACAAAAAAATCTGCAGAAAGCATACAGCCTTGAGTCTTGCATAGACCCAAGGTTGTTATGGCACCTGATCGTTGCTCCCTGTGACAACATCAGCAAACAAGATGGCGGCGCCGACATGCCGCTGTCTTTTAAATGCTGCTGGCAAAGAGGTTAAACCGGTGCTATTATCGGTAGGTGTTTGCTGCATTATGCAGCAAACCCTACGTCTGTATGATGCGAGCTCACCTTGTGAGACCTCTTCATACAGCATTAGATGTATGGTTAGTGCTATGGTTAATGGACAAATTAGTCTGCTTTTATATTCCCTACATATTCCCAGACACAAAAAGACTGGAAATCCTCAGGAACTTATGGCATTATTAAACCTAAAACGATCATAGCAAGTACTATGTAGTCAAAAACTGCAGATGCTATTTGGTAAATCTTGTATCAGTAGCTTGATTTTTTGAGCATATCCATACATATATACTGGCAGACGAAGGCATCTTTTTTGCGTCACATACTGTGGGAAACACAGGATGGAAAGACACAGCAAGTTATGTACTGCTCCCCCTGACTGAGAGAAATATACGCTCAGCGGAGGCCATAATAGCCTATAGGGGACGGATGCAGAGTATTGCAACGATTTCTAGACTTCCCCGAGTGTACACTAATGAAGGTTCCTAGTGATGTAAATGTCCATAGTAGGACACTGGCCATGACACTGCCAAAATGACGAGTAGGATCGGGCATGGAGGGAGACAGTCATAGACAGAGGGTACTGGAGATAACTGCTTTATTCACATCAGCAGTGGTCAGTATTTCTCTTTAGGATCCTATTACTGGATCGTAGAGAGTAGAAGAGCGATATACAGCAGATGATGCTCTTTTGCAGACTGTAGGAGGCATCATAACATTTACTAGCTCAAAAACACCTGAAAACTAGGGACAGAATCTCCAGAGAGGAAAACTGATACATTACAGCGAAAAAGTCATATAATGGTCATATATATATAATGGTCATATATAGTTTCTTTTCTTACATACACACATTTTACTTTTGATTTTTTTGTGGAAAGGTTCGGCACACGTTAAAGATGATTACTGAGTGTCTCTCATTTCATTCTTTTTCATAGCCATAATAGCAGCAGACGGAACAGAGAAATCGTGAGGATCACTGCCGAGAACCAAGCAATACACAAGAGAATTCAGGACAGCAAACCAAACTATGATCACAAGAAATGGGAAAAAGAATGGAAGGTGATTTCATATTCGTGTTTGAATGGAAGTAAACTGTGCTAATAGTACCTAAGAGAGGAGCCCTGAGCGACCCGAGAACTTCACAGACATCTTGTAACGGCATCATTAGTGGTTCTGTTATGTTCTGTGCTTCTGGGCCAGGATCACTCGGGATGGTGACCTCCAGTCTTCTCATAAGCCATAACATAGCCCTGGCTGCCATCTGCTTGCTCTCTAATCAGCGCCAGATGATATGTCTAATGAGGACTTGGGGGGTCTCATATATATATATATATATATATATATATATATATATATATACAGTGTTATTCTGAATGGCTAGAATAAGGCTATGCTCACATCTGCAGTTCCTCTGAACTGCTTATAAAATTAAAAGGCGACAATGTAAAATGTAAAGGTCTGCAATGAACATCATAATTCTGCCGCCTTCTTTCACTTTTCTGCCCTGACAACAGTTTTGTAACATTTTGGGTAGAGTTAAGCAAACATAGAGGCAAGGCTTCCCAATGTAAGTATAACTACTGCACATAGGGGGACATGTATCACTCCTATTGCTTCCTTTTCCTTTTTTTTCGCGCAACTTTTTGTGAGACTGTTTGCAGTTTGAGACTTTTTAGGTGCAGAATGAAGCAGGGTACCAAAGTGAGCTGCCTACAGGATGTAATGCAGTGGCCGGATTTATCTTTGCAGCCCAGATGTTTGTTCTACTTGTGAGACTTTTGGATTCTGAAATTGTCCCGTTCTTGCACCTAATAAGTCCCAAAACGGAGCATGCTAGATCCAAACTTACTTTTGGGTGGTACTATTTGGGACGAAAAAGTTGCACGCCACAAAAAGTCGCAAAAATGAGACTAAACAGCAACTCATCACATGTATCACAAAGGAAAAAACCTAAGATATATTGCAATGATTAGGTAGTACAACTTCAGGAAACTTGGAAGTGGCAGCTGAAAAACTATGATACATGAGCCCCATAGAATCATTTATACTGAATCCCCCCGGATGTCCATAAATCCACTGGGACTTGTGGTCTTTATTGGTTTTCGTTTGGAAAATTTCTAGTCCCAGCTACCAAAGAGAATTGATTTGCAGAACTGGATCATGTTTTGCCAGGATTACGATGGGATCCCATGTAAAGGTAGATCTCAACACTTGCTAAGGTACAATTGCTCTCGAAAAGGAACCAGCTTAGTTGTGCATTCAGTTCTGTGTGTAGCATGTTACAGTGCAGAAGAAGCTAAGTAGACTGATATAGAGGAAGATAATAATTCTTTATTTATATAGCGCACACAGATTATGCAGCGCTGCACAGAGTTTGCCAAATTAGTCCCTGTCCCAATTGGGCTCACAATTACTGAAAGTAGCATTCTGGTGCTCAATTGGACCATGCGACACATTTATCATGCAAAGTCCAACAGAATTGTGTTGCATGCCCAATGTTACAGGTGCACCGAAAAAAAAGTTGGTGCACTCTGTCGGAGCAGTGCAGGTGGTGTCAGATTCATGAAGAAAGTGCTCCAAAATTCCTGAATCTGGCGCCCCCTGCACACTACACAGGCAAACTGCACCTAGTACAGACTACACTAGTTTTGATAAATGTGGGCCACAATGCTAATAATCTTTTGTAAGCCTGTTGTGGTTTTACATGCTATAAATATTTCATAGAGCTGTGTTATGTTATGGCCTCACACACTGTAAAATTCTCCCAAGAAAACATCTGAACTATGTCATATATTACGGCATAAAGCAGTGATTCCAACCTGGAATGATCCGAGACAGAAGCTCCATGGCGAGGCAATTTGTCAGCCGTTATTAAGAAATATAATAATAAGTCCGGTTTCAGCTTGGATCAATCTGTTAAAGGCCAATTACAGTTTCCTTGGTCGGCTCACTGAGACATACAGTGCACAGTAATATGTCAGGTTCAATACACTGTGAAGAAAGGCAAAACCTCAGTGCGTCTCTGTCTGTGGATTACAGTCCTGTGTTATCTCTCTAGGCTTCAAGGAAATATCTGCAGAACACGTCTTCTTACCATACTCAGCCAAGGTAAGTTATTTGTGTGTTTCGTCAGTATAAAGTGCATCGGCACACGTCACCAGTCAGTGTATACATAAATATAGGGGACTCGTCCTCCAACCCTGTGCTTTCTTTATTCCATCCCAAGGATGCAGGGTAGAAGTAGAGAATCTTACTTTTAATATCTTGAAGTTTTAACAAGTTTTTGTGAAGATTTGTATCTGGTCATAATTGAATCGGTCCAAACCAATGTTGTCTTCGTTATTCTGGATATTGGTACATAACCCCCTCTAGATATCTCAGCATAAAATGGCCCTATCTAGTTTTGTTCATTTTTGAGAATTTTTTTTTACAATTTTCCTTTTCCTCCCTCAGCAATGGGATCAATGACGGTCGCAATTTTGAAAAAAATGTCTGAAGCAGATCATAATAGATTCAGATTTCATTTGGTGCCTGGTTCTCTCATTTCTAGTAGCAGGCATACATTATCACTGGCGGTGCTCTAAGCAGTACAGTGAAAGTGGTTAACACACAGGGGGGCACCCAGATCTGTAGAATAGGGTCTTGTTCCCATCCACTGTCCCATTTTCCAGGAAACGGCTTATATAGTGGATAAGGCTTTGGTAAATATGCAAAAAAGCTGCTGTTTCTACAGACAATTTTTGGTTGGCAATGGACTGGATCAAGGCTGGATTAAGGTTGGTATGGGGCCCATGGGCACAAAATCTGGTGGAGGCCCCAACTGAATGTAGCACAGACAGGGTACATATTTAACATCTAAGAGTAATCCATTAGGCAGGGCCCCTTAGTTAGTAATCCGTTAGGCAGGGCCGCCTCTTAGTCAGTAATCCGTTAGGCAGGGCCGCCTTTTAGTCAGTAATCCGTTAGGCAGGGCCGCCTCTTAGTTAGTAATCCCTTAGGCAGGGCCCCCCCTTAGTCAGTAATCTGTTAGACAGGACCCCCCACCTTAGTCAGTAATCTATTAAACAGGGCCCAACCCCTTAGTAATCCATTAAGCAGGGCCCTACCCTTGGTCTGTAATCCTTTTAGTTAATTAGCCCCAATACAGCATAAAACAATAACAAAATGTACTTACCTCCCACGTCTTCACCTGCATTCTCCACATCTTTGTGCCGGCAGTGAGATAATATACATAACCTCTACCATGTGACCTCTTTAGGATGCTGGAGCACAACGATGGCATCACGCTCCTGCGTCTTAGAGGACGCACAGCAGAGGTATGTATTATAGGTCACGTTACAAAGTAAGGGTGAAAACAGACAATAGTCCATCAAGACCAATCTATTGTTGAATAGTGTTGATCCGGAGGAAGAAGGGCGGACACCAATTACTTTATGTAGGGAAAAAATTCCTTCCCTACTTCTGATGTGGCCATCGGAATAAACTCTGGATTGATATTTTCCCTCCAGCAGTCCACCTTCCATAGATTGTTTCAGTTCCCTCAGTGTCCTGCGAGGCCACAGCTGAAGTCTATATCTGGAGTGTTGCTGACATTCCTATAGATTGCATATATATGTATGGATTATTGTTTAATGGATTTCCTTACAACTTATACCATTTTATTTTTTACACAGGGCAAATAAGAGGCCTCAGATCTAGCCCCGAATGATCATCAAAGAAACTTTCTGGAACCACAAATGCAAAAAAGTTAAATAAAACAAAAAAAAAAATCAGTGGAAAATATTTCTTAGTCTAGCTTTTCCTTATGAAGGAACATCTATGAACAGCTTAATGTGACAGGACCGGAAAAATCATATGTTTGTGTTAAAGGGGCATTACTCATAGGTCCAGGTTAACTGTGGTAATCTTTATATGTGTTATCCATGTCTCTGAATGGCTCTTGTAACAACCCCCAGAGCCCTTAGGGTTCATTAACATAATTTCTGAAGTGGATTTTAGTAGGAAGAAGGGCAAATATAACAAATATAAGAAGATTACCTCGATCTGTAAGTAAGTGTCCCTGGTTTTATAATGCTGGATTTTGATGGTAGATTTCCTTTAAATTATCAAGTTATACTTAAAGGGGTATTGTCGTCTGGGCACTCACATTCAGTTTCATTAATCTGCCATATGTAAACATTTCTTCAATTAGAAGTTACTAAAAAAATGTTCCTGTGTGAAGATAATTTAGCCATGTTGTCCCTTAGAAACGAGATAGCTTCCTCGGATACGGCCACCTCTGATTGATTGAGTGCACAAGAAACAAAAGGTTAGTGTATATAAAATATCCGGGAGTTACTACATGTCCCACAGCCACCCTGTGGTAATGATTGCTGAATCCTGGTGGTCCGGCAGGACTCTATAGCGCAAGTCTGGCCACCGCTGCCAGAGTGTGAGGTGGTCGTATCCGAGGAAGCTATCTGGTTTCTAAGGGACAACATGGCTACATTTATGAGAAATTATCTTCACACAGGAACATTTTTTTTTATAACATCCAATTGAAGAAATGTTTACATATGGCAAATGAATTTAATTAAATGTTAGTGCCCAGATGGGAAAACCTCTTTACGTTGTATAATAATAAGGAGCTGTGCTGAGGCAGCTTAAACAGAACTACAGGATCTCTTTACACCTTCATGGAGGCAGAATAAAAATTCTGAGGAGGAGCTTCTGTTCCAAAGTATCAAATGCTGCCGAGAGATCCGGAAGAATGAGGAGGGAGTAGTCATCTTTGGATGGAGCAGTGAGGTGATTATTGGAGACTTTAGTAAGAGCAGTGTCAGCGGAGAAGCACGGAATGAAAACCAGATTGTAGGGGGTCAAGGAGGGAGATTACAGGTAAGTAGAGACTAGACCAGATGTTCCAGGAGTCTTGAGATGAAAGGGAGACTGGTCGATAGTTAACGGCATTGGTTGGGTCCAGGTTTCTTCAGTAATGGGGTAACAAGAGCATCGTCAGTCATATTGTCCTCAGCAACCGGATTTTTTTGCCACAAGAAGAAAACTTGACTTTCTGAAAAGGAGGCAATCACTGACACTCCAGGCTGGGCTAACACTCCCGACTAGGCCCGGAGTGTCAACCATCATCAGGCTACCGCTGTCTGCTTGGATCTGATGATGGAACAAGGTGCCAAAATAGGATAGAAATACATAATTTTCTTGTCTTACACCTACTCTTGCCTATTTTATTGAAAAATCCTTTAACCAAGTTTATCAAAAGAGGAGGCATCTTTCTTCTACAGATCCTCAGTAATGGATGTCCTGAGATCAGATTGTCACTGAATAAATCATAGCACTAGTGTAGAGGATCTGTCAGCTCTTCTGCCAAGTCTGTTTTAATACTTCCCTTTATTAGTATGTTGCATGTATTTCTCCTAACCTTCTTTTAGCACGAGATTACTAATAGTTATTAATACGGCTGCCAACAACTTTATGTTTCTTTTCACACTTTCATCACATCAACATTATTAAACTTTCTACTTACCGCAGAGCTACGGTGGCTTTTTGGGCAGCTGGGAATGGATTAGCGCAAATTGAACAGTGACAAATCCCTTTAGCGATGCTGTGCTGGCACTCAGCCGCAGATGTGGGGCGCGGGCACACGCAGGCCTTCCCACGGGAATATACCCTGTACATGTCTAGTGATTGGGAAGCCTGCAGAGCGCCTTTAATAGCTGCTAAAAGAGATTAACAAATCAGCGTTATTCCATGCCGGGCTAAACAATGTGTTAAATAAGGAAAGTCAACACTTTGTACACTACAGCACATATCCAGCGAGGGGCTGACGCGTGCTGGCAGAGGTCACTTCTCTACAATAGTACCAGACATGTTCAAAGAACCTTTTTACCCTTAAAATGCCTTAAGAAGTTACTGATTTACTTGTGGGAGTCTCAACTAGCGAGAAAAGGTATGGAAAATAGCCCATTATAGGTCCCCTATGGAAAAGAGTGCCCCCTATAGGTAGATATGCAGTAAGTTTCTAACTAATATACAAGTTCTTCTTGCTTTAGAAAAATAATATGGTATTTAGTGGTGCAGTAAGGCCACTATAACCCCCCCTCCCCTCCCCCACGGGCGATTCCATTATCTTCTTTTCTTATGGAGGAAAATAATGGAGACCAGCAGTAAACAGAAGAACCTTCTAATACACACCTCGGCTGCAGCAGAACCTTCTAATACACACCTTGGCTGCAGCAGAACCTCCTAATACACACCTAGGCTACTGCAGAACCTTCTAATACACACATTGGCAGCAGCAGAACATTCTAATACACACTTTGGCTGCTGCAGAACCTTCTAATACACACCTAGGCTACTGCAGAACCCCCTAATACACACCTTGGCTACTGCAGAACCTTCTAATACACACCTCGGCTGCAGCAGAACCTTCTAATACACACCTTGGCTGCAGAAGAATCAGCGAGAAGATAAACCAAAGGGCAAGATAGCAGTAGAAACTAAGTAAGTCCCCAAGTAATAAAGACAGTGGGCGAAGGAAGAAAACACCAGCAAAGAAACACAGGGGAGACCGGAAAGAACAGGTAGAAGAAAAATCATATGTAGGCACGCGATCATGCAGAAAAGGACTAGAAAAACAGAGGCTTCATGCAGAAAACAGACGAAGAAAAAAAAAAAAAAAGTAATCAGCAGATGAAGGAAAGGCGAATACAAACATCCGGGCGTTGCCAGATAAACCTTCAATACACACGGGTCTGAGCGCAGAACAACCTAGAAACATATCAGCAGATCTGCGGACGTTCTAAACTACACACTCCGGCAGCTCAGAACGTCTTCTAAAACACCCAGCTGCTGCAGCACACTCCTATACCCAACCAGCGCTGCAACACACATCCCAATACACACAGAGTGCTGCCTGCAGAACATCCTAAAAAAAATACATTATAATACAGACACTCAGCTGCTGTAGAACACTACTATACACAACCAAACTGTACATCTTAATACCACTAGTTAGATGCTGTACGACATCTAATAAAAAACTTGCTCTGTATCACTCTAGCTCTCAACACTGCTGCTAAACTCATCACCCCAGCTGCTTCTTAGTAAATACAAGTATAAAACAAATAAAAAACATTTTTATTAAAGCTTTTTTTCAGATTTGTCACATAGGAAGCAACCAAAGCAGAACATATACGTGTACTAAGGATAAAGTAACTTCCCTCCCCCTACCCACCAAAATAGGCGAAAACCTTTTCTTCACTGAAATTTGTGAATAAGGGGCAAAACAGTTCCTCAACCATACCAGACCATGTTATAGAACAGTTTTCAGACTTAATTTATAGAGCATAAGGATCCACAGTCCTTTTTCAAGTGTTTTTTTTAATGTCATGAATATGTTTACTTATGTATTGTTTACTGTTTGGCTCTTGAAATATAAGAAATGTTGTCGATTTGCCTTAACACCTTTCTTTGTTCTCTTTGTATCGTGGTCTATTATTGTGTGTTGGCTATTATATTTTGTGATGCTATATACTGTATTAGATGGTGTGTGTAGATCCTATTTTGTATTTATCAGTATACAGGGGGTAGGGTTTCACCTGATAAATACTTCATACCAGGGTTGGCTCCAGGTGTCAGTAGGCCCCTGGGCGACAGAGCCTCAGTGGGCCCCTTTGCAATTGAACTCACTGGGGCGTGCATTACAAATTCAGAAACTAAAACTGTCTCTGTTCCCTCAGTTATGATCCAAATCAGCACCCTCATGGTTATTTGTATATAACCACCTCACCACACCCTATGTGATTCTTAGGTACAGTCCCCACAGCCCATGATTCTATGTACAGATACGTTTTGTTGGCCCCCCCCGCGCTCTCTGGCCCGGCACGTGCCCAGGGCATTCGCAGTCCTGCCATCAGTCCTTGATCCTTTCACACGCACAGATCTTACCATTCATTCAAATCTTTGTCAATGTTCCACAAATGCCAGTGTCCATATTAGACACTGAACAGGTAACTATAAACTAGTATTTATCATAACACCTAATTTTCTAATAAAAAACGCTGCGTAAACATACAAATCTGTAAAATGCACAGAGCACCATGCTGACACGGTGTCTTCGCCAGTACAGGCTTGCTTCTGGGTCATGGTCTCTAGCTAGCATAGTGCTTTCTGTACTATTAAAACAAAACTTCGTGTATAGCATGTTTAATCCATAAGGTAATATTATATTACATATAAAATAATTCTATTAGTAATAAGCAAACTGTGGTTATTGTTCTTTCATTCCATAAAATGTCCTAGATTTTACACACCAATACTACCAAAAAATACACACATCCCTCGTTTATCCAATCATATTTCCTAGATATGAGTCAATAATGATTGGCAGGAAGGGGGTGATATTGTAAATTGATTGGGGTAGAAAATTTACTTATTACTAAGTTTTCTTATGATGCTCAACAGAATATAAAGAGATTTTATTATGGATAAAATTAAATTATATTGAAAAATATATTTGATTTTACTTAGAAAGTTTTGAGCTCGCAGAACCTTCTAATACACACCTCGGCTGCAGCAGAACCTTCTAATAGACACCTTGGCTACTGCAGAACCTTCTAATACACACCTCGGCTGCAGCAGAACCTTCTAATACACACCATGGCTGCAGCAGAACCTCCTAATACATACCTTGGCTACTGCAGAACCCCCTAATACACATCTTGGCTACTGCAGAACCTTCTAATACACACCTCGGCTGCAGCAGAACCTTCTAATATGTGTTACTGGGGATGAGGCGGCTGTATGTAGCTGTGTTACTGGGGGCGAGGCGGCTGTATGTAGCTGTGTTACTGGGGGATGAGGCGGCTGTATGTGGCTGTGTTACTGCGGATGAGGTGGCTGTATGTAGCTGTGTTACTGGGGATGAGGTGGCTGTATGTAGCTGTGTTACTGGGGGTGAGGCGGCTGTATGTAGCTGTGTTACTGGGGATGAGGCGGCTGTATGTAGCTGTGTTACTGGGGATGAGGCGGCTGTATGTAGCTGTGTTACTGGGGGTGAGGCGGCTGTATGTAGCTGTGTTACTGGGGCTTCTAATACACACCTCGGCTGCAGCAGAACCTTCTAATACACACCTTGGCTACTGCAGAACCTTCTAATACACACCTTGGCTGCAGCAGAACCTTCTAATACACACCTTGGCTGCAGCAGAACCTCCTAATACATACCTTGGCTACTGCAGAACCCCCTAATACACACCTTGGCTACTGCAGAACCTTCTAATACACACCTCGGCTGCAGCAGAACCTTCTAATACACACCTGCCATTGCTTGGTCTGTGTGCCCTCGGATTGAGTGAAAGGGGTTGGACACAAATAAGAAATTTTACCAGATGAAGTACAATCCCCTAATATTGGCAACGATACATACCTGACCTCCTACCAAATAGGGGGAATCTTTTGATCAGTGGGGGATCTGGCAGTAAGATCCTGAAAGATCAGAATGTTTCCACTATCCTATAGAAAGCAGTAATGGGTTATCTGCGACTTTTATCTCTAATGGATAATATTTTATGCGGGTACAGATTATAGGTAGGGGCAGATGTACTCAGGGTCGGCTCCAGGTACCAGCAGGCCCCTGGGTGACAGTGCCTCTGTGGGCCCTTTTGCAGTGAACTAACATGGCAGCATTAAAAAGTCAGAAACTAAGTCTCCTGTTCCTTAAAATATTCCCTAGTTTATCATACCAACCCCCCCCTGAGCCAATGTACCCACTACTGCAGTCAGTCCTCCCGGTAGGTCATAAATGTGCATTAGGAGCCCCCCTGGCATAACACTGCTTATGGCCCCAGAAATGCCAAATCTATCCCCCATAGTGAGTGCATCCTCAGAATCGTAACTGATCATCCTAAAACGCTCCAGGCCGACACTAACTCCAATACTTCTGTTTTTATTTCCCATTTTCATTATTTTTAATTATCTTCATTATCATTAGATATTTCCAAATATAAACCTAAATTCACATCAACTTGACACTTACAATGATTGTTTCCTCTACTTTGCCTCCGGGCTAAAATTACACATCAACTAACAGTGATAGGAATAAGTGACAAATAGACATTAATCTCTAAGTAATGTTTATGAGTTTTTTTGTGGTTTATTAGCATTTTTATGTCTGAGCTTGCCAGTGTGCCTCATCTATTACTTAGCGTCGGCTTCTGGTTTGCGACATGTCTGATGAAACGGTGTATTTTATTTTCCTCTGTCAGTCTGTAATGTTGTAATTTATGTGTTCAAGGGAGTTCAACAGTGACACCTACCGTATGCCGGGTAAGTCAGGAGAATATCCTGCATGACTCTACCTCCTCACAGGAGCAGCAGAGAGAAGTGATAGACATTCTGCACCACTGTTCAGATCATGGGGGACAGACAAAGAGAGCAATAACATGGGCAGATGTCAGATAGAGGGACCTGCTCCCAAGAGCTTACAATCAATGAGATTCATAGTTCACATGTGTTTATTCAAATACAGCATAAAAAAACACAAAAACATGGAATAAAAGCAATTACAATATGCAAATAAAGAAAGAATATTGTGAAAAAAAAATGTTGATCTATATTTCGAAACTGAATTCAGTCCCTTTCTTTAAATGCGCAAGTGTATCTGAGACCTTTGACTAGAATTCACACTAAGGGTACATTTAGATGGCCGTCTGTGGGGATGTATATGCAGCCACACATTTGCGGGCGGCGATAGATCCAGGCACTGTGACTGTTGTAATCGTCTTATGTCTTTTATCCAAGGCCTCTTTCTTTCTAAAATCAACTTTGACAATTATGCTAATGAGCCTGAGGGGCTATAGGTGTTACCTGAGCCTCTACGTGTTGTAGCTGCACAGCCTGTTACATTCCGAAGAAAGCACTTCCTCCTCACACTGAGTGCTCACTGCTGCTGAGACTACGGGAAGTGCTGCTGTACAGTAACAGCCTATGAAGCCAGATTACAGAGGGCTTCTGGCTCATTAGCATAATTTTAAAAGTGTATTTTAGAAGGAAGGAGGTCATGGATAACCACAGTCACGGTACCTGGATCTATGATTGAAAAGCAAGACAAGAGGAGTAGCAAATAGTAAGGGACATTTTGGGGTCAAGAGAGAGTGTACAGGTGGCAAAATTCTGGGGTGTAAGAGGGGGGCGAGGCCGAAGGGGTTTTGTGGTTACAGAAGAACCAACCTATTGGACTTTTTGAAGAGGTAAAAGGAGAACATAATTAGTGATCAGTATGGTGTGGGGGCCAAGGGGAGACACTAAGTGGTCCGATGATGACAGGGATTCAATATATTTCCTAATAGGGCACTTATTGGATGCAATGATCAGGTGCCAGTTTGAGTCTTATTAAACATGGACCACAGGGTTACCGCTGGGTTAGGAAGGGGCTTAAAGGACATCTACCCCCAGGATGAAAACCAAGCCCACTGACATAATGGTGTGTGCCCCCTCTAGCAGAATCTGCTTTTCTTCTAGATACTTATGCCATGTTTTTTTTAAGGCTTTTCAAAATCATGCAAATGAGCCTGAGGGGCTCCAGGCTCCATAGGTGTTAATGGAGTTGGCTCATTTGCACAATTTTTAAAGCCTTTAGTTTCTTAAAAACCAAGGCATAAGAAGCTAAAAGAGGAGCAGATCCTGCCAGATTTTGGTGTACACCAGTATATCAGTGTGCTTGGTTTACAATCCTTCATCCTGGTGGTAGATGTCCTGGTAGGTGTGTAGTGTTTCTTTTAGCTCTGATATTCAGACTAATGGCGTCATCCTAGAAGAAGGATAAATCACAGAACTACAGCAAAGGCTTTTCTATTAGAAATTACAGGGATCAGCTCTCATGAGTTGTCCTCATACTGTATATATTTGTATGTCTTTCCTTCCATCAGCTTCACAAGTGGTCTCTAATCATTTACCATTCCTCGGCTTTTTTTTTCACACGTCATTTTGTTGAAATAAGGCATTCATTCTCCTCAAATTTGTCCTCTTCAATAAATCACACAGCCACATGAGGCATGGACGGCTCCTGACTAGATTACAGCATGCTTGAGAAAAATCTTTATTTTACTGTTGTGGTTTAAGGAGAAACTGCACTAGTGGAATCTTAATCCAGATCAGTAGACCTCTATAATACATGCGATGGAGATTAAAGTTAGGAAACAACACACAATTTCCTAAGTGTCACAAAGTTTAAGAGCATTTGGACTGAAATCCTACTCTGAAGTGAAGAAATCGCTCATCAGCGGAAAGAATCTAAAGGCTAGACTCACCTTTGCTGAACAAAAGGTTGTATGGACAGAGAAATGGCCCACAGTTCATTTTACTAATAAAAGCAAGTTTAGTCTTCTTTGAATTTGATGGGAAACATTAAATTCAGCAACAAACTGGGGGAAGACTGAACCCAAAGTGTGTAAAGAAGTCAGTGAAAGCTGGTGGAGGAAGTGTCATGGTTTGAGGAATGTTTTCTGTAGCAGGAGTCAGAACTTACAGCTACATGGCAGAGTGATGGCCGGTGTGTATCAGACCCTTCTTCAACAACTTGTGGTTCCTTCCTTGTCTTCATGACTCAATAAGCTACAAATTTCCATGAAGAAAAATGCCCCTGTCACACAGCAAAACAGGTAGGAATCAGTTCCTTTAAACAGAAAACAGTGACACAATGAAATGGCCAGCCCAGAGTCCTGAGCCAAACACGATGGAAAACTTCTGAAAAATCCTTGGTGACAAAAAGTTATAGAAACCCACAACTACTGAAGAGACTGGAAGAAGAGTGGACCAGAGCAGTGTGAGAGACTAAAGATGTCTTGTGGCCTCAGTTATCCTGAAGTCATTCACAGTAAAGGCCTGTGCCTGGTGTAACATTCAGAAAATGTTGTTAAATGTTGATCCATTTAGATTAAATTTTTTTCTGAAAAAAACAAGTGATCCTACATTGTTCTCTAATTTGGATCTCATTGTATGTTTTGGGGCAACAGTTTTACTATCATGGATAATTATATAGTAACAAAAGACGTCAACAAAGGTCTAAGGCCAAGCTCAGATCACTAAGCCCTGCTTAGTGCAGACATTTCTGTTATGCAAGCTGCGCTTGTCCGTAGGGCCTCTACTGGGGGGCACTAAGAATGGAGCTGTTGACTTTATGTTCTGAGCTCTATCTTCTGCGGAGAATAGCTTGTTCTTAAAGGCATTGTTTTAATAATGATATGCATCCCCTTTTCACAGGATTGGGTTGTTAGACCCCTTTTACCAGTAGAACGATGGTTTGGAGGTCCCACTGATCTGCTTCATAGAACAGGGACTTCCGGGTTCCAGCTGCGTTCTGTGCCGGTCCCATAGAGTTCCGTCCTGTGCTTCACTGACTTCTATGGGTCTCTGGTCAGTTAACATACATAACCCAGAAGTATACATCAGATAAGGGGAACTTGGAATCCCTCATTATGCTGATTGCGGGTAATCCAGCACCCGAGACCCACCCTCTCCTACATTTGTGAAGCAAGGGATACCACACTCTCCCCTACAATCTGATATTTATCCCCAATAATAGTGGATAAATATCATTAATACCAATATACCTTTAAGGACTCATGCTAAGGATGGTTCATCCATATTTTAGTCTATAAAGAAAACTCCTTTAAGGATGAGTACATCTTTCATGTAAACTCCAGTAAAAAAAAACCTAAATCCAAAACTTCTATGAGTCAAAGAAATACATACTTTCCCTGCTTCCATCTAGTTTCGGGACATCTGGTTCCGGGCCTGCTTGCCACAGGGTGGTATGGGACCTACCTCATCCAATAATGTGCCTCCTCTGCCGTTTACGTTTCCCCCTGGGCATTAAAGTTGCTGTGTTGTCCCCAGTTCATGGAGGCCACTCATTGGCGAACACAGGTCCTGGAACAGTGGTAAGTCTAGATTTTTTTTTACCCCGTCCGCTGTTGGTTTTATGGAAAACACCTTAAGCTCTGATTGCCTTATACCTTCAGATTTTTATACCACCACATTTCATGCTATATCACTGGGACATACACTGTGGAGAATACATTTTTCGACAGCTGATGATGATTTGATAAGTGACTGTAATTATGGCGGATTTGTGATCCACATTTTCTAGGAATGCCGTGTTATTAATTAGGAAATGCAGATGGAGTTTACAATGTCAGATATTAATCATACTCAGTTATTGGCTTTCTCAAGGTTTCATGTCAATGTCATCATGGTGAGGATGTACAGGAGAGCAGCAATCTGGGTGATACCAGATTGGAACAATGTAAAAATCATCTTAATATGGTTTCAGTGGTTTACAATAAAGACTACAGATTCGGGGTCTTTCTTTCAGAAACAATGCCACATGTGTTCACAGGTTGTATGTGGTATTGCAGTTCAGTCCTATTTACTTAAATGGAGCTGAGTAAAAATACTAGACACTGGACATGGACAAGTGATAGAAGGAGATAAATGGGCACATGTATCCGTCTGTTTTTTGGGACTATTCTTGGCTTTTCTGCTGGTCAGATGTATCTTAGTGGGTTTTCCTTATTGATACATGTCGCTTTGACATTGTTCTGGCTAAGTGTATGTAGCAGGTCTCAGTGTGTTCAATACTGTGGATACAGATGGCTCCTTCACAGACTAGTGAGGTACAAGATCTCCCTTGTTTCCTCACAGATTTTATAGAATCTTTTCTCTCTCTTCACCTCATGCTACACCCCCCTTGTACTCGGCGATATCAGCACTGTGTAGAGAAGCTATTAACCCTTAGTCGTCACACAGCACAGACTCTACACGCTCTACTTATAATTTTTAGTACTTATTACACATTCCCTGCTCCTCCATGTGATGAAAGCTGCCAGGCTGTCTCCATATACATCCTGTATGTACACTGTGCAAGAATCTCACTAAATTATTTAATGAGAGAAAACAAGGCATCATGGGATCTGTGGGCAGATTGAATTAGACTCAGTACAGTTACAGGAAGAGGTTAGTCTCTGTCCACTTCACCTCTGGTGAGAAAGATGTTTGTCAAACACTTTCAGAACAGAAAACGACATAACTTTAAAAAGAACGGGGTGAGTAGCACAATATGATCATCGTTATTAGATTTTAAAGGGGGAATCATTGGTAAATTCATTATAACTTCAGGGTTACGCTTTAAGAGGCCTGTTTATTTTGGCCAGGTTTTATTTCTTAATGGCACCATCTATGGTGAGATGAGCTGTTTCTATTGGCATGTTTATGGGGTAACTAGAACAGTTTTGAAGCGTTTTGTACTGGTGAAAGGTTGTTCTAGTCTACTAAGATTGTAGAACTGAGAAGCCTAGTGATCAGTTCTACAGTCTTAGAAATGGCATGGCAACAAGTTGCATTGGTGTGGGTTATTAAAGAGCAGAGAAATCCCTTCCTCTAAGAACCACTCAGATGCCATGGTCAAATTGATTGTGGCATTTAAATTTTCCAATTGCCTGGGTCACAGTTATATGCAATCCCAAAAGTTGTGGAGGGGCGGCAGCGGTATGAAAACACTGGCACCTATTGTGTATGAAACATACTCAGGCCTCATTTACATTTACTTACCCGATCTGCGAAGTGCATTGTCCAACTGGAATGCACTGTGCCGCGATTCACTAAGATTGTGCGCTGGATATCCTGCATGTGTCGCTTCCCCCGCTCAGGTCCACTGGAGTTCACCTTCTTCTTCCTGGTGCATGTAAGTGCATTGTCTTGCGGCACAAATTGAATCTTAAATCCCGTGCTGAGTCCAAATCAGTCGGATCGTCCGACGGCACGCCCCCGACTTCTGTCACATGAAAGCCAATCGAGTCGCGTGCGACACAATCCCAGCGCAAACCCGTCAAAGCTGTACAATTCCCGAAAACTGTGAACAGTCTGACGAAAGCGCGATCCGCGACCCTTAGTAAATAAGCCCCCATGGGGTTAAATGTGAAGGAAACCAGAGGATTTGGAGCTCTGTAACAGTAAAATGATGTTAAGAAAACCATCAGAATTTTGGAGTCTAGGATACAAGATCCACATACACCAGGATTTACAGCCTTGTCATAAAGTGGTTTTGCTTTTATCTGGAGAAAAATGATTGCGTTCAGTTCACAGTGAATATGTACGGCCCTTGCCTTATCCAAACTACAAACCAAATATGACACTGTAATTAAAATCTGCCGTATATCACATCTTCCTGCGGCGTGTAGTCATTTGTGCTGGGTAATGCAGATGATATACGGAAGGAAATGTTAGAATTTCTTATTGTGCATTACTTGTGAAGGGAAGAGCTGGCATCACTTTACCCATGTTTCACAATGGCAATGTTTCAAAGCAGAAAATTTGGAAGCGAAAGAGAGAAAATAGAAATACCCTGGAAAATCTGCTGTAAAGGAACTGTCGTCTGTATATTCAGGATACGGATAATGAATTCAATGGAAAGCTGTGACATATTGGAAGATTGGCAGCAGAGCTGTGGATAGACATTATTATGATTTGTTCTCAGTTCTGTGAGCTATGAAAATTCTCTTATATACAGTGCACAGGATAGTAGGATTTTTCCCTAAGGCTTGGCCCCCAGACTTAGCTCCTGAATAGCATGATCACTCCTATAATCACTCCTAATATAATCTCCACAATTGAGCAGATTATCACACTTATATTCATTCCCGATGTAGATTCACTTTCATGATTACTCTTGACTTTTGATTTAGGGCCCACCCCTGAGTAGTATGATCACACCTATAATCATTCCCGATGTAGGGTGACTTTCATGATTATTCTTGACTTCTTATTTAGGCTCCACCCCTGAGCAGTATTTATCATACCTAAAATCACTCCTGATATAAGCCTCATCCCTGAATAGTATGAGAATTATTTTATTCATTACTAAAGTAAGCATCACTGCTGTGGAGTATGATAACCCCTATTGTAAGCCTACCCCTCAGTATTATGGTCACATTAAGGATTACTCTTGATATAATCCCCAGCCATGAGCAGTATGATCATTCCTGATATAAGATCACTCCTATAATCAGTCTTTATATAAGCACCACCCCTGAGCAGTGTTATTAGACTTTATATAAGACCGATTCCTGAACAGTATGATCACTCCTATAATCAATAATTATGTAAGCACCACCCCTGAGCAGTATGATCACTCCTGATGTTAGATGCACGCCTAAGTATTATGATCACTTCTATAATCACTACCAATGTAGTCATTTCCATGATTACTCTTGATAAGATACACCTGATTTAGGCTCCACCCCGTACCTGAAACACCACCCACCATGATTTCTCTTGTTAAGATACCCTGGATTTAGGCTCCATCCCTGAGTAGTATGATCACACCTATCATCCCTCATTTGTATGAGCACTATTGTAATCATTGCTAAAATAAGAATCACCAAGGAGGACTATGATCAGCCCTAATGTAAGCCCACCCCTGAGTATCATAGTCACTTTGACGATTACTCTTGATACAAACCCCAGCCCTGAAAAGTATGATCACTCCTGCTATAAGCCCTTCCCTGAACAGAATGATCACTCCTGTAATCCACTATTATGTAACCACCAGCCCTGAGAAGTAGTATCACTCCTGATATAAGACCTACCCCTGAACAGTATCTTCACCCCTGAGCAGTATGATTACTCCATGTGTTAGCTCCACCCCTGAGTAGTATGATCACTTCTATGATTACTCCTGATACAAGCTCCATTCCCAGGTACTATGATTAGTCCTAAAATTACTATTTACCAACAGTTGGACTGGAGCTGATTTGATTATGATTTTATACAATCTACAGTGTTCTACTTATTCTTCATCAAATTTCAACAAGACATGTGTGATTTCCACCAAAAAGGAATCCAGTCTACGGGTTACATGTTATATTGCAGCTGGCCTTCAATACTGCATACAAACTGTGAACATTAGAGGTGCTGTTTGTGGAAGATAAGTCATATTTTCTGATTCTGAACAGCCCCTTTAAGAACTATTACAAGTAGTTCTCAAAAACAGTGTGAACACATGATGTGCTGTTTATACAAGGCAGTATAGTATGATACATTAGCCTATACATGATCTACAGTTAATTATTAGCTATGGGTAATGACTCTTATAATTCACCAAGGCACAATTACATCTGAATGAACTGACTGAGCTCCTCTCATATGTATCTCAGAAATTAACCTCAATATTGACTTGACTTTTTTCATAAGTCACTAATAAAGGACGGTCTATAGCAGTTACATGTCACAATAATGAATAGCCCGCATTGTATAATTACCATAATATAATGTTATACCATGCGGACAATATAAAGGGCTATTCATTATCTCAATTTAGAGAAAATAGGAGATGCCCTTTTAATGCCCCACGTCCTCTTCATAAATCCTGCTAAATGACAGTGACATTTTATACAAATGAATATACATACAGAACATTAGACTTCATAGTTTCCAGAGCACTAAAAATCATGTATTTTTAGCTTGGAGATGATAAAAAAAATCCTTAGAAGATGGGAACATAGGCAATGGCAGGGTTGGTATTTAAAAGCCCCTTTCTAGTATCGTGTAACCCACCAGGTTGCTTTTCCTCCACATCATGCTTCTCATTTCTAGTGAAACACACTAGAGGGAGTTTATTAACGCACTTGCGCCACAATGCTGGTGGTTTTGCGACCAAAAAATGTCTAAAATGACTTGCACCATATTTATCAAGGCTTTTAGACCTTTTTTTTGGCAGCTTTGCGACTTGTCCAACTTAAGGGGTGTGGCCTTTGGAAAATAGGCATGGTCTCATGAGAAACGGGCTTGGCTTGCAGGAAATTGTCCGTGTGCCCAAAATTCTGGCACATTAAGGGTACATTCACACTACCGCCATATGGCAGGTGCGCTGGAGAGGTAGAGTGGTGAGCATAGGGATGCACGGCCGTATGAACGGAGAAAGAGAGAACATGTTCTATCTTTTCCCCATGTGCAGTGTGGTCTATGGGGACGTATATATACGGTCGCAGGCTTGCAGCTGTATATACCTGCGGGTGGCATCAGAAAGGTGAGTACAGTGTTTGTTTGTTTTTTATATAGGCTTGGCTACTTTGGGGATGGGCTGTCTGGCTATATACTGAGGGCAGGGGGGGCTGCAGGGGGTATTTCCGATGGTAGGTTTACTTTAAAGGGTCATTTTGCACTCCTGCTATCTTCCCTGACCATCTAAGCATGACATGTCACCCTCAGACTTTCTTTCATCACATGTGTACTCGACCTGCCCCAAGGTAGAGGTAGCAACTTGGTGGAGGTGAAGATCAGATCCTTGCACATGGGTAAAGGGTGAATTGCAGTTTTTGCAGTGTTCCCACTGCAGCAGTAAAGCAGGGTTTAGGGTGGCTGGTGTTGACCTGGGTGTACCACAAAAAAGATTTACTGCCAGTCATGGTCTCCTCTAACCTCAATATTATCAGATCAATCAGGGCCGGATTATAGGCGGGGCTCACGGGGCTCTAGCCCCGGGGCCCCCACCATCTTGCCCCCCCAGGGGGCCTCCACCAGTTTGCACCCCCGCGGCTCAACTCCTCTGCCGCCACCTCCCTGAAGCCCGGCTGCCCCCCGCCACAGGTGACTTCCAACGCCCGCCTCCACGCATAAGGTCACCCTCCTCCCCACCCGCCCTCCATGTCCGAGCTACCGCCCCCGTTCCATCCCCCTGCAAGGCCGAGCTGCACGCCCACTGCCAGTCGACCGCCAACACGCCTGCCATCCACCTGCGCTACAATGTTAGTACTCCCGCCGCCCCCCGCCCAAAAAACGCCCTCCGCACTCCCTCCTCACAACCCCTTCCCCCCCCCCCCGCTGGAAAAAACGCCCGCCCTCCGCAACTCCCTCCGTCACAACCCCAACCCCCCCCCGCTGGAAAAAGCACCTGCCCTCCGCAATTCTCTCCGTCCGCCCATCCCCCCCCCCCCCCCCCTGGAAAAGCACCTGCCCTCTGCAATTCTCTCCCGTCCCCCATCCCCCCCCCCCCCCGCTGGAAAAAGCACCTGCCCTCCGCATTCTCTCCGTCCGCCCACCCCCCCCCCCCCCGGCTGGAAAAATCACTGTGCCAACATGCCGCCCCCCTCCGCCGAACAAGCAACCCTGCCGCCCCTCGCCCGAAAGAGCACCCGCCCTCCCCAGCTTCCCCCGTCTGAAAAATGCACCCGCGCCCCCCCCCCCCCCCGGCCGAACAAGCACCTGCAAGACCCCCCACCGGCTCGAACACCCGCCTGACGCTGTGGCCAGTAACCCTTAAAGGTAAGTATATAAATATGTATTTGTGTGTATATTTAATGTATATTATGTGTATATATGCATTTACTGTATATATGTATATTATGTGTATATATGCATCTACTGTATATATGTATATTATGTGTATATATGCATCTACTGTATATATGTGTATATAATGTGTATATATGCATCTACTGTATATATGTGTATATACTGTGTATATATGCATCTACTGAATATATGTGTATATACTGTGTATATATGCATCTACTATATATGTGTATATACTGGGTACATATGCATCTACTGTATATACTGTGTAAATGTGTGTATATGTGTATGTATGCATCGACTGTATATAAGTGTTTATACTGTGTAAATGTGTGTATATGTGTATGCATGCATCGACTGTATATACGTGTATATACTGTGTAAATGTGTGTATATGTGTATGTATGCATCGACTGTATATATGTGTATAATGTGTAAATGTGTGTATATGTGTATATATGCATCGACTTTATATACGTGTATATACTGTGTAAATGTGTGTATATGTGTATGTATGCATCGACTGTATATACGTGTATATACTGTGTAAATGTGTGTATATGTGTATGTATGCATCGACTGTATATACGTGTATAATGTGTAAATGTGTGTATATGTGTATGTCTGCATCGACTGTATATACGTGTATATACTGTGTAAATGTGTGTATATGTGTATTTGTATGTATGATCGCGTAGTATACATGTATAACTGTGTATGTGTTTTGTTAGTATGCATCGACTGTATATACGTGTATACTGTGTAAATGTGTGTATATGTGTATGCATACATTGACTGTATAATACGTGTATATACTGTGTAAAGGTGGTGTAGATGGTATGTATGCATCGACTATTACGTGTATATATGTGTATATACTGCGTAAATGTGTGTATATGTGTATGTATGCATCTACTATATACAGTGTATATACTGTGTAAATGTGTGTATTTGTATTTATGCATCCTACTGTATATACGTGTATATACTGTGTAAACTGTGTATATACTGTGTATCTACTGTGTATGGGTACATTCACACGAGGTATGCCCAACATGCGGCACCGCCATGTGGCTGGAGAGGAGGAGGAGGTGATCCCTCCCTCTCATAAAAAAGCGTTGAGCGCCACACACACCAAAAAGATAGAGCATTGCTACTATCTTCTGCAATGTTATGGCAGCGGATTGGTGCCACACATGTGTGGCACTGTACCCGCTGCCGGCCGCCATTGCCCTCTATGGGGACGTATATGAGGCCGCAAATTTGCGGCCGCATGTACGTCCCCCAGCGGCCGTGTGAATGAGCCCTAAATATGTATAATACTGTGTATATATGTGTATATTGCTCTACTGTGTATATTGTATATACTTGCATATGTTTATCTGTGTATATATGTATATGCTGTGGATATAGTGATAGATGCCATATACAGGCAGTCCCCCCGGTTACATACAAGATAGGGTCTGTAGGTTGTTTTTCTTAAGTTGAGTTGTATGTAAGTCGGAACTTGTATACTTTATCATTGTAATCCCCAGCCAGAACTTTTTGGGAATCTTGACAATTGTATTTAAATGTTGGGTTGTCTAAGAATCAGGAGTAACAATAAAGCTTCATTACAGACACCTGTTAACTTTACAGCTGATATTGTAGCCTAGGACTAGTACAGTAAATTACCAGATCCAGAGGTCCGTTTGTAACTAGGAGTCGTATGTAAGTCGAGTGTTCTTAGTAGGGACCGTCTGTACTGTATTTATACACCATAAATTTATATGCACTATATAGGTGCACCTTAAATATATGTGTATTGATTGTGTTTTTATATATGCTGTATAGCTCTATATAGTGAATGTGTGTGTGTGGTTGCTGGCGGGCTGAGTGTGTTGTTAACACTGGGACTGCAGATCTGGTAGCGGTGAAGGTAGATATAAAGTGTGTTACAGGGGGGCGAGGCGGCTGTAAGAGCTGTGTTTACTGGGAGAGAGCGGCCCGTATGTGCTGTTTTACTGGGGATGAAGGCGGCTGTATGTAGCTGTGTTACTGGGGGCGAGGCTGCTGTATTTACTGTGTTACTGGGGGATGAGGCGGCTGTATGTGGCTGTGTTACTGGGGATGAGGTGGCTGTATGTAGCTGTGTTTACTGCGGGATGAGTGGCCTGTATGCCTGTGTTCCTGGGGGTGAGGCGGCTGTATGTAGCTGTTTACTGGGGATGAGGCGGCTATATGTAGCTGTGTTACTGGGGCGAGGCGGCTGTAATGTAGCTGTGTTACTGGGGTGCAGGCGGCTGTATGTAGCTGTGTTACTGGGGGGATGAGGCGGCGTATTAGCTGTGTTACTGGGGGTGAGGCGGTGTATTACTGTGTTACTGGGGGATGAGGCGGCTGTATGTGGCTGTGTTACTGGGGATGAGGTGGCTGTATGTAGCTGTGTTACTGGGATGAGGTGGCTGTATGTAGCTGTGTTAACTGGGGGAGGCGGCTGTATGTAGCTGTGTTACTAGGGATGAGCGGCTGTGTATAGCGTGTTTACTGGGGATGAGGTGGCTGTATGTAGCTGTGTTACTGGGGATGAGGTGGTCTGTATGTAGCGTGTTACTGGGGATGAGGCGGCTATATGTAGCTGTGTTACTGGGGCGAGCGGCTGTATGTAGCTGTGTTACTGGGCGAGGCGGCTGTGTGTAGCTGTGTTACTGGGGGCCGAGATGACTGTATGAGCGGTGTTACTGGGGGCGAGGGTGCTGTAAGTAGCTGTGTTACTGGGATGGCGGCTGTATTAGCTGTGTTACTGGGAGGAGGCGGCTATATGCTGTTTTACTGGGGATGAGGCGCTATTTAGCTGGTGTTACTGGTGTGAGGCGGCTGTATGTAGCTGTGTTTTGGGCGATGAGGGCGGCTGTAGTGTGGTACTGGGGGATGAGGCGCTTGTATGTGGCTGTGTTACTGGGGATGAGGCGGCTGTATGTAGCTGTGTTACTGCGGGGACAGTGGATAGTGAGCAGGTAGGACGTGTGTGCACGCTACAATCAGTGGGGGCCTCCACCACATTTTGCGCCCTGGGGCCCCCACCAACCTTAAATCCGGCCCTGAGATCAATTCAGATATGACCCAAACAGAACAGGTATACAAAAGCTGCTGCTGGACATGTGAAAAGCTTCCATGTGTCCAGGGGTCTATTTCAGACGAGGCTATTGTAAAATCCACCTGCGCAGTTGGAGGCATATCCATCCCTGCCGGGTGAACTGCTGCGTGCTGGTGACATATAATCTTCTTAAAAACCAAGCAGATGGATGAGCTCAGATCTTTGGCACATTAAATATAGATACCTGCTTTTCGGAATGTCTTTTATCACATTTTCAGGACATTTTTTAATATCAGAAAAAAAACACACTATAACACTTTAATTTTGTATAAATGGGAATGTAGCTGTAAATAAAAGACTCCAACTCCAATGCTAAAACATACTGCGCCTGCAGCTTGACTATTTGTTAAATGCTCGAAAAGATGTTTATTCCATAGATGTGTCTCCCGTCTGTAGATTTCCTGCTCTGGTACTCTTCTACTATGTGGTCTTATTAGTCTAGGTTTTATTTCATTCTGGACACTTGCTGATTCCTCTTCCAGTAATTAAATCAATGGCCGCCAATATAACAGCGTCTGTAATTAATGCATTACCTTGGTGTTTACCCTTGGATGTGACTATGGGTTTCACCTTTGTGTGATCACCTTGATGTGGTTCTTTGTGCAGAATAAGGTAATTTTTTAAGGATTATAGAAACACCTCGGATTTGTAACATCGAATAATATACATAAGTGATAGACCTTATTTCCGTATCTTCACAAAACAGACTTGTTTAAAGCTGTGGTCTTATTAAAGGGGTTTCCCACGAAGACAATAGTTTCTTATATTTACTCAGGATGACAAAAACACATTCTCTAATTCACTGTTATTAACAAAAATGCAGCATTTCACATATGTCCGTATCTCTATCAGTCCTGTGTTACCATTTTCAATCCAACCCTGTAACTTCAACTTAGGTCAGGCTGCCATCTTTTGATTTTTTGAGATTGTGGAGCTGAGTCTGTCTCTTTCGCTCTGCGCCGTTAGCCACACCCCCTGCACGGAGTCCTGAGACACAACACTTCCTACCAGGAGATCTTGAGCGAGAGAGAGGCTGCAAACTACAAGCTACAAGGAGATAAGTGTATGGGGTAAGCGGAGGCAGGCACATGTCTGTGAGATTTACAGAGCTCACAGTGTAACAGTGTAAATGGGTCCGTCATCCTGTGAATAGCCATATGCATCTCTGATCTGTCTCATCCTTTGTGTCAGTGTTTAGTACAGAAGCCATATAAAGTGTATATACATCTGTACCCTGTATGTAACCACACTGTCAGCCCACAGACCTAGCATGGATAATAATGTTGTCTGCTTAGAGGCCCCGCCCACACCCTGGAACCTTACACTGAGCAGTCTAAGAGTAATCGGAGCTAAACAGCAGCATAAAACTGAGTAAAATTGTAAATAAGGGGTTAAAATGATCTTTATTGAGTTATATTACGAGGGGATTGAGATGTGAGAATTTTCTTTTGTGTGAAAACCCCTTAACTAGATTAACAAATCATTTAAGATTAGATTCACTGAAGATTGCTCCAGTTTCCTGGGAATTGGTACACATTACCAAGAACATGTTCTATCTTTTCCCCATGTGCAGTGTGGTCTATGGGGACGTATATATACGGTCGCAGGCCTGCAGCTGTATATACCTGCGGGTGGCATCAGAAAGGTGAGTACAGTGTTTGTTTGTTTTTTATATAGGCTTGGCATACTTTGGGGATGGGCTGTCTGGCTATATACTGAGGGGCAGGGGGCTGGCAGGGGGTATTTCCGATGGTAGGTTTACTTTAAAGGGTCATTTTGCACTCCTGGCTATCTTCCCTGACCAATCTAAGCATGACATGTCACCCTCAGACTTTCTTTGATCACATGTGTACTCGACCTGCCCCAAGGTAGAGGTAGCAACTTGGTGGAGGTGAAGATCAGATCCTTGCACATGGGTAAAGGGTGAATTGCATTTTTACGCAGTGTTCCCACTGCAGCAGTAAAGCAGGGTTTAGGGTGGCTGGTGTTGACCTGGGTGTACCACAAAAAAGATTTACTGCCAGTCATGGTGTCCTCTAACCTCAACATTATCAGATCAATTCAGATATAACCCACAACAGAACAGGTATACAAAAAGCTGCTGCATGGACAATGTAGAAAACTTCCATGATGTCCAGGGGTCTTATTCAGACGGAGGCTATTGTAAAATCCGACATAGCGCAGTTGGAGGCATTATCCATCCCTGCCGGGTGAACTGCTGCGCGCTGGTGACATATAATCTGCTCTAAAACACGAGCAGATGGATGAGCTCAGATCTTTGGCACATTAAATATAGATACCTGCGATTCGGAATGTCTTTTATCACATTTTCAGGACAATTTTTTTATATACAGAAAAAAAACACTATAAACACTTTAATTTTGTATAAAATGGGAATGTAGCTGTAGATAAAAGACTCCAACTCCAATGCTAAAAATACTGCGCCTGCAGCTTGACCTATTTTGTTAAATGCTCGAAAAGATGTTTATTCCTTAGATGTGTCTCCCGTCTGTAGGATTTCCTGCTCTGTACTCTTCCTACTATGTGGTCCTATTATTCTAGGTTTTATTTCATTCTGGACACTGCTGATTCCCTTCCAGTAATTAAATCAATGGCCGCCCAATATAACAGCGTCTGTAATTAATGCATTACCTAGGTGTTTACCCTTGGATGTTGACTGTGGGTTATCTGCTTTGTGTGATCACCTTGAATGTGGTTCTTTGTGCAGAAATAAAGGTCATTTTTTAAGGAATTATAGGAACACCTCGGATTTGTAACATCGAATAATATACAGTAAGTGATAGACCTTATTTCCGTATCTTCAGCAAAACAGACATTGTTAAAGGTGTGGTCTTATTAAAGGGGTATTCTCACGAAGACAGTTTCTTATATGTACTCAGGATAACAAAATAACACATTCTCTAATTCACTGTTATTAACAAAAATGCAGCATTTCACATATTGTCCTATCTCTATCAGTCCTGGTGTATACAATTTTCAGATCCAACCCTGTAACTTCAGACTTAGGGTCGGGCTGCCATCTTTGATTTTTTGAGATTGTGGAGCTGAGATTTCTGTCTCTCTCTGCTCTGAGCCTGCTGCCATGCCCCCTGCACGGAGCTCTGAGACACAGACACTTCCTGCCAGGAGATCTTGAGCAGAGAGAGAGGCTGCAAACTACAAGCTACAAGGAGATAAGTGATATGGGGTAAGCGGAGGCAGGCACATGTCTGTGAGATTTAGCAGAGCTCACAGTGTAACAGTGTAATGGTCTGTCAGTCTCTGTGTCATAGGCATCATGCATCTCTGATCTGTCTCATCTCTTTGTGTCAGTGTTTAGTACAGAAGCCATATGAAAGTGTATATACATCTGTAACCTGATAATGTAACCACACTGTCAGCCCACAGAACTAGATGGATAATAATGTGTCTGCTTAGAGAGGCCCCACCCACACCCTGGAACCTTACACTGAGCAGTCTAGAGAGTAATAGGAGCTAAAACAGCAATAAAACTGAGTAAAATTGTAAAATAAGGGGTTAAAATGATCTTTATTGAGTTAATATTACTAGGGGATTGAGATGTGAGAATTTTCTTTTGTGGGAAAACCCCTTTAAGACTAGATTAACAAATCATTTAAGATTAGATTCACTGAAGATTGCTCCAGTTGTCCTGGGAATTGGTACACATTACCACCTTGAGTCCCCACAGAGAATAAATTTGGTTTTATAGATCTTGCTGCCCATTCAAGATCCTTATTTACGGTGCTGACCAGAGAGCCTATAGGCAAGCTTCCCATTACAGAAGTAAGTGTGAGAAGACGGGAGAATTGGTACTTCTATCAGTTATGCCTATTGCCCACATGCGAGTGTGATGTGATTTACTGGGATCACACTCACATTTTAATTTCGCCTGAATGTCCGACCCAAACGCTCCAGTCTCGATGTGTTTGAGCAGGACATGCAGACAAGCTTACGAGGGGAGAGTGTTGTGAGTAACTACCATTACACTCGCTCGTGGGCAACCTCAGTAAGAAAATTCACTGGACTTGCCACTTACCCCATAAAAACTAGTATTTAATTCTGGCCCAAAGAAGTACGATGGTATCTCTTCTTTTAGCAGTACAGAAGCAAATTATGTCTATAGAGATGTATATACACACACATGCTTTTTATTCAGGACATTGGATAGCTCCATACTTGAAGACATTTACTTACCAGGTCCAGTCGCGATCCAGCGTGTCTGATTCGGGTCTGGCCGGGATTCACTAAGATAGTGCGCCCTATGTCCACCAGGTGTTGCTGCTGCGCTGAAGTCTGCTGGACTTCACCATCCGTTGCTGGGTGCAGGTAAGTGCGTGTCAAGCCACACATTTTTTAAAAAAAATACAGCGGTTTTTCCGAATTCTCCGACGTTCATGCCCTCTGATTTCTGTCGCGTGCATGCCGGTGCCGATGTACCACAATCCTATCACGTGCACCAAAAACCCAGGGCAATTCGGCGCAAAACGGTAATTTTCGGGAAACGCGACAACTAATAGTGATTGCCACAACTTACTAAAAGTCAGACTCTTTTCTCTGTTCAAGTCAAAATGTGGGTGAATTATTTCAGACCCTTAATTTGATTTAGAAAACTGGATCACGCCAGAAATGAATTCAAAACTCAACAAAGCCACGGCCCTTTGTCTACTAATATAAAAATAACTTAATTAATTTATTCAACTTATTTGACAGTGAAAAACAGTGTGGGTAAGTCTCCTCTTGTATAGTCAAGCATTGCAGAATACATGCTATATGGCTGTATTCTAGGTGGAAGTACATTCAGTAGTTATTATGAACTACAGAGTGTGTAGAAATGATAAGATTAAGATCTCTGATCAAGATATGCTGATCAAGATCATGTTAGTGAATAAATCTAGAGTGTAGATGTAATGGCCCGCTGGACAGGGCATTACGAACCAAATTAGCTCCAGTTGGCTTCTTGGCTAGCTAATGGAGTGAGGCCAGCTCTATTAAGCTAATTCCAGAGATTTTATCTATTTCCACTGGAGTTCTCTTATTTCTTATCCTATAATACCATCTTGTAGCATTATGTTCTACTACATCTAGACATCTAGCTTGAGGCCATTCATTGATTGGTGTCCCAGATTTGGAAGTCTATAAATATTCCTTCTGGTTGGACTTCTAGATCTTTCCTCAGTAGACTTAACTGAGTCTGCAGAGACAGCCAGCCTGCTACCTGCTGTCTCACTAAAGAGGGATACCTCTGTGTGCCTTATTCCATGGAGACTGTATCCAGTATAGCTACTATCCAGCCACTATCTAAGAAACCAGGGCTGAAGTACTCTCTCACGCCAAGCTGCAGATCCAAACAACCACTGCCTTGTGGAACCCAACAGAGAAAAACCATTAGAGCTGTTACCTGCTGCTCTGTTGGACTGTCTGCCTTATAAAGAGACTAACAACTTGGGTCTCCCCTTAACCACCAGCCTGGGGATCTATCACTACACTTACATCGGGAGTGCCCGGGAGGAACCTTCCACTAAATTACGGCCATCCCCTCTTTTTGCATCCCCTATCTGGCCCTGAGAGGCAGGGGTTGAGGCCTGGACCAAGTCACCTGTGCGTAACTATAGTGTTAGGCCACATTACAAACCAGTCACTCAGGTCCCAGGAACCCCAGCTGGCCCCACACTGGGTTCAGGTTCCAGTGGGCGGACATTGCATAAATAACTTATAGACCTTCCTTTTGACTGCACCCTAAAACCACTGACACATGTATGGTCTTTGATGGTGGACCTCCACAGGTAGTAGCTACTTTGTCTCACAATGGTATTAGCTGCACTGTAGTAGTAGCAATGTAAAGTAAGGTTACACTCCAGTGTGGCTGCAGAAATGAGGGGCGGGGGGAATCAGGAGTCAAAATGTCACTCCAGGGAATATCTGCAGAAGTTAGATCCAAGAATAAAGTAGAGTTAAGAAACTTCAATACTATGAAATAGTAGGGACACCAGGCACAATGAGCCTTAGGTAAGAAATGTGTAAAAATATGTCTATCATTCCATCCCACATTGAAGGCAACTAGATACATCTGACTGTGGGGACAAAGCGGGTGGATAAGTTACACAGAGCAGACATAGAAAAACAAGATATATACTGAGAAATATTATTATTATTGTTATGAAGAACCACTAGCACATCAGACTACTTACTCACTTCTGCTGCGGATTTGTATTCAGTGAGAATACACTGCCAGCTACAAAGAAACTTGTACTGTACATTGGTTCAAACGGGCTACGGAATACTTATACATTTTAGAATATATACAGGTTATATGTAGATTAAGGTATGGAATTCTCTGATGTGTGACTATGTCCTCAGTAATTATTCCCCATCCATATGCCAGTTTTATTAACTCATTCATTTGCATATGACCTAATGATTCACACATTTGCTACTGGGATTTATGTTGGTGGCACTAATATTACACTATATTTAACTCTACAGCCGTTTTACAAGATATTTCACTCCTGCAATGTATATGTATTGCTTTTACCTTTGTGTTGCCACATATACAGGATCTGTATTTCTCTACCGTCCGAGAGTCCTCCCAACTGGAAATACTATAAAAAAGCAGACTTAACATTCATCTGTTTACCCAGGCATTTGATTAATGCACATCCATCTGTCAAGCGCTCAGTACTTGTCTTCCACTGTTCCCTCGCTCGCTTTCTTTTATATTTTTATCCCCTGCCTCAGTTGCACTTAGGAAATTTTTGCTCAGATGGTGCGGCAAATATTCCCTCAGGTACAGATAACAACCTTCAGTGACCAATGACATATCAAAAAGCATGGCAGATGCATAGAAACGTCTACATGCTGTAGACCAGAACATGGAGGCACATTTACTTACCCGTCCCGTTGACACCGCCGATGCGGAATGTCCGACAAGGATTCGGAGCTGCCGGGATTCGCTAAGATCGTGTGTTCAATTTCCTGCATGTGTCGCTTCCCCCGCTGAGGTCCGCCGGAGTTCACCTTCTTCTTCCCGATGCATGTGAGTGCTGATCTTGCGACGGGTTTTCCGATGTCCACGCCCCCCCGATATGTGTCGCATGTCAGCCGGCGCCGATGCGCCACAATCCGATCGTGTGCGCCAAAAACCTGAGGCAATTCATGGCTAAACTGAAAAAGTCAGGAAACCTGACGAAAATGCGGTGTCATTAGTAAATGTGCCCCATGGTGTCACTACCCCTCTAGTCCTTAGAATTAGAAGAACTTGAGAAGGTAATAAAACTGTAAGTGGGCAGCAATGGGTTGTCTGCTGTGGGCAGCGGTTCTCAACCTGTGGGTCGTGACCCCAGCAGGGGTCGAATGACCAAAATACAGGGGTCGCCTAAAGCCTTTGGAGCTGCGATTTTATCGTGTTTTTAATGCAAATCACATGGTTTGGGGTCACCGCAACATGAGTAACCGTATTGCTTGGTCAAAGCATTACAAAGGTTGAGAACCACTGTATTAGAGGGATCACTGTGCTTTTAGTAAACTTTTATAAAGTATTGAGGAGACCATAAACAAGTGTTACATTTTACAGTAGCATCGAAGGAGGAGGATTTAGTAAAAGGATGGAAGGACATAAGCTCCTTCAATGTTACCAATGTTAAAACCAATAAAATACCAATGTTGCTGGAAGAGAAAAATTGGTTAGAACAATGCACGAATATGTTAAGATGCTGCTATGCAATGGACTTTATGCTTCTGCTGATGGTGAGCTAGAGAGAGATAGGAAAGAAGGATCTCCTCTGTTCATCCAGTGTATGGTAGACATCATATGAGCTGGTCACCACTAGACTACCTTTAGGCAAAAAAATTTATGATTAATCTGTACAAGAAGCATATTCTGTATGAAATTTCTGGGTCATGACTACATCTATATGCAACATCTATATGCAACACCCCTGCCAATACATAGGTGGACTGTTAGTGGAGAATAGCGCCCTCTCCAGGTTAGGAGCTATTAGAGGGAGTCATGAACCCTCTATGAAATGGCAGCTGTAGATTCTGCCTGAACAGGCAATAGTTAAAAACGTGTAAGATATTAACCAATGAGTTGGCTGTATTGTAAACTGGAGTGTGATTGGAGAGGTGCTGCCACCTGACCAAGGGGAGTATAAAACCTCTGTGCAGTGGGAGCACGTGGTCCAGACCTCATGCTCATTCTCAGAAGTCTGCTCTTTAGAGTCTGCCAGCAGTCCAGACCACATGATCTGAGTGAAGAGAGAGAAAGTGTTCAGTACATCTTCAATGCTGACACTTAACCTAATCCAAGGACCAATGTCAGGAGACTCAGAGTTGCAGCTTCCACAGTTTGGACACAGCTCCATCCCAGCCTGCATCTACTACCAGGCTGGTGCATTATTCCTGAGGACCACTCTCCACGACCACTCCAGTACCAGAATCTGCTGTTGACCGTTTAGGCCCGTTGCCTGCTACCTGTTGTTCAGTAAAGAACCGTGAGTTGATTTGCACAACGTTGCCTCCGTCTGATCCCTGGATACGGCTGTTACCACCAAGGGCTCCTCATCCATTACCCAGGGGCCTATAAGACAGCCCTCCGGTCCCTATACCAAGCACCGTGACATCAGCGCGCCCTAGGCCGCAATCGCCAGCCAATCCGGTATTCTGGGCCCCTGCTGCCTCCGGGCCCCAAGAAAAGGCTAGACCTCGGTGGGGGATATTGCATGTAACACTTCATCTAATGTAGGGGTGTCAATGGGGCAAATGGACATTTTGGACATCCGCAGGCCCCAGGTGTAACCCCAGTTACACTACTGCCCATACATAATAATAACATGCTGTGCTGTGCTAGCCTGTGGCAAATGTTTAAAGGTTGCAGCCATGAGTCAGTGAGTACAATTCGTTATATTGTTACATCTGATAATTTAATGACTGCTCACAGACGACCCACCACTTGCGGTCATCTACATACACTAATGTGTGAGAGCACAGAGACAGAATCTTAAGTGGAAGCCAAAGATCGATTTTAATTAAGATAAAGTTATCAGATTTATCACACTCTGTACAGAAGCAAGCAGGAGCAATCGTGTGCCAGAGTACTAGGAGAGATGCCAACAAGTCAGTATACCCTAGCCGGGGTATTAAGATACTAGGCTAGAGCAGAAAACAAAATATTTACCTCCAAGAAACGTAATTATAATCCAACAGATCATATAGATCCAATACTGTCTATGTAATTCTGAATCGCTTCTTATCTGTGGGCGCCCCCGTGGCCTGCTATAGCCATGGCCAGCTGCTAGGGGCGCCAATTTGCGGGATTGGCTGTTCCGATGCCAATCTGTCTTTATGTCCAAGTCGAATGGGGCCAAACTCAAACGTCGGGTTGGCTCATTATTATTCCTAGAGCTGCTGCTCTTACCCCATATGGGAGAAAAAGATCTAGTGTTTAGTAATCCAATATGCCTAATCCCTGAGACAGCAGATGCTGGGGCATAATCAAGATCCCCCCATTATATAGATTATACATTGTGGGGCTCTGTACTCATTTATCTAATGAATTTGAATGTGCCCTGTTATATGCCTATAAGTGCCTTTACTTGGCCAAGGTAGTAAGAGAAAAAACTAGGGAAGTAAACATAGTCATGATCAGATAGATAACATCAGATCAAATGCACTAAATATGTCCCCTGTACATACATTGTTAATTGGCACATTCAGCCCCCATTTATCTAATGTACCTGTCACGATATAGAATCTGTAGTATGATTGACAATTCTACTTGTCCTGCAAATGCCCTGCATTTGGATAATAGCACGAAAACGGAATATACATCTGCAGGAAACATATTCATGGACAGACGGATCACAAAGACGAAATTCAGCATGGCCAAATATATGCCGCACAGGCATCGGCTCCATACAACTTGGCTGTATAAATATTATAGCCCCTACAAGTCTGGAATCAGTTCCTACATTTGGTACTAGAATAAGGCTTTTTGGGGAATAGAGGATGCGTCCCTTCTGCCTGCTTTCAATCTGCTGTTTGAGGACCTTCAAAGGCCCTGAAATGACTCTGGTTTAAATCTGTGTTTAGAACAGGATTTCATGGGTGAAATATAAAATTTGTTGGGTGCTTTGGGTGGCCATGGGCTTGGGTGCTGGGCTACCACCAAAACCACCTATATTATAGTCCACTATTGTGCGCAGGTAAGTGTGATCAACTCACCTTCTGGGTGTATGACGACACGGGAGGCCTGCAGCTCCGTTCCGTAACCGTTCCACCGGCCTGTAAAAGCAAAACTCCAGTTTTATTTAACCCATGGTCTGAAACGTGTAAGATGATAATTGCTTTCTGCATCTTACTGTGCTGACCATCTTTTTTTTCAGGTTGAATGTAGATGTTCCCTAACGGACAGCAGATGTTCGGTAACATCTGTACACACATTGTCAAACATTGGGGTCACATAGGTGGCTAAATATAGCATTGGTGTCTATTATGCGGTTTGAGTGCACTATGAGAAAAGCACATTATAAATGATGTTTTTACTTTTTGGATTGAAGTTTTTATTTGGCAAAATCAAAGTTGCATGAAACACTGACGGATCGCTTGTCTGTATCGGGTCCTTGCTATGATGTCTTAAGGTTCTAGCAATTCTATCCATTCTGAACGCATCCCTTGAAGATAACTTTATCCACAGCACCACCTAGTGGCCAGCAGAACGAGCAGCAGATGATTACTTTTCTAATAGGATTCCGATGATTGGCTTCAGGCGAGCACACAGAACACGTCCACATTGCGCTCCCATGAACAGGCTGCGAACAGTATCTCCCTATTCCATGCACACAGTCGGAGCATCCAGCTAAAGGAATAAGCAACCAGCCAGACTAAACGGAGCGATTTCTCTCCAGATTGCACACAAGTCCATGGCCCCGTGACCGGGTATCACACCACCGCTTCTAGAGATGCAGGGAAGTGTGAATTATCTCCAGGGTTGACAGAAGGAGAAAAAAAAAACTTTTCACTGGACACTGGTATTGGTTTGACCTGAGGGGTAAAAAGGGATGGCGGCATTGAGGAGGAAATTTGGAGAAGAATACCATGTGGTGACCACTACGGTCGGTGGTGGGTTCTTTCCTTCTGTTAAAAGAAAAAGACAGAGGTTTGTGGACAAGAATGGACGCTGCAATGTTCAACATGGGAATCTGGGTGGCGAGACCAGTAGATACCTGTCAGATCTCTTCACCACCTTGGTGGACCTGAAATGGAGATGGAACCTCCTGATCTTCATCTTAACCTACACAGTGGCTTGGTTGGTAATGGCTTCAATGTGGTGGATTATTGCCTATATCCGAGGTGACATTAACAGACCGCACGATGACAATTACACCCCCTGTGTAGCCAATGTCTACAACTTCCCCTCTGCGTTCCTCTTCTTTATAGAGACAGAAGCTACCATTGGGTACGGTTTTAGGTACATCACTGAGAAATGCCCTGAGGGGATCATACTCTTTTTGTTTCAGTCTTTGCTGGGATCTATCGTGGATGCCTTCCTTATAGGCTGTATGTTTATCAAGATGTCACAGCCCAAAAAGAGAGCAGAGACTCTGATGTTCAGCCACAGCGCTGTCATCTCCCAGCGTGACGGAAAATTGTGTCTGATGTTCAGAGTGGGCAACTTAAGAAATAGCCATATGGTCTCTGCTCAGATACGATGTAAGCTAATAAAGGTAAGTGCTGGAGCGTCTCCGTATTCTTATATGGAAGTCCTCTGCCTCTATCACCACATCAACATCTCATCTTATCTTATTCGTACTTTCTGCAGGATCTGGTTCTTTTATACAGTGGAATTTATAGCATGTCCCTATAGATAATAAACATATAATTCTAAGATTTAGGGACCCTAAATTTTGGCACAGAGTTAGGTGCTATGTGTTCCCGGGGCACTTGCTGGTGCATCCTCAATACTATGGTGCATTAGTGGCATTGGGGAAGTTATAGGATTATTAGGATCAATCATATTATAATAGCCATATGGTCTCTGCTCAGATACGATGTAAGCTAATAAAGGTAAGTGCTGGAGCGTCTCCGTATTCTTATATGGAAGTCCTCTGCCTCTATCACCACATCAACATCTCATCTTATCTTATTCTGTACTATTCTGCAGGGAGCTGTTTCTTTATACAGTGGAATTTATAGCATGTCCCTATAGATAATAAAACATATAATTCTAAGATTTAGGGACCCTAAATTTTGGCACAGAGTTAGGTGCATATGTGGTTCCCGGGGCACTTGCTGGTGGCATCTTCAGATACTATGGTGCATTAGTGGCATTGGGGAAGTTATAGGATTATTAGGATCAATCATATTATAATAGCCATATGGTCTCTGCTCAGATACGATGTAAGCTAATAAAGGTAAGTGCTGGAGCGTCTCCGTATTCTTATATGGAAGTCCTCTGCCTCTATCACCACATCAACATCTCATCTTAATCTGTACTATTCTGCAGATAGCTGGTTCTTTATACAGTGGAATTTATAGCATGTCCCTATAGATAGTAAAACATATAATTCTAAGATTTAGGGACCCTAAATTTTGGCACAGAGTTAGGTGCATATGTGGTTCCCGGGGCACTTGCTGGTGGCATCTGCAGATACGGTGCATTAGTGGCATTGGGGAAGTTATAGGATTATTAGGATCAATCATATTATGAGCAAATTCCTATTATAGTACACAACTGCGATAGATTTAGCCAAATTCCCACTGCCCCATGTCCAAGACATAGATTATAAAGTTATTCTTCCTACATTTTAGATTGGACTCTTAGGTATGTGATTCCCAGGGCACCTGCTGGTGGCATCTGCAGATATTATTGTGCATAACCGAGGACGTTAGAGGATTATTAGGGTCAAAACCATTTCACTTTATCTAACTCTAGTACGGGAATCAGTTCTTCAATAGTTTTTTATTTCCATTTTAATATCCATGTGGTTTACCATCACCTGTCTTATCCGAACGTAGCTCAGATCTCTCCTATAGAGGTTACTAAGAGGATCTAAGGACAGTAGTGATCTATTACATCCCTCATTCCTAGATCTATACAGTATAACCGGGCATTGCTAGTAATGCAATTCCATAATACTTTTATATATTTATAGGTTTGCATTTTATTATGGAGTTGCCTCATCCCTAGAGCTATACAGTATAACCGGGCATTGCTAGTAATGCAATTCCATAATACTTTTACTTATTTATAGGTTTGCATTTTATTATGGAGGTGCCTAGAAGCACTGGGAAAACCCTGAGGGCATAACTAGGGAATGCACGGAGCATAGCGGACCATAATATTCCACCTTTCTACCCCATATAAATCATTCAGCCTTAGCAATAATTCATAGAAATAACCTTTATATACAGTGTATACAGGACTATATCTCTTGAAGGCTCTAAATAATACAGTATATTGATGTATCTTCATGCTTAGGGACTTCTATATTCATCTTATATAACAATGCACACGTTGTACTCTGTAACTCTGGACTGTATCAGGGCAAGCTAGAAGATTATATAAGATTTATTCCTATTTCTGTAATTGATGTTTTTGGAAGCTTCTTTATGCCCTCTTATGGTGAGTTCAGGACCATAACCTACAGTCAGGACCTACTGTACATGCTTTGTCACTACTGATGGTGGTAAGATTCGTGAAGTTGATTACAGTTTCTTTCAAGGGGAAGATCAAAACTTAATTTCTTTCTGAAATGTAATAATTTGTATTGGTTGATGTTGTAGGTTCTCCTTGTAGGTTCATACACCGTCCAAAAGCAGCAAAGGTTAAATCCCTCGATTATTTTTGATTAGTAAGCTTCAATCATAGACATACACATGGTTCTAGAAATATCTCAAAATTGGGCAAGGATCAGTTGGATAAGTAACTGGAGATAAAGGTTGGACACCATATCTGAGGGTCACGCAGTTTTTCAGCCCCATAGTGGAATTAAGGCAGCAAAATAAGTGGCATCCTCCACCACAGCCATTTAACCCTCATGATCCATATCTTAATGCTCAATAAGCTTTTATTCCAGGGACAACTATGGGGCTTTTTTCATAAAATAACTAAGTTAAATCAAGTGATGTCCCTTAACTCCACAAGGGGTTTATCCCAAAACATATTTATTCCCTGTCCACAGCATCTCTGGTGATCGGCTGGACCAGAAGTCCTACTGACCTGCGCCTTATAGACTGGGACTTCCAGAATGGGCAGTCCTGTATGTTGTCTTGGAAGTCTTATAGAAGTCAATGGAACCGGACAAAGCAACATGTTCAAAAACTTAAGTTTACCATCATCTTAGGGCTCTGTGAGGAATCTGTCCTATGATGGACTTATATAGCGCCATTGACTTGCTGCATTTTCCTATTGTGAGCCTAAAAATAATTACTTTATTTATATAGCGCACACAGATTATGCAGCGCTGCACAGAACTTTCCAAATCGGTCCCTGTCCCCATGGGGCTCACAATCTAATCGTCATACCGGTATGTTTTTGAGTGTGGAAGGAAACCGGAGGATCCGGAGGAAACCCATGTAAACATGGAAAGAACATACAAACTCTTTGCAGATGTTGACCCTGGCACTTGAACCCAGGTCCCCAGCACTGCAAGGCTGTAATGCTAACCACTAAGCCACCGTGCTGCCCCTATTACAAATTAGCTAAGTAGCTAAGAAAATCTTAAAGGGATTTTCAAAAAGAGTAGATCCCCTACCACCATCACTGCTGCCAGGCTACTACCCAACAATGTTACATGTCCTCATGTATCACTGCAGTATGACGCCCTGTTCCCCCTGCCATCGGGGATCCAGTAGGCAGTCGCAGAAGCTCTCTCTATCCCTCATACACATGCACGCTCAGTTTGGAGAAGTGTGCATAATTCAGGAAAAGGAAGAAGGGAGAAAGCCACATTCAAACACTTCTGGTGGTGGCAGATGTCCTACCAGATCAAAAAGATTGGGAATTGACATTGAATGTCTTTCACCTTCCAAAAATTATCTGGTAACCACATGCAGTCATGTCATAGCACAAGGGCAATGCACATAGTGATGTAAGAAAAGAATAAGACTTGGAATGTTGTCATCATTATGTGCATTACCCTTGTGTTGCGGCATGTCCTATTCATGTGTAACATCACAATGTGCATTATCCCTTGTACAATGACATCACAATATCCCTTGATTATGTGTTACATGACTGTGTGCATTGTCCCTATACTATGACATTACTGTTTGTTTAACCTTGATCCTGGAACTTCTCTAGTTGCTTGTAGTGACATGACTTGTGCATTTTCTGTATACTATATCACTATGCTCATTTCCCCAGGGCATGTAATTTATGTGCTGTAATGGCAGTGAGTTTACATTATACATCCATGACTTATGTATATGTATGCGATGGTGTGTACAATGCACATTACAATGACGTGACTGTGTTCAGCATTTCTGTACTGTGACACTACTGTATGTATCATTTCAATTTTATTAGTAGATGAACTCTTGGCATTCCTAACGTTGCAATGTGAAATTGTGTTGTTATCCAGCAATTGTATGTCAATGTCCATGCCCGGACTTGGCAGAAGTGCAGTACTAAGGCTATGGTGTCACATGCTGGAATAATCCATGGCCTTCGTGCTCCACTTCTGGCCGTGACCAAGGACGAGGATGACCCAAAACTTTGCAGATGCCGCTGATGCAAACTGACTTAAAGGGCATCTACCAACAGGATGAAAGACTGTGTGCAAATGAGCCTGATGGGCTCCAGGCTCCATTAACACCTATGGAACCTGGAGTCCCTTAGGCTCATTTGCATCCAGTCCCTCATCTTGGTGGTAGATATTCTTCAAGATTGCTGGATGACTTCAGGCATTTTCACCTTTTGGAATTCTTTTACCCTATGGATTGGGAAGTCTCCCTCTCCCATTGAGCACCCAGCCATATTCCATGATTACTTGAATACATAATTGAGTACTCTGTATTCTGACATCACTTTGTCCATTATCTCTATTCTGTGACATCGCTATGAAATTCTGTACCGTGACACTGCTCTGTGCATGATCTGTGTGCATCATGTCTATGCTGTGACATCACTGTGTACATTCTTTTTATACAGTGACATGATTTCTGTATTGTCACATCACTATGTGCATTACATATGTGCTGTGACATCACTATGACATTGCTGCATGCATGATCTGTGACCGTTATGTCTATGACATTGCTGTGTATTTTAATAGTGTGGCTGCATGATTTCTTTATTTTGACATCACCATGAGCATTATCACTTTAACATTTTGTACTGGGACACAGCTGTGTATATAATATCTTTGTATTATGCCTATGCTGTAACATTACTGTGTACATTTTTTTAATTCTATGTCATGATTGTGTACTGTGACACTGCCCTGTGCACAATTCATATCTATTAAGTGTATTCTATGACATTACATTTATGACATTACTATGCATGCTATTTTAATAGTGGGACATGATTTCTGTAATGTGGCATTACTATGTGCATTATCTCTGTGCCATGACATCACTGTGACATTCTGTACTGTGATACTGCTGTGTGCATGATCTGTTTGAATTATTACTTCTTTATTGTGACGTTACTGTGTATTATCTCCATGTCGTGACATCACTGTGACATCTATACTGTGACACTGCTGTGTGCATGATGTGTGGATTACGTCTTTGCTGTGACATGACTGTGTACATTATTTTCTTCCAGGGACATGGCTGTGTACATTATTTATGTAATGTGACAAAGATGTTTGTCTTCGGGATAACACAGTCACAGACAAAACAGCAGAATAATCGTAGACATTGTTTGGTCTGCACTTACTAGCACAGTTCTACATTTTGCTGTGATCATATTTGGTATCTGTGGTTCCCCGACCCCCTCCCCGTGTCTGTCTGTCAGACCATCATTCATGCTTCTGTGCCTTTTGTTCATTTATTTATAAGATCAGGTTATACTCAGGAGGAATATCCAATGTAACCTGAATTATATTACTATGAAATATTCACTCTCTTCATTTCAAAGTAATACATATCACATACATATTCCAATGACATTCTCTGTCCATAGAAAACATGTAGATATAGATGAAATCCATTCCTATAGAAAGGATGAGAAATCAGCCCCAATGCCGGGAAAACAACAACACGACTGACTCTGCCGCCTCAGCAATAATTCACACTTGACTTTTACATAAACCTGAAGATATAGCGCGCAGGAAGAAGTGATACAGCAAATGTGATGTGTTACAACTAACACATTGGGAATGTGTCACCGCAACGGCGGATTAAATATGTAATATGTTCCCAGTCACTTTGGCTTGTGACACGCGGAGAGCGTCGCATGAGTTGCCCAGATTGTGTGCAATCTGGGATGGAAAGGCAGCGCCGAGTTATGTAAGAATCTGCACACACCAATCCGGTGATCTTTTTTCTTATAATAAGACTTGTTTTTGTTAATCCAGCGCTGCAGACCTGGGAGCGGAGATGTTGCAATCGCTCCCCATCAGATCAGCAGGAGTTGGGAATGTCTATATCTGTCAGTCTTTTCTTGTATTCACTCAGCTATTCATTCCTCCGGTGCAGAGGCTGCATGTACTCAGCTTCAGAGGCTCCAAGACAACCTCCCAGTGTGGGAGATGGTTAGAGATTCACTCGTGTCGGGCCAAGAGCAGGAGGATTTGGACTTAACATTTCTACAAACTATTCTTAGGTGATGTGTACCAACCTGAGTGTTGGATTAAGGTGGGTTTGGGTCTCGGGCGCAAAATCTGGTGGAGGTCCCAACAAAATGGTAGGGTAGACAATGCGAAATGTGCCCCAATGTGTCTGTAATCCCCCTTAATAATCTATTAGGCAGGGTGATCCCTCCCTTCTTTATTTTTTATCCCCAAAGCAGCAGAAAGAAAAAAAAACAGAATGTACTCACCTCCCGCATCTTCTCTGGCATCCGCTTGTGGATCTCCCCTCTTTGAAGGCAGCACCCGATTACACCAATATGAGGTTTAAAGGGCATCTACCACCAGGATGAAGGATTATAAACCAAGAACACTGACATGCTGGTGTGCGCCCCTCTGGCAGGATCTGCTCTTCCTTCAGCTTCTTAGGACCTTGTTTTTACAAAAAATTATGGAAATTAACCTGAGGGGCTCCGGTTTTATTTCTTAAAATCAAGGGCATAAGAGTGGATCCTTTCAGAAGGTGGAAACACCAGTATGTCAGTGTGCTTGGTTTACAATCCTTCATCCTGGTGGTAGCACAACCCTAGACGTTGAGCATCTTTTCATCATCACTCAATTAATTGATCACACAGAATTACACTATTAGCGCTTTCTCCTTGTTCTCTTTCTCCCGCCTCCCCCTACATGGCGCTGCAAAGGAAGTGAAAGGGTCATAATATATACTCAAGATTATACAATGGGTTGCTTTATATTCAGAATATAATATGGAAGTTCTTAAAAGGAACCGGGATATACAATCTAGCCATCCAGATTAGTAGTGTGGCCACTTATTCATAGAGCCCCAGCAGATATTAGCCCAATGGGTAATAAATAACCTTACGGCGAATGCATGATGTAGGTCCACAGCCAATAGAACTGGTAAAAAATATATGACAAACGCAGATGTTGCCTATAAACTGTTCCACAATTATATTTGTGTATATATATATATATATAAAGAGTATGATGTTATGTAATGTAACTTCCTCCAGGCCAAAGACAACCGAATAATGGAGAGATTAATTATTGTACAACATCCATTGCCATGTAATCAAACCTATACATCTTAGTTGTATCTGTACTTGCAGCAGGCAGGGATTCGCTTCATCCCCCTGACCTTGGATAAGTCACTTTGTCATTTTGTTATCCGGGCATAGAGAATTGAATTGTAAGGTTGATTGAACAGCCATATTTGTATGTGTAGGGTGTACACAGCGGCCCTCACCATGTGACAGTAAATACAATATATTTGTGCGCTGGATGCGGACGGCGGGGGCGTCGCCATTTCCTTTGGGAACGCTTCTCATTTTTGCTGAGATCTTTTTCCATTATGAAGAAAAAGGTAATCACTGAAATGTTGATCTGACAATTGGACCATCTGATATGTATGGAATTCAACATGAATGTTGCCTCTATATGAGTTGCTGCCAAAAAAACTTTCAAACCACAAGAGATATTTCAAATCTGATTGTGACAATTAATTTCTGAGACAATTCTAGTCCTGTAACAACCTGACCCCGATCCAACACTGCGGCTTTCCAGCTGGCGATATTCCAGACACAGGTCATGGATTTCCGCCCTGTCTGTGAATTGGCTGTTGTCTTGTAGCTGTTGGGAGGAGACTGAGCTTTTGTCACTCACTTCTCCCTTTCCTGAAGAGCTTCTATGTGACCTAAAACCTAGAAGCTTCTCTCTGTTTTTCTAGCAAGAAGGAATTTAGAAAGTTTTAGAGTGAAAATCACATTTGGAGGGAAAGTGAGAGGATGAGAGCCAAAGTAATAAATGGCCTCACTCCTATTGTTCCATATGACTGTTTGTATTTGGTAATGTCATATTTTATTTCTATATGTCCCCTATGATTTGTAAAGTGCTACGGAATATGATGGCGCTATATAAATAAAGATTATTATTACTATTATTATTAGATTTATTTTACGTAAAGTGTCTTATATTCACATTCTATTTACCGTATATACTCGTGTATAAGCCGACCCAAGTATAAGCCGAGGTCCCTAATTTTACCACAAAAACCTGGTAAAACCTATATATTTTTTACTTGAGTATAAGCCGAGTTTGGGTTTTCAGCACATTTTTTAGTGCTGAAAAACTAGGCTTATACTCGAGTATATAAGGTATTTATTCTTGTTAAAAAAAAGTCACCTCTCCTAACCTGTGTATGTCACTAAATACTTATACTGGAAATAACAATTTTCTTAACTCTTTCCCAGTGTGCGCAGTACTATAGCGGTGCAGCGCTGGGCCAGGTGTATGCAGAGGGCTCATGGGCATTGTCGGGGCATTTAAATCATTTGCTCGGCCATCTTTGATTCGATTGTTGCCACCTGTACAGGAGTGGCGATTGGTTGCTATTACAGTCAGGAGTCTATGTCAGGCCTGTCATTCAGCCTGATCTCTAACTGGAGGCAGATGTTTTGAGATCGCTAGCAAAACTGGCAAATACTGCAAAACTGCAGTATATGGTAGTAGTGATCAGACCCCCAAGGGAAAAAATGGGGAAAAAAATCCAAAACTGAAAAAAAATACAAGTTCAAATCACCCCCTTTCCCTAGAATTGATATACAGGCGGTCCCCTACTTAAGGACACCCAACTTACAGACAACCCATAGTTACAGACGGACCCCTCTGCCTACTGTGACCTCTGGTGAAGCTCTCTGGATGCTTTACTATAGTCCCAGACTGCAATGATCAGCTGTAAGATGTCTGTAATGAAGCTTTATTGATAATTCTTGGTCCAATTAAACCAAAAATTTTGAAACTCCAATTGTCACTGGGGCAAAAGAAAAAAAATTGTCTAGAACTTCCATTATAAAATATACAGTTTCGACTTACATACAAATTCAACTTAAGAACAAACCTCCAGACCCTATCTTGTATGTAACCCGGGGACTGCCTGTAAATTGATCTAATAAACAAAAAAAATCATGAACATGTTGTCTCAAATGTCCCAATCTAAAATATAAAAATGGTTATTTCCCTTAGTAAACCCCATAAAAGAAAAGAAAATCCAATGTCCGAGATGCCACTATAACAAGTGTTCAAAAGCTCATACAGTACACGAAATGGCAGCAACGAAAATGTAAGCTCACGCTGTAAAAAATGAAACCATACATGTAAGCTGGAGTATAAAAAAAATATTGGTGTCAGTATACTGCATGGAATATTAAATGCCGTCACTAGAGAGCACAATTTGTTACGCAGAACACAAACCCCTCATGCAGCTCTGTACAGGCGGTCCCCTACTTAAGGACACCCGACTTACAGACAACCCATAGTTACAGACGGACCCCTCTGCCCACTGTGACCTCTGGTGAAGCTCTCTGGATGCTTTAAAATAGTCCCAGACTGCAATAATCAGCTTAAAATTGTCTGCAATAAAGCTTTATTGATAATTCTTGGTCCTATTACAGCAAAAAAATTTTAAACTCCAATTGTCACTGGGGCAAAAAAAAAAAATTGTCGGGAACTACAATGATAAAATATACAGTTTCGACTTACATACAAATTCAACTTAAGAACAAACCTACAGTCCCTATCTTGTATGTAACCCGGGGACTGCCTGTACATGGAAAATAACAAAATGTATGGATTTTTGAAGTTGGGGAGCAAAAAAAAAAACCCAAACCACAAAAACTAAAAAGTCGGTAAGGGGTTAAAGCTCTCTCTGGTTTAGTGGCTAGTGGTTCTAAGTATCATATCATTCCGTGGATTATATAAACCTACCTAGAGATGAGTCAATAAGACGGTTGGACTCAATGCCGATGCACCCAGCACCTGCATGCAGCTCCAATGAAGCACATGTCCTATCACTCCCCTTGTTACAGGCCGTACCCAATGCATTTCTATGGAGAGGGGAGGGCTCACCCCTCCTCCTCTCCATGGCACCGGACGTGTGCCTGCCCACCGTCGCCGGTAATATGGCCAGCTTGAAAGCTGCAGTGTTGGATCGGGGTCAAGTTGTTACAAGACTAGAATTGTCTCAGAAATCAATTGCCACAATCAAATTTGCAATATGTATTGTGGTTCAAAAGTTTTTTCTTGGATAAGTTGGCAGCAACTTATGAAGAGGCATCATTAATGTTGAATTCCATACATATCAGGTGGCCGATGCACCCAGCACCCTCACGCAGCTTCAATTAAGCAGAGGTAGTACAATCCAGCTTCATTGCGTATGCGCAGTACCTGTAACCAGGGTGTACTGAACTGCCACATAGGTGCTGAGAGCTCCAGACCAACATGAGTATTGGCTATGAGCTAAGGGCGTTTTCTTTGCCTGAAACACATCTGCATGCATGTAATCACTCTTTTAATGTAATCTACCGTTTTTTTCGGACTATAAGGCGCAAAAAAAGGCCTTAGATTTTCTCAGAAATCAAAGGTGCGCCTTATAGTCCAGTGTGCCTTATATATGAACCGTACTTAGAGACAACAGCTGCCTTGAACTGTGCACAAGTCTGCCACCTGCTGGTCATTCATCCTTATAATTATGTGCGCCTTATGATCCGGTGCACCTTATATATGAACCTAGATTTTTTAGCAGGCATTTATTGATGGTGCGCCTTATAGTCTAAAAAATACTGTAATAAAACATTGAAGATTTTTTTAGTTCACCTCCTTCAGTTTTTCTCCAGGTTAACTGCGGGCACAAAGGCAAATAACATAAGGTGATTTGGGACCCTGCATGACCGGCCCATGAGGACCTTTGGGTGGTTTAGTGTCCCAAATCCCTTTAAGAAGAGATGCTCCAGAATTGTTATATGATACAAGTATTACTATAGTGGAGATTGATTCTCTTATATTCATAAGGAAGATTTTTAATTGACATGTAAAAAACCTCTAACGGTGGCTCTGACTTTAAGGATTTATCGGTGGATTTGCCGTTACTGGGGCATCTGAGTAAAATGTGTATGTCACTGGGATATAGTAGAGCGCACTCTGTATTTTCTTCCAGGGTTGTCAGCTCTGATTCATTTTTATGAAAAATAATGTCCTACTTTACATTCACTGTACATCGTTTCTCAGCGGAAGGAACAGGATCACTGCTACTCCTGACAGCCCAAATCTCATACAGCGCAATGATAAGGCCACTGACAGCTCAGTAAATGTTTCATCCCATTGGAAGCCGTTCATTGTGCCGGTAATAACACAGTGTTCCTCAATATACATCATTTATTTTCATCCTCAGCTTTGTTTTCTCACTTTATTGGGGACACACATTCTCTATTCATCGTCAGAGATAACAGCTGGTGTGTATTACACATCCAGGTCCATTGGGTACTACTACCAAGTCTTAAATGGGTCGCACAACTCATAATCCATTTCTGCTCACATACAGCCAGGATAAAATAAGAATCCTTAAAGGGATATTCCCTTTTTTCTACTGACCACCTCAACTTGGGACAGGTGATTAATATCGGATCAGTAGACGCCTGGCACCCCGATGATGTGTATTCTTCAATGTCTATTAAAAACAGTACCACTCATTGGGGCTCATTTACTTACCCGGTCCAATCGTTATCCCACGGTGCGTTCTCTGACGTGGATTTGCGTCCTGCCGCGATTCAATAAGGTCCAGGCGCCCGATGTCCACCAGGTGTCGCTGATGCACTGAGGTCCGCCGGAGTTCCCCTTCTTCTCTTCAGTGCATGCAAGTGCGTGTCAAGCGACACAAATTCTTTTTCAAATACCGCAGGTTTTCTGAATCCGTCGGGTTTCCCGACGGCCATGCCCCCCGATTTCCATTGCTTGCAAGTTGGCACGGATGCGACATAATCCGATCGCGTGCGCCAAAAACCCGGGGCAATTCAGGGAAAAACTGTGCAAATCGGAAATATTCGGGAAACCCAGCGATTCGGCCCCTTAGTAAATGAGCCCCATAGTATAGTGATTGATATTGCAGCTCAACTTCATTTACTTGAATAAAATAGAACTACAAACCACAAACCAATAGGTCTGGCTATAGATAATTGGGCCCCAGTTGTCACATCCACGCCATTCTGAAACAAATAGTTAAATAAAGGGAGCCTAACAGCATGTGGTATGTTGTCAAGCAACTGAACACTTCCCTGACCATGTTTCTTTTATGATCCAGTGCGGTGGCATCAACCTAAAAATTAACTTTGAAGGGAGCGTAATTTTAATAAATTAAAAAGTCAAGGAGGTGGAGAATTAAACACTGAATGCAAGCTTTCCCTGTCTCAAAAAGCCACTTCACTGTAATTGATGGTTCTGCATGCAGAGACATCACTAACCAGATCTCCTGAAGTCTGGTGCATGATATAAGTCAAGGGAGGAGACCTTCAGAGGCAGGGAGAGCTTGACTTCAGTGTTAAACACTCCGCCTCCTTGACTTTATACAACCAATTTACATCTCATTCCATAGTTGATTTTCTGGGTGATGGAACCATGCTGGGCTATGAAAGAAACAAGATTTGGAAAGTGTAAAGGTGCTAGACAACATACCGATAGTATTTTACTAGGCCAGTTTCTGATGACAGGTTCCCTTTAAATAAAGAAAAGTATATGGATATGGAATATCCATTTGACTATCCATCCATAATCCCTCAGGTCTGTCAGTAATCCTCCCTGAAGATCTAGCGCTTCTGTTGCTCTGCCATTTTCTGTCTGAAGGTAGGTCCCAGCTGAACTAATCACCCTCCTAAACCATAAATGACCATATATGACTTGGAAAAAAAGCTTCTTAAAGGGGTTCTTTCATTAAAGAAAGTTTTCAAAACTGAATCCCCTTGTGATGCTAACTTGATAAAGAAAAATTTTAACCCCTTACTTCTAGCTAATTCTAGCTTTATTGCTTCTTTTGCTCCTATCACTGCATTAGCTGCTCACAGAAAGATTCAGCTCTGTAAGTGGGCACAAGCTGAGCAACACATCATGATTCCTCTGTGCCCTGACAATATGCATAGATTATCAGGGTACAGGGTTTATCTACACTTTTACTGGTGGAACATTTACTGTCTCCTGAGATGTTCCAAATATATTTTGTACCAACCAGGAAAATTGGCCAGACCCCTGGAGTCTTGGAATGTCCTGCTGAATCTGGGTCGGTTGGGAAGCATGCCTTTTATCTATTAAAATTGAAAAGCAGATTCCGAAGGGGAACCTGTCATCAGAAATTGGCCTAATAAACCAATTCCAGTATGTTAACAAGCAGCAGAGCAGCCTTTAGATGATGTTTCTTTCATAGTCCAGTGCAGTGACATCATCCGGAAAATCAGTTTTGGACTGAGATGTAGACTGATTTCCCTGCCTCTGAACACCTCCTCCCATGTGATTGTCATCATGCGTTGGACTTCAGGAGATCTGCTCTATGATGTCCCTGACCGAAGGACCTTAATTACAGTGAAGGGGCGTTCTAAGGCAGGGAAAGCTTGACTTCAGTGTTGAAATCTCCGCCTCCTTGACGTCATAAAACCAATTTACATCTCACTTCAAAGTTGATTTTCTGGATTATGCCACCACATGAGACAATGCAAAAACATGATCTATAAGCTGTCTTCCGCTATGTCCCCAACTCTGATCCTGTGCTGTCTGTCCTGACCTCCTGCCTGTCCCCGACTACAATTCTGCTATACGACTTTGTACCTCGCATTGGCTGCCACTGGAGACAAAATTGCGCCTGTAGAGCGACCTGGTAGTACCACGCCGCCGCAAGTCCAACCCACTTTGTGGCAGGCTCTAGTGAAAATCGGGTACCGCTTAGACTCCGCTCCCAGGTGTCGAATTACATTATTGTCAGCCGTGGTCCAGTGGGTCAACTACCCCTGGTGCCTGACAGACAACATATTTGTAGTGGTTTATTAGGCAAATTTCTGATGACAGGTTCTCTTTAAGGTAATGAATCGAATACCTCCCAGGCTCCACATTCAGGTCACAGCAATAAGGGACAATGTGGGCGAGTGGAGCACACCAGGTCTGTTGAACTAACTCTGCTGCTGTGATGATATATAATGAACTTACAGTGTCTTACAGTGTCTTTATATACTGTATATAAAGATATATATTATATATATATATATATTATATCTTTTTATGGACTTTCTATATATGCAGCAAATAAATGTAAAATTTAGTTTAAGTAAAAAATGCATTTTAAAAGCAACTATGGTGTGAATTGTACCTTATTGATTTGATTGATCCAGGTGCATTATGGAAATTTAGGCTTGTGGGACCCCTATCAAAAGGAAAGAAAGATTCAAATTAGCAGGTTACACAAGAGTCTCGGCTTTTTAGGCTGCATCACATCTTTACCATCTATGACTATTCATAATAATAACTACCGAAAGAACAGGAAATAATATGCATCTTCAATCTTGATAACATAAACCCCAGAGATAAGCCCGAGGGGGTTTATTGTACCCATTTTAATAACAAGGCAATGTTTTTCTAGCTATTGTATAGTATTTCTTCACTTTGATTGGTTTTTCAGTAGAGTAACTGAAAAAGTAATATAAAACCTCTATGTTTAACCATAAACTTTGATATTAAAATGTGAAAAGGTTTCTTTTATTAGACCTTGGTATCAATCATCTGCAACCAAGGAACGACTTTCATTTCCTGGAGGGTTACAATATATCCCATGTTCCTGGGAAGTTACATATGCAGAGATGCTGAAATTAAAATATGATTCCCAAATAAATACAATTCATATTGTGAATATTGGTGAAACTTTGTAAATACAGGCGGTCCCCTATTTAAGGACACCCAACTTACAGGCGACCCCTAGTTAAAGACAAATTTTTTGTCTGAAACAACAATTATAAAATATACAGTTTCAACTTAAGAACAAACCTATGGAACCTATCTTGTATGTAACCAGGGGACTGCCTGTATGGGTCTAATATCTGAAGCATCAAATTATGTTCTGTTGATAACTAGACTTTTAAAGAACTTGTCTTAGGTGCCTCAGAATCAAAGGGATTGTCTACTTTCACCTTCCATTTCCCAGTCCATGGACTGGCCGGTCCATGGACTGTGTGTTATTCCTGAACCGAACACCACTGTGTGAATTGAACTTTCTACCTCGTTCTCTATGCTGCAGTAAATTCATTTCACACTACCATGGTAGACGTGGAAAAAGCGGCCGGTCCACGGACTGTGTTTCTTGGGCCAACAGGGTCGTGTGAAACCAGCATAAGAAAAGAGGCCCTCAAAGAACAGCCAACTACCTTCAATTAGCTCCGAAAGTTTTCGAGCAATCAACATCTTTAACACAGAGTGATGTATAATTTAATTCTTCATTAGTTAAAATAGAGAGTTTCCTTCTCTATGTTTCTGGAGGACCTAAACTATCCATGTGTTATACCATTAAGCACAGTGTAATGCTACAATTGTACTGTGGAGGTGCTGTAAGGAAGACAAACTCTGTAGAGAATCTCTGAAGGTCCCGGTTACTTAGTTCCATAGTATGGTTGACATATGTCCATCAAGTTCAACCAAGATAAAAGGGATGGGATCAGGAGGGATACATTAGGGAACACAATTCTATATTATGATATAACCATCCATGTTATTTTGATAAGAAGAATAAAGGTATCTAGACTCTTCTTGAAGCCCTCTACTGCCCCATACTGTGCCCCTACATGATAAATTCATCATGCCCCCCCTTAGTCATCTCTTTTGAAGACTAAATAAATCAATTTATTTAGATCTTTTCTATACCCCCTTTCCCCTTTAACATTTTTTGTGGCTCTTTATTGTACCCTCTCCAGTTCCAGGTTATCTAGGTTTGCAGGACAATGTTTGATATTTTTGGTGGACCTTCCTGACTAAAAGAGAAGAACTCCTTTAAATATACTGAGAGTAAGTCACTTGGTTTCCAGCTTTATTCTTCATTAAGGATTTGATTAATATTAAGTTATTAATATATAATTTCCACATCTTGTGGTTTTAGGAAACATTCCAATAACAAATTAATGTTGGGAAATCTCTCCTCATATCATTCCTTCACGTCTATTTCTAGATGAATGAATGGTGAATCTACCCAACACATCACAAGCAGCGGAGGATATTACCTAGAAGCCAAGTCTATAAATATTCTGGCTGTTCCTTGAAGGTCCCTTAAAAACATGAGGGAAAATGGTTAATTTCTCTTTTCACAGTTTTTTTTTTCTCCTGTACACATTTTGGTGGATATAAATTTGTCATGCTCCATTAATCTTTTACTGCCTATGCGAAACACACGATTTTCAAGTTCAATTCCGGCACAGTTGTGTTCAAGCTATCTGCTATGATCTAGTCATTGTAGAATGGTGACCTATTTCAGTGAGGTTGGTCAGGCACACATTATTGGGCTGCCAATCTACTTGTTCCCAGCAGGGTGGTAGCCCCCATCCATTGTAGATTTGGCCATCCGTTCAGTTGAATGAATTTTTGTTTTTATGCCTTGCATGATATGGCCAAAAATCGTATACTGAACCTTTGGTGATTTAGAAGTATTTTACAGATAACTTGTCGGAAGGTTGTACGGCAGTAGATTCTTTGCTCACTCATCAGTCATGGAGTTTTGGATCAGTAGTTGATCCAGTTGAGAGAAGTATATGTCCTTCCATCCTGTTTCTATTCCTTTTGATCCTTCTTTTCATTTAGAGCATGTCATCTCTTAGTGATCACCAGTTTGGGTTATTTTTCCACCCTGCATGCCATTTTAGGTGTGCCAAAGAGCGGGCCCATCCCGCGGCACATACAGCCAGAAATCTCTGCCAGATAAAACCTGGTCTACGGGCCTACATGGTGCCCAAGTCTACTAAGAGGCTGAAGTCTCTAAGTAGATTGAGGACACCGGGGAGAATTTTAAGACTGGCTCATAAAATGCCAGTTTTAATAAATTTCCCCCAATAAGTCTACTTTTTAGTACCTGACTATAGGCAATGTCAATTGGTTCTGAGTAGCTCTTTCAGATATTTATGGATGAGCTGATATACTAAACACATCCCATAAAAGACATTGGGGGTCATTTACTAAGGGCCCGATTCGCGTTTTCCCGACGTGTTACCCGAATATTTCCGATTTGCGCCGATTTTCCCTGTATTGCCCGGGATTTTGGCGCACGCGTTCGGATTGTGGCGTATCGGCGCCGGCAAGCGCGCAACGGAAATGGGGGGGGGCGTGGCCGAACGAAAACCCGACGTATTCGGAAAAACCGCCGCAATTTTATCATAAATGGATTGAGCCACCAATTACATTTATAAAACTGTATAACTTCATAGTGCGCATAACCGACCAGTGCTCCGTTCACCTGTATAGGACATCCAGAACAATTATTTCTTCCAGCTCCATAGAAGTGAATGGAGCACTTATAGGTTCCCATTTTCATGATTTCTAGGGCTACCAGTAATCAGACTCATAGCGATAGGGGATACATGTCATTTATAGAACAACCCCTTTAATATGTTAAAAGCCTAGCGGAGGATGCAGAAATTGTAATTACAAGGACCATTCCAGCCCTAAGACCTTTCCTGTCAAAGAGAACCATGACATTATAAATGGCCATTATATAAACTTACTATAATGTCACACTTATTATACCAAGCTCATTATACAAATGAAGGGCTTTCTTTTACGATGCATAAATCCCATAATTCATGACAGCGTCACACACTCTAGCATTCAATGTAATTGATAGATGGAGGCCAAAGTCTAAGTTTTGCTGTATCAGCCACTGTGTTAAACAGTAAGATGATAAGTGATCCATATAATTTAAAGTGGACCCGCCACCTCTCCTACCTGCATTAATCTTATAAAATCACAACTCTATAGCAATAAGTATGTGCCGTATTTCTAATAGAAGTTTATTATCTAAATGGGTGCTACCATTTAGGTGTATATCCCTTCATGGGTTGTTGCTACAAGCTCTAATTTTTCCAAAGACATTTCAACGCCAAGCCCTTGTAACAAATGTAAATCTCCTGAGCAGGTAGCCAAATATACTCTTCTGACTTAGGTCCAACTTATATAAGGCCCCCTTTTAAAGGGATTGTCCGGGATTACCTATTTTTTTCGTATGTACTCCAGGGGGTATGAAAGTAACTCAGCTTTCTCTGGGTCCGGAATTTGACCATTTGTGCACCCGCTACCATCAAACAGGTCACAGGCAGAGGCTGCAGCAGGCATATGGCTGTCCACATGATGTCACCGCCTCTGTATAGAGACAAAGGGGCTCATTTACTAAGGATTGCGGATCGCACTTTTGTCAGACTGTTCATCTTTATCGGGGATTGCACGGCTTAGACAGGTCTTTAACAGGAGTCTGCGCCGCTGTCTGCGCCGGGATTGTGTCGCACGCAATGGTTTTTTGGCGCAGCACAGCTTCCATGTGATACAAATTGGGGCGGCGTGCTGTCCAGACGATCCGACTGATTCAGACTGAGCACAGGATTTAATTTTTAAATTGTGTCCCAATCCAATGCACTTACATACACCACTAAAAAGATGGTGAACTCTGTCAGACCTGAGCGGGGAAGCGACACATGCAGGATATCGGCGCACAATCTTAGTGAATCGCGGCACAGTGCACGATCGTCGGACAATGCACTTTCAGTGAACTCCGTCGGTCGGGTAAGTAAATGTGCCCCAAAGACTAGCGTTGATGGGCAGTGCAGTGCTGCAGCAGACCAGCGCAATAACATCACATTCAGCATACACAGGACTGCTGCAGCCAGTCACTGGCCTCATGAGTAACGAGTAGTCACTGAGGCCGGTGATTGGCTACTGAAGAAAGTGACATCATCGTTGTAGGGTCGACTAAAGGGGTTGTCCTACTTGTGATAAATACCCCCATATTTAAGTGGTCCATGAACTGGGACCACCACTGATCATTGTGGGGGCTCAGCGGTCACCCCTCATGTAGATACGTTGTGTCTATGGATTGTTTCCTTATTCCGGTTGATTTAAGGTTCGATGAGTCCTCCGAGGAGATGAGGTCTACACTACCCGACCTCATAGGGTAGTGATGGCGAACCTATGGCACGGGTGCCAGAGGTGGCACTCAGAGCCCTCTCAGTGGGCACTCAGGCTTTTGCCTCATGGCAGAGTTTGCCAGACAGGGATCCTCCTGCAGTCTGCAGGAAGAGAGATGAGGTGTGGACAGGGTCAGGTTATCATTGGAGCTCCCGCATGACCCCTGAATCTTCCTGTTCAGGTGGATGTCAAAGGACGCTCCAATGACAATGCAAATTTCCTCTCCTTCTGGTGTCCTCAGGCCTATTGAAAGCTGTGGTATAGCACAGAGCAAGAAGATTGCAATAAGTAACTGCTTGAATTGCTGTGTTGGCACTTTGCAAAAAAATATGCATGTTTTGGGTTGCAGTTTGCGCACTTGACCTCTAAAAGTTTCGCCATTGCTGTCATAGGGACTGATCCATCACATACAATGTGAGTGATGACCTTCACATTCACCTACCTTCACCGCAACCTTGAGTGGTGGCTCATTTGGGCTGGACAAAACTTGACCTTCATATACTTCTCCAAAAGCTCCATGACCCAAACCTCTAGAAAATACAAACACAGCAGAAAACTGATTCAGTATATTACTGCTCCACGATGTCCTCACACTGGTATTATAGTAGTTATATTCCTGTACATAGGAGGCAGTATTATATGATGTCCTTAAGTTATTAAAACATAATAAAACAATATAATTTTGGTTTATTTGTGATTGAACAGTCTCACATATTAAAGGCAATGGGAGTTATTTATCATTGGTTTACTTGGGCATTTTTGCCATAAAAAAGTTCAAGAAAGTTGCATTGAGTTTTTTGGCATTTTTGCCATAAAAAAGTTCAAGAAAGTTGCATTGAGTTTTTTGCGAGTTTTCACTGCTAAAAAGTGACATGGGGTTATTTCCGCCACTTTACTATTCTATCGTGAACATAGAACTATTGCTAGTACAACTCTGTGCAAAGCAGATTCATGATTTTTTGAAAAAATTGCAGAAAGTCGCATAGTCACTCTGGTCCCCTGCTGGAGTATGTATTGGGACTTTTTATGGATTTTGTAACATTTTGAAAAATAAAAAAAGAATCCCAAATAGCAAGTAAAGCATAAAAACATTGATTAGAGGGCTAAAGCCACTTTAATTAATCTGAAGGGGCAAAGGAGCTCCAAAGACAGACATACAACTGCCCCAAGGAGCCGCCTAATGATAAATAAACCCCAATGTGTTGTTTGGACATCACAGCATAAAATGTAAAAATGTGCTGCCGTGTTTTTTGTCATTTCACTGCATTTGGAATAGTTTTACAATGTATATTGCAAGGGATATTAAATGGAGCTATTAGGTAGTAAAAATCAGTCATGCACAAAACAAACTAAAAAATGTAAACGTTTTTGAAAGTAGGAGAGCAAAAATTGACAAAAAATGGAAAAGGGCTTTGGCATTAAGAGGTTAAAGGGAAAAGCTGGATGAACCCTAACTGAGCTTCAGGGCATATGTAGCATATGGATGAAGCATGGATGAAGGTTTTGGGTTGGGAGTAGTTGAGTGCCAAAATCTGTTCTCTGTAGTCCGGCACAGTTGTGTTCAAGCTATCTGCTATGATCTAGTCATTGTACAATGGTGACCTATTTCAGTGAGGTTGGTCAGGCACACATTATTGGGCTGCCAATCTACTTGTTCCCAGCAGGGTGGTAGCCCCTATCCAATGTAGATCGGGCCATCCGTTCAGTTGAGTGAATCTTTGTTTTCATGCCTTGCATGATATGGCCAAAAATCGTATACTGGACCTTGTGATTTAGAAGTATTTGGTGATTTAGAAGTATTTTGCACAAATTTCACATACTACTCATTTTCCAAACAATAATGTGAAACTTTATGGATTACTGTGTAGGACTGGCTTAAAACTATGTAATAAATGCTGATAAATTGTCGGAAGGGTGTACACAGTAGATTCTTTGCTCACTCATCAGTCATGCAGTTTTGGATCAGTAGTGGATCCAGTTGAGCGGAGAAGTATATGTCCTTCCATCCTGTTTCTATTCCTTTTGATCCTTCCTTTCATTTAGAGCATGTCATCTCTTAGTGATCACCAGTTTGGGTTATTTTTCCACCCTGCACGCCATTTTAGGTGTGCCAAAGAGCGGGCCCATCCCACAGCACATACAGTCTCCGCCAGAAATCTCTGCCAGATCAAACCTGGTCTATGGGCCTACTTGGTGCCCAAGTCTACTAAGAGACTGGAGTCTCTAAGTAGATTGAGGACATCGGGGAGAATTTTAAGACTGGCTTATAAAATGCCAGTTTTAATAAATTTCCCGCAATAAGTCTACCTTTTAGTACTCAACTATAGGCAATGTCAATTGGTTCCGAGTAGCTCTATTCAGATATTTAAGGATGAGCTGCAATACTAAACACATCCCATAAAAGACATTTAAGTGATCTTACTTTCCATTGGTTGTAAATTAATTATGTAAGAACAGTTCCAGGTTTAATATTGCTCATTTAGCTGAAAGTGAAAATAAGAGACTTGCCGAGCAGGGAGAGATATAGTATTCTGTTAGAAGATAATGCTTATGGAATGCCAATAACAGACATGGGAAAAAAAAAGTTAAAACTCACTGTCCTGAGCCATATCAACAAATACAGGGAGCTAGTACAAGGCAATATTCTACCTGCATATACACACACTATACAGGCTGGAATACTGGTTTTACAGACAGTTACTGTGCAGACTTTGTAGACACTTTTTTTTATAAATTAAGCAGAATTTTTTTATCAATTATAATCAGTTATGATTTAGGTAAAATTTTATCATAAATGGATTGAGCCACCAATTACATTTATAAAACTGTGGCATGTTCTGGGAGGCCCTTAAAAAATGAGGAAATGGTTAATTTCTTCGCTTTAGCCCAGTGTTTTTTTTCACTGTACACATTGTGGGTGGAGTATAAATTGGTCATGCTCCAGAATCTTTATGGCATATAGCAAACAGCATACGATTTTAAGTGCAAATCCGGCACAGTGTGTGTCAAAGCTATCTGCTTGATCTATCATTGACAAGGGACCGAGTCAGGAGGTGGTGCAGGCACAATATGGGGGCGCATCTACTTGTCCCAGCAGGGTGGTAGCCCCTATCCAATGTGAATCGGGCCTACCGTTCAGTTGAGTAGAATCTTTGTGTTCATGCCTTGCATGTATGGCAAAAATCGTATCTGGCCTTGTGATTTAGAAGTAGTGTTGGTGATTTAGAAGTATTTTGCACAAATTCACATACTACCTCATTTTGCCAAACATAATGTGAAACTTTATGATCGTGTAGGACTGGCTTAAAAACTATGTAATAAATGGCTGAATAATTGTCGGAAGGTGTTACAGCAGAGATTCTTGCTCACTCATCAGTCATGCAGTTTTGGATCAGTATGGATCCAGTTAGCGGAGAGTAGATGTCTCCATCCTGTTTCTATCCTTGTGATCCTCCTTTCATTTAGGCATGTCATCTCTTAGTGATCACCGTTTGGGTTATTTTTCCACCCTGCACGCCACTTTAGGTGTGCCAAAGAGCGGGGCCCTCCCACAGCACATACATTCTCCGCCAAAATCTCTGCAGATCAAACCTGGTCTATGGGCCTACTTGGTGCCCAATTCTCAAGAGACTGGAGTCTCTAAGTAATTGAGACATCGGCGGGGAATTTTAAAGACTGGCTTATAAAATGCCAGTTTAATAAATTTCCCGCAATAATCTACTTTAGTACTCAACTATAGGCAATGTCAATTGGTTCCGAGCGCTCTATTCAGATATTTAAGGATGAGCTGCATACAAACACAATCCCATAGAAAGACATTTAAGTGATCTTTACTTTCCATTGGTTGTAAATTAATTATGTAAGAACAGTCTCCAGGTTTAAGATTGCTCATTTAGCTGAAAGTGAAAATAAGAGACTTGCCGACAGGGCAAAGATATGTATTCTGTTAGAAGATAATGCTTATGGAATGCCAATAACAGACATGGGGAAAAAAAAGTTAAAACTCACTGTCCTGACAGCCTATCAACAAATACAGGGAGCTAGTACAAGCAATATTCTAACTGCATATACACACCACTATACAGGCTGGAATACTGGTTTTAACAGACAGTTATTGTGCAGACTTTGTAGAACACTTTTTTATAAATAAGCAGAATTTTTTTATCAATTATAATCAGTTATGATTTAGGGTTAAA